>VWZU01003749.1:278788-351575 GCA_013397095.1 Sterrhoptilus dennistouni | reverse complement strand
GGTGCGTGGCGTGGCGGGGCGCTGAGTTTTGGGGGGTGTTGCGCTCGGATTTGGGGTCATTAAAGGAGTTTTTTGGGGCTGGAGCAGCATGTGAAGGGCTGGCAACGGGAGGGAAAGGATTGGCCGTGATGGGGACAGGGAGATTTGACAGGTGGCAACCGGGAGGGAGGTGTTGGTGGCCCTGACAGGGCGGCAGACAGGGGCCCGGTGTGACCTTGGGGATGGAGGGATTGTCAGAGGCGGAATCCTGTCGGAGGAGGGTGTGTGGGAGGCTGCGGGGGGTGAGGAGCAGCAGGACATTAAGGGGGGCTTGGAGCAGGGCTGGTGTGCAGAGAGAGGGTTTGGGGTTGTGTTTCTGTAGGGGACAAAGCCTGGGACTGATTGGGGAGGGAGCAGGAGTGGGCTGTCTTGGCAATAAGGGAATAAAAAGGCTTGTGAAAGGCAGGAAAAGTGAATTAGGGATAGGGATAGCTGAGGTTTGGGAGGGGCTATGGGGTTATTGAGAGAAAGAAGATGCTGTGTTTGTGTGGGCACCTGCTGATGGGGGATTTGTGGATACAAAGGTAATAAAATTTTCTGAGCTCCAAAAATATGTTGGGTAGGGCTTCACAGGAGCTGGGGTGTAGGGACATATGAGATAGTGGCATTGGCTCAGGGGGAGCTCAGGTGTCAGCTCAGGTATCCTTGGGCTGCCAGAGCTCTGTTTCCTTTTGGAGACTTAAGGTGCACCCATGTGTATGAAGCTGCAGCCCATTTATCTGAAGGGTTTAAATAGAGGAAACAGCTTCAAGTTGTGCCAGGAGAGGTTTAGGTTGGACATTAGGAAACATTTTTCTGCTGGAGAGATTGTCCAGCACTGGAACAGGCTGGCCAGGGCAAGGGTAGAGTGGCCAGGTATTTAAAAGGCATTTAAAGGACATTTTTGTGGTGCTCAGGGAAGAGGTTTAATGGTGGCCTTGGCAGTGCTGGGGTAACGGTCGGGCTCGATGGTCTTGGAGAGCTTTTCCAACCGAAATGATTCCACGATTCTGTTTTATGGTACCACAAAGGACAACCCAGGAACTGAAGTGCTTGATGCTTTCAATAGTTAGAGCACAATACATGGAAGTATTCACCAGTGGGAAGCCAGATAATCAGGGAACGGAGACCTCGCACGTGAATCGCAGACAAACGCTTGGCTGAGCTACCTGGGTCTGTGTTTGCTGCAGATCTTCAATTAAAAAACAAACAAACACCAAAACCAAACAGATTTTTATGTTAAGCACAAGAAGGGAACAAAAAGCATTTTCACTTTTTGGACAATTTGCCAGTGAAATGAGGAATTCTGCAGTGAGAGAGAGAGGGAGAAATGGAGGTTGTTCTTGCTTGAAACACGTGGACACGGCTGTTCTGTGCTGGTTGTGTTCCCTCTCTGCCTGCGGTTAAAAATTGGATTGAAAATAAGCCAGAAAAAAAGTGTGACCTTTTCAAAAAAATTTTTTTTCTTCACTGAATAAATTAAGTATTTAGAAAGAGCTTAGTATTTCTTTAGAGCTGTAAAGTATCTAAAAATTCACGATGGGTAATGAAATGCCAAGATGGTAAAAAAAAAAATGCTGAAAGAGAAAATGGTTTCCACTCAAGCCTTCCTCTTCCTGAGTGATTTTTGTAATATGAGACCCTGTTTTAGAGTTGTCATGAGAACATTCAGACTCTGAACATCTGCAAGCTTTTGAGCTCCACTGGGAGATACAGCCAGCAACTGTAATTTGGTGCATTTGTAGGAGCCATGTCATCTGTTAATTTTTTTTTTCCTCCTTAACATTCATTCTTGTGCAGTTCTTTTTTGAATTTTTTTATTATCAGGCCAGATGGAGCCCAGTGTTTGCAATAAATTTCCCAGGCAGTCAGCAGATAGCAGGCAGTTAATAAAAATAACTTAAAACAAAACAATCCTTTACCCTCCTCTCCCTGCCCCCAAGTTCCCAAACAGGAATGGAAAAATTCTTCAGACTATATAAAGACTAGAGAAAGGGGCAGAGATAATTCTTGGAGTTCTTCCACATACTTGAGAGTTTTGGTCTGCTGTGTGGCACCTTGGGAGCTGGCGACCCTCAGCATTGTAACAAGTAAAGAATGGGTTTGTAAATAGAAAGAAAAAAAAATCCCTTAAGTAAAAGAAGAGTGCTGCCCAAAAAAGGGGAAGTCTTTTTGGGAGGTGATGTCATCTTTCATGTGCCTGTGTTTAGCGGTGAATGAGTGTTTTCCTTGTGAATTCAGGCATTTCTGAACAAAATTCCTCTCAAGTGTTTGTTTTAAATATCTGCATTAGAAAAATCAATGCAGATTTGTTCTATTTCAGAGTGCCCTGCACCCACCCAATTTGAATTACCTTTATGTAAAACAGAGTGAGTATATGAATAATCCTCATGTTTCATTATCCATGGTGGTAACATAATACAGATGAGTTCTCACCATGTGTCCATGTGGGGAAATGCAAAATGAGTTCTTGGGTTAATTTTCCTGTTGTCTCTTCCTGTGCTTTAACATTCTCCTGCCCTAAACTGTTCTGTTCTTAATCACATCGTGGTTAGAGATGTGGCTTTTTTTTTTTTTTTCCCCTGAGTTGGGTATTTGGGAGCACAGGACCAAAGAGTTATTGTGGTTTCCCAACCCGTTTTTGTAGGGGACTTGTTTGTGATGAAAGATTAACAGTCTGTGCCCATGTGTTCCTTATGTAATTATGGTGGGGTTCAAGATTTTATAGAAGCACAGTTTCATTGGATTTTTTTTTAAGGAATGTGCTGTATTTTAGCAATGCAAAGAGCTGATTTAACTTAAAGTACATGAGGAAAAAAAAGAGAAAACCCCCCTGTTCCTTGAATATGGATGGTTTTCTGCCACCTTAGGGAAATAAGAATGTTACAGTGAAAATTGAGGGGGGGGTGGAACCATTTGATTGATGGGAATAGAGAGGTAGAAGGGAAAATTGCCAAGGAAAGGAGCAGAGCTGTGGTGTGGACCTTCACCTGGAATTCTCCCTTTGTGATCATCACAGAATCTGATTTGCAGCTTTGTGGCCAAGTGGCTGCAGAGGTTCCAACCCAGGAATGAGCCCTGAAGGTGAATTTAGTCTTGAGGCATCAGAAATCAACTTGTGAATCCTGCCCAGGTGCCAGGCAGTGCCCTGTCCTTTTAATCACAGAGTGAGTGATGGCTGAAAAATCACCCTCCAGCTGCTGGTCTTTGTTATTTCTTCAATGATTCTCATTTTCTCAGCTGATAATATTTTTGGAAGAGAATAGCTGATGCTCTCCGTAATGTGCTGCAATAAAAGAAAATGAAAATACAGACGTGGTTTTTGTAAATCAGCCTGTGAAGGAGAGAGAAGCTCAAGGCTGAGGGTCTGACTGCTGTGTAAGTGATGGGCAACCCATTGTTTGATAAATATCCTCAAAAAGTTTATGATTGTGCAGAATAACATCAGGCAGGTCAAGATGTTTAATAAGGAGAGATTCAGGCTTTTTTCTATGTGCTTTGAGGTCTCTGGATGACAGAATTGAATATTACTGTCCACTTGAGGTCAAGATTTGGTCCTGACAATGCACAAAGAGTTAAAATTTATTTATCTATGTTCAGTTTTTTTCTCACTTTTCCTAAAAATTACTTGATCTCCTATTTATAGTCAAGATCCCCATGCTCACTGTAGAGAAATCTGCAAAATGGCTGGGAAATTGTCATGTATTTTAGGGTGGATGAATGTTGTCTTTTATGAGTACCAAGCTGTGAAAGAGTTATTTTGAAATCAATGAAATTCCCGAGAGTCTTTAGCTCAGTCTGATTTCTGGTGTCTGTTTTCACAGCTACAAGAAGGGGGGGATAACGTCAGGCTGTGGGAAATCCAGAAAAATCCTGGAATTCTCAATACAAGCAGACAACGTTTCTGATAGAAATTGTGAGGTCAACAACAAAAGACCCAAGAAATATGAACTTGATTTTTCAGGGACTAAAGTGGAAACAGATGTTCACAACAACGAGTTAACAAGAAGTGAGACTTGGGGGAAAAAAACCCAAAAGCCCCTGTGATTTATTATTCTATTTTATTTATTTATTTAAGGTAAACAGGGCAGTTAATGGTGAAACCATTGACTTCGGTAGGCAGTGTGAAAAACGAGTTCCACTCTCTTAGAGAAATTTATAAGTTTAATAAAAAATAAAAAATAGACAATTAGGAGACATAAGAGTAGAAGTTCCAGCCGTGGTGCCTCATCAGAAAGCACACCCTTCTTCTCTTTCAATTACTGTGTTTTAAGGATTGCTGTTTTACATATTCAGTGGATATTAAAACCTTCTTTTCTGTTTCAAGTATCCCAAATCATCTTATTTGATAGATTTATTCGTGGGTGGCTCCACTCTGTCTGGTAACATGGGTATTACAGATATTTTTCTTGAGTTTTTTTAAATTGTTTTAATTTTGATTAAAAAAACCCAGAAATTTAGCAGTCTTATAACAGGGTTACAAGGTGATGATTTTCCCCCATACTTTATGGCTTGGTCAGTTTAGATGTTACAAAGAAGAAAAAAACCTAGTCTTTTTACTGTTTACATTATGCCACAATCAGGAAACACATTCATCACTATTCTAAACTCCATTAATGAAACATAATACAGTACAATTATACATACAGCATTCACTCTAATATTCGCCAAAAGCCAACTTTATATTGTGCATTTTTATAACAGCAGCACGAATCTAAGTCAGGTTGTTCCCTGTTAATGTGAGGATTCTGGTCAAGGTATTCCCTTCTAATGTGAGGATTCTAGTCAGGTTATTTCCTGGTAATATGAGGATCCTCCCTGCTTTGCCAGGGATGTATCTCCGATTTTTCCCTGCCATCCATCGGTTTTTTCAGGGCTGCCAAGCCTTTGTGGGGGAGGAGCGAAACATCTGCCAAGACCAGGGAAAACCACACACGGAAAGCAGCAAAATCCCAGCCTTTTGTCAGCTGAATTTGGGTGTTTAAAAGCACAGCTGAAGCCCTGCCAGGGATCCACCGGGAATCGGGAATCCACAGGGATCGATATGATTGATATCTGATATCGATATTTGATACCGGCGCTGCCTCAGTGCTGGATCACCACGCCGAGGAAAATCAGCAGGATTTAAAAAACCACCCCATTGTGGGGAAAAGAAAACGAGATGGAATGGAAATTCAAGCACCGCGTGGCTTTCTCGAGGAAATGCATTTGTCCTTTGTGATTGAGAAAGGCACAGTTTGTTAATATTCTCTTTATTTGCCAACAGACGTGCCTTGCAGCGTTGTGTCTGTAACCGAGCTGTGACAGGCGGGCTGTTGTTAAGCGAGGTACTTTGCATAATTACTGTGAAGACGTGAACAGATGAGCACTAATTCTTAGAAGTTAATTATTGTCAATTTTCTCCCCCCCCCCCTTTTTTTTTTCCCCTGGATCTAGTCCAAGATTAGCGGAATATCAAGTACCTCAAGGTGTATAGTTCCTTAATTGGCCCAAGCGCGCTTTTATTGCCAGATGTCACCCCCAAAAGGTGGCTTTGCTTTTTGACCTTGCCTTCATCAGCAGTCAGGTCAGGCTTGGTGCCGTTTGAAAGCGTTGTTTTCTTTTTAATTCCTGGGCTGGAGGTTGTTGGGATCCATAAGCTGATCCGACCTGACACATGGCTTCAAGATCGTTAGTGGGGACAGAAAGGCAGAGAGAAGGGCGACACTGTCCCTTGCAGCGCCAGGAGATTTTATCCTGCCTTAAACCCGCAGAGAAATCCCATCTTCTGCCTAAAAATGGTGCAAAAAATTCCCACTTCACCTATTTCAACATCTTACTCATATCAGGAATTGTCTCATAGGTGGATAAGTAGATTCCAGCTCTTGTCTTGCCCAAATCTCATTGAAATCCAGCATTTTGGAGCTTCCTTTCTGTCCAAATACACCTATTTATATTTTTTTTTCAGCAGCAGGTACTGTAGGTTTAGCTGTGGTTGTGTAGGTGGTGGATCCAGAGCCACAACTTCCAGGGAAGCATCTCAAGACCCACAGGTTTGTGTGGAGCTTGTTGTTTCTGTTTGAATTTGTGCTGCTGGGGTAAAATGAAAAGGAATTAAAAAGTCAGTGCTTGTTTTTGGAGATGGGAAAAGTAATGGATTTTTGTTCCCAGGACAGTGTCTTTGTTTTTGTCAGATGACTGTTTAATGTGAAATCCAAGAAAATGCCTTTATTTTCCCCCCTCTGACTTTATACACAGTTTAGCCTGTATTGTTTAAAAGCATGTTGTAAGAATTCTAATTATTCTCTTCCCTATTTCTGAATGGCATCTTTCTTCAGGCACACAAGTCTTCTGTGTTTAGTGTCAGCCTTTGAATGTAATGATTTATCCACACTTGAAATGACGTTGAAAATTTTTCAGTGAAGGAGCTTTTTTAAAGGAATTCTCTCATGGAAACCACTTCTTAAATAAGGCAAGGAAAAAATATTCTGCTAAAGGTCTGTTTAATATGGAGAATGAAATAAATATCTTTATTGGATGTAAGATCTTATTGTGAAATAATGAACATATAATTTGCTCAGTGCTTTCGTGTTTTATGTCAGGACACGAAGCGCTGACATCCAGATTTACCTGGCAGAAATGGTTTTAGCAGCTTAATCTGAGATCTTTAGATATTTTTAAGGGCTGCACCAAAGTTATAATTTATTTGAAAAATAATGCAAGTAATTCTAGGAGAGTAAAATTCCTAACCTGAAAACTTAAAGAAGGAAAAGAAATACCCAACCTGCAAGGACTCTCCTCCCCCAATTCTTCTTCCCCTTTTCTACTCAGCACCTGAACTGATCAGAAAATACTTTCTCAAAACTCAAGAAGACAAAAAACCCATTTGTTTTGCTTTTCTCTGCTCTGGTGTTCTTCCACAGGCTCATAACACCACTTCTTTTAAATTATAAATGTGTTTTAATGGGTCACTGTTCTTTGTGGAGGCCTTTGAAATTAAAATTTAAAGATCTTAGGAATGGCTTACCTTGCTTCATATGGTAATGTTTTTTGATAAATGGAAAAAGTCTTTCCTCATGAGTTTCCATACTTGTTCTTTGTCAAATTGAGTTCTAACCATTTTTCTGTAAGTGATCAGTACAGGGAGGGAAGAAAATGGTAGCAAAATCAAGGTGTGTGTTCCTGCTGTGTTTATAATGCACAAGAGATTAAAAAAATGTTACACAGTCCTTAAAAACCTGTTTTTGGCTGGCAAATTAAATTTGCCTTCAGAGTTGACCACGAGTAGCAGAGGGATTATTGAATCTTGTTTTTGAGGAGCTGAAGGAAAATCTCCTTCTTGTGCCCTCAGCATTTTTTCTGTTGACTGTTTCTTTCCTCACTTTGAGCAGGAACAGGAACGTGCATCCTCTGATATGGAAAATGTTTTATTAAAAGTCACTCTGGGAGCTACTTGTTGTGTCAGTGCAGAAGTCCTTGGACCTGCTTTTCCTCCCAGTCCTTCCAATTTGTCCTTCAGATCCTCTCAGGAATCATGGCAACAATTCCTTTGCAGGCAGGTCAAGAAGCATTTGGAGAAGGATTTCACTTACGGGCAGCTTTGTACAAAAAGTTGCTTCCATATTCTTGTTTTTTTTTCTTTTATTTTTCACAGAGGCTCCAGCAATCCTGCAGCTGCTCCTCAAATAACTGTGGGCTTGTGCAACTTGTGTTGGTTGCTGTTTCCATACCAACAAATGAAATAAGTCCAGTTTGTGCCCACAGTGAAGAGTCTGGGGATTTTTTTTCTGCTGTCTATCTTACGATATGGTGTATAGAAAAATATGAGCTCGGAATAGCTTGTAATGAATCATCTGTCACCCAGCTGCTCTGAGCTCCTGTTTAATGATGGGATGGAAAATTTCCAGAATAAGAGACAAAACCTGTGAAATTCAGGATTAGGTGAGGTTTGAAAGGATAAATAATTAGCAGTCGCTTAAATATGCAGCATAAAGTTCAGTGTGGTTTTCATGGATTTCCTGGCATCACCCATGTGGGCAAATATCTGATAGTACCTGATGAAGTCTTTGCTGTCATCAGTGGCTTTAATTTCTGTTTCCCTATCTAAGACTGGGTCAAAATATCCATCCATCCATCCATCCATCCATCCATCCATCCATCCATCCATCCATCCATCCATCCAATTGAAATAATAGAAACTGAATTGTTCCAGGTAAAAAGAATAGTTGAGAGATTCAGGACTGAAACATGTGAGATAAAAAGGGGGAAAATTAATGTTTGAGGCTGCAGTGACTTTGTGCTTCCCCATGAAAGTATCTCCAGATGAAGTGTTGTCTGTCCTTCATCACTGATGTTTCAATTTCACTTAGATTCACCATAATGGAAACCTTTCATGTTCATTCTCTTTCAGAGAAAGTAGAGCACAGTAATTGTAGTATTGCTGAAAAGACCTATTTGCTTTTTTACTTGGCTAAAGTAATGCTGAAAATAGAAATATTTGACCTTACTTTATTGTTTGCTTGAACTGCTCATAAATTTAGCTCTGTTTGACTATTTCTGTGAGAGACATTTGTTTCCTGGAGCTGAACAGCTCATAATTCTATAAACAAGTCTATAAACAAGAAATCCCATTCAGTAATATCAACAGTGAAATTTCTTGTCTTTTATCTGTATTTAAACAAACTCACAGAATGTTGCCTGGAAGCACAAATTGTGTTGCTCTCTGTGTGGCTGTTGTAGCTGAAAGATGCATATTGGGCAATTCAATTAAAATTTGTATAATAAACTATTCACTTTGATTATTGCAAAGCCTGTCTCACTGTTGCAGATGGAATTTTTGCCTGGTTTAAAGGTAAATATTGGACAGCTGAATTAAAATTTATATAATAAACGATTCGTTTTTATGGTAAAAAAATCTCAGCAAGGCTTGGCATTGTTTAATTTCTCTTTAATGTTTGTATTGATGATCTTGGAGGTCTTTTCCAACCTTAATGATTCTCCTGATGGTGCTGGAGGTGCAGAACTCTTTCCCAAACTCCTGTTGGGATTTAGGTGCTCCTGTGGTCCCTTCTGAGGTTGCTTTGCTTTTTGCTTCTCTGGTAGATCAGGGAATTTCTGCTGGCCTGGTGAGAACAAACCTGAGCAGCAATTTTGGCCAGGTTGGGAAGCTGAATGGGTCAAAGGAATAGTTACAAGTTCCTGTCTTCTCTAGGTGCTGTGGCCTTCATCTTTTAGTGGGCATAAACCATCAGGGATGATTTGATTTTAAGGTCCACATCTCAAGAAAAAAAATCCCCACATTGAAGTGTCTCCATTTACTTTCAGTAATAAAGAAAACAAAGCTGGGTCAGCTCTTCAGCCTCCCAGTCTGACATTTCACAACAGTGACCTTGAGGACAAATTCTCTTTTCTTTCGCAGCTGCAGCCGCCTCCGAAACATCCAGAGCATCCTGACACAGAGCAGCAAATCTCAGCCTGATGGAATCCTCTGCATTCTAGGTTAGTATTACATGTTTTGTTGTCATTATACTGATAAAGATACCACGAGTTTCAGAAAGAAGAAAATCATCTCCTTCCCTGCTCCAAGCCCCAGCCCGGTTTCTCTGGGAATGAACAGTTGATTGTTTCACTCTCTTCTCCTTAAATAATTCTTCAACCTATTTACTAATTTTGGGCCAAGAATTTTAAAGAGTGGCCTTAGAAACCTGGGAAGCAGTTAGGAGTTAAATGTTGGCACATCTACAGCATGTGGTTTCAGTGCTTTATTTCTTCTGAGATTGGGAGAAAAGGGCAGCAGGAAATACAGGTGCATGTGCAAGTGTGCTGTGGGAAAATAACAGGGATTTTGTACTGCTTTAATACTATTTCAATGACTCTTGTTCCATATTGTATAGTCAGTGTCAGGATATTAAAGGAAAAATGCAGACATTATGATTGAAAACTCGAGTCCGTAGAGAAGAGGACTGAGGAGTGATTGTTTAAATAATATATTTCAGTTAAAGAGAAGTCTGATGTAACCCTAGAGAAGCTCTGTGTAGGAAATGATACCACAGTCTGTTTTTTTAGGGTTTTATTCTGTTTTTTAATGATGTAGCAAGAGAACTTAAAGCTCATTTACTGGACCACAAAATTAAATTTATAAATATATGTAACACCTCATTCTCTTTTAGTCAGTGCTGACTGTACATCATGACCCTTCCTACCCTACATTCTCTGGGGCAAGAGGTTAAATCTCTGGCTAAGTAGTAACTGTACAGCCAGAAGCTCTGTGAGGTCACTGTGTCAGCCTTCCAGTGAAACTTAATCATACAGGATAAACTCCTTGGGGTTTGCCTTTGCTGCTAATTTAATTTCATAAAACATGTTAACTGATGACACTGCGGTATTTCTTGATTATTGTTAACTCTGAGAGTGCAGAAAGTCCCAGGTAAAGAACAGGCACTGAAAACATGGCCCAGCTTTAAGGAAAGCAAAGGAATTGCTTTGTGTAATCCTCAGTGTCGTGTGGAGGATTTAATTCTATCCACAAGAACATACCTCTTAATAAATAATCACTTGTGGTATGGAAATGTAGGAGGTGTGTTTTGTTGGGAGACTTGTGCTTTGCCCTGATCTCTCAGCGCCCACAATGGAGCTCTTGTCTGCTCTGCCCTGGCTCCTGTAGCTTGCAGAATTTCTGGCATAACTTCCAATAAACAGGCACGTCACTGTTATAAATGCTTTAAATCTGTCATCAAATACAAGCTTCAGATGACAAAAAACATGTAGTTTTACATCCTGAGTCCTCTTTGACTTGTATGGAAAGTGGATACTCACAACTATGGTTTTTTACAGTCAGGGCATGTTCTGTTTCACTTGGCTGCTTTTAATGGCCTGGAGTTAATGCAGTTCTCTCACCTCAACTTAAGTTTCATTCTGAGTTGTGAGATAAAAACAGAATAAACTTCCACAGCTTTGCTTCAAGTTCATATATTTGTACTGAAATATTTGTACTGAATATTTGTACTGAAATTAAACCCAGCGTTGTGAGATCCCAGAGAGAGATGAGAACTGACCCACCGTTGATACAAGTATTTAAATGTAGCTACAGCTGATTTTTTAAAAGGAATCCTCTAATCTGATTTTGAAGGGGTTGCATGGTAACATTCCTGCATTCTTTACTGGAGAGAAAAGGCTTCACAACTGACAGGAAAAAGGAATTTGGAGCTTGGCGTGTTAAATGTCTTTAAGAAGCTGGGACTACTCAGCTGAGTGTGTTGCTGTTCAAACTGGTCTACTTAAATTATACTGTAAACTGGTTTTTTGGTGGTGTTTCTTGGCATCTTACCTTTCAGCAGAGGTTTTCAGCTCGTGGTTCAGTTGCTCTGATTTTTGAGGATGTGCATTTAGTGTGAGTAGGGTGTGTCTGTAACTGTACTTGTAGCTGCTCTGGTTGTGGATTAAACTGTTTCACCATTCAGCATAGCTGAGCTGAATTTTTGCAAATACTGATATTTATCTTTTTTTCTCCTCGAAGAGTGTGGGGATACTTTCAAAGCTGTTCCAGTAGATCTTTATTTTACCTAGGTTCTGTTCACATATTGCTACTTTCTTAGATTTTCTCCATTATATCCATCCCACACAGACCTCTCCCTGCTGGGGTTTCTCCCACATCCTAAGAAAATTTAGTGCATTGCACTGGTTGTTCATCCCTTCCCAAACAGAGACTATTTTAAGGATTATTCTGCCAGCAGTTCCAGAATTGTGTGTTGATTTTGGGCCAATATCTAAAGGTGATGTGTCCATTCCCTCCAGCTTCACCCTCCTGCTCCCTCCCTGCTGTCCCCAGGTGCATTTTCCATCACTGCTGCTGCTCTTCGGTATCTTGCACCCACTTTATCTCAGCGAGCAGACAGATTTTCGTTCCCCCCGGATTTGGGCAGAATGTTTTCTGCCAATTTAGCAAACTGAATGGGGAGCAGGAGCAGGAAGGGCTCCTCGGGGCTCAGACTGACTCATTGTGTGCCCACACCCCGGCGATGAGTTGAGAACAGGCGGGGAAGTTACCAAACTCCCAGCTCAGCTGGAGACAGGCGTCGGGGTTTCCTAATTAATGGTCTTGCCCATTGTTCTGGGGAGGACTCCTGATAATGCTCTCGGGGGTATCTTATCTTGGTCATTGTTTCATTTCCTGTTTGTTTTCTGCTAACTGTATCTGTTCCTGTAACTCCATATGTTTCTGTAGAATGGCACCAAAGCTTCAGTGTGACAGCTCCTGTCTGGACAGGATGCTTGAAAGACCCCAGTAAACCACAAATCCCAAATATTCTGCAGAATTCATGGTTCTGTGTTAAATAAATGTCTTCTTCCCTGCGTGTCTGTCAGTGCTCTGCAAGCAATAATTCACCCATGTCCAATTATAAGAGTTAATTTTGTCAGCTGTCTCCCTTTAACATCTTTTTGTTTTCCTCTCCTTCTGTCATTAACTGAAAGAGCAGGGATTTGGAGTTTGGCTTGGAGGAAATCATCCCTGCTCAAAGCTGCTGTACCCAGATAAAACCTCAAACTCTTCAAGTGATGGTGACATCATAACTGGGTTTTTTACTTTAAATGAGGACAGTTACTCATTTTTCTTCTGATCTTCCAGAAATTAGAATCACACGGTCACAGAATGGTTTAGATTGGAAGGGACCTTAAAGATTATGTAGTTCCAGCTCAGTGCCATGGGCAGGGACACTTTCCACTATCCCAGGTGTCTCCAAGTGCCATCCAGCCTAGTCTTGGACACTTACAGGGATCCAGGGCAGCCACAGTTTCTCTGGGCATCCTGTGCCAGGGCCTCCCCACCCTCACAGGGAGCAATTCCTTCCCAATATCCCATCTATCCCTGTCCTTTGGCAGTGGGAAGCCATTCCCCCTTGTGCTGTCACTCCATGCCCTTGTCCCAGGGCCCTCTCCAGCTCTCCTGGAGCCCCTTTAGGCACTGGAAGGGGTTCTGAGCTCTCCCTGGAGCCTTCTCTTTTCTGGGCTGGACATTCCCAGGTCTCAACCTGTCTGTGCCAGATTATTGCTCCTCTGAGCCTTCAGAAGGTGCCTCAGTCAGGCAGGTAATCAGTGAAACAGATTTTCTTCAGGACATTGTGTGTGCTCACTTCCCAAGGCTGTAGCTGATTCCAAGGAGACTGATTACATTTAAATGAGATTTCCTAAAACAATGGGACAGCTTCTTCCTGAAAGAAGGGAGTCTCCATTTGTTTGTAACTAAAATCCCACCTAGACAGGAGGGCTTTGGCAGCAATATTTGTGTGTTGAGTCCCATTGAATTCCAGATTACATTGGTGTGGCTGCTTTCATGGGGCTGAAAATGTAAATAAAATAGAGGGACAGGTATGAATGGGGAGGTCAGGAACAGCAGGAGAGTGAGGATTCAAAGATTTTTTGAGTGCTGAGAAAGCTGGGATAGATGTGAGGCAGCTTTGGAATATCAGATACCTTGGAATACATGTGAGCTACCCAAAGTTACTGAGCTAACAAAGAGTTCATTGAGATGTGGGATTCAGTAGCTGGATGCAGACACATCATCTGGTTAGCACTTTAAAGCTGAAGCATAACATGAAAAAGGAGCATAAATAGGAGAACTTGAAGTTTGTTCCAATTTTTGCCAAGTTCAGATGACTCTTGACTGATTTGGTTTCCAATTCAAGTCCTGAGACTCAGATGTTCAGGCCATGTTATTACATTATCAATGTCCTGATCTCTCCTTGGGCAGTGGTAACAAATCCTAATTTGTTGGCAGCCATTCCACTGATTCCTAATATATCTTGGTAAGGAAAACTTGCCGTTTGAGGAATTTTTTGCAAGTCAAGACTGGTGACCTCTGTGAAATGTGGATGACAAGGATGCTGCTTTAGGTGCAGTTGCACTTGTTTGAGAAAAATGGATTTATTACAGTAGAATTATGGCTGTGACTGTCATCCAGAGAGATGAAGATTGATGAAAATAGTTTCTAAATCTGTGTAGCCCCATTCCTGTCTTCTTGTATTTAACTTCTATCTCTTCATTCTCCAGATCTTCACGTTTTTTCAATTTAATTTTCCCAAGGAAAAGTTTAGTTGGCAGCTCTTTGTGCCCTCTATGTTTTGTCAGAACATCTTTTCACAATTTATCAGGAGTCTGCAGTGGCTCTCTGGTGACTCAGGGATTGCTCTATAACACTGATAAGATAATGTTTAATCATGTATTCTGAAGCAGGAGATTTGGGTCACAGGATTAGTTTGTTAGGAAGCTTCAATCAAGAACATATTAATTAGAATGCATCCTGCATCCAGACAGATGTTGGAATTACTAGAAAAAATACCAGAATTTTGGATGCAGAGCACTGCAGAAAACAAGACATTTAAATTTTTTAAGGAATACTCGTGGATTTAGGTTGAAAGGGAGATGTCAAACTTGTGACAGTGATGTTGCAAAACGTCCTTTTTCCCTACCCTGTTCTCTCAGTGTGTACAGTAGAGTAGTTGAATTCACACTCCTGCTTTAAAGTTTAATAAATTGGGAAAGAAAGCAAACTTTTCAGGTGTGCAGTGTTAGGACTCACCACAATTCTCCTGTGGTTTTGCTTTTGCAGGGATAGACAGTCGATACAATGAAGGGTGCAGGGAGCTGGCAAATTATCTGCTCTTTGGTTTGTACAACCAGAACAACAACGACTTTGAAAGGACAGGCTTTCCTGAGGAAGTTCTGGATGGTGAGTAATGTTCTCAACATTTTTACCTGTTCTGGATGGAAGATGAGCAGAAAAAGGGACGGGGGGAAAAAAAAAAAAAGGTCATTAAGTCTCAAGTCATCTTTATATGAAAGTCTGAAATATCTTCTAAGATATTTTTGGCATATGCCTGAAAATATCTTCTTAGAAACACTGCTGCAGAGCTCATTTTTAAACATAAAAGGATACATTTTGTATGTTTTATGCTCCACAGTTTATCTCAAATGTTGTAAACTGACACAATTACAATCCATTAGTTCAGTCGGTATGTGTATGAATGTGTTATTAATCGTTGTGTGATTGCACCTCTGCACTTGTAAGGTACTTGAGCTCTTTTTGACTTCACCACATTAACTCACCTTTGTCACACTTGGAATGTGGCCAATCCCTGTGAGCACAGCTTATCATTGCCTTATTTGCATGAAGCTTTTTGGATATCTCCCCCCTAGGCTGGTGGTGTTGATATTTTTTTAGTTGAAGCAACTCTGATGTAATGTCAGGCGAGAGCAGCTGGAGTTGAGAGTTCTGGAAGTGCTCTGGGAAGACTCATCCTGACCCTCTTGGCTGCACAAAGGACAGGCTGATGCAAGTTCTGTGCAAGACTTGGGAATAACCCCCCCAGTGTCTGGAACAGTTACAAGTGCTCTTGTACTTGGAACTGTCTGTGGCTGCCAACTGCTTCTTCTGCTTGTTTGAAAGAAATCAGGAATTGCACTGCATTCAGATAGCTGAGCAATTTTCTTTTTTAATGAGGTGCATGATAGAAAAAATGTTTTCTGTTCAGTTTCTCTTGTGTGTGGAGTCCTGATGCTGGAATATTTGTTCTGTTTGTTGCAGATATAATCATATTAATAAAACCTGACAGTGTTCATCTGTACTGCAACCCTGTGAATTATAAGCATCTTTTGCCCTACGTGGCACACTGGAGGAACTTGCATTTCCACTGTCTGACTGAAAATGAGGTAAGTGAAAAATAAATGCAGGCAAGATTTGTTAATGAACTGATCCTTAAAGTGAAACTTTAAAAAACATTCTTTCCAGAAGCCTTTTTTCTCTTTTCTCCTCAGCAGGGGAGTGATATGTGTGTATATCTGAGTATTAGTCATTTGCTCAAGTGTGCAAGAAGAATATGTTGTCAGTACTTTAATTTGTTGGAGCATGAAGACAAATTGCTCCTCTCTCCCACTGATTGCTGTTGTTTTGACCTGAGTCAGTGATCTTTTAATGAGGAAAAAAGTGTGGGTTGTGAAAAAATGCAAAATGTGAATCAAGTATCACAGTCAATGCTGAGCTTTCCCACATCAGCCTTGTTTGCTGCCAGAGCAGTGTTTGCATTGCTTGCCAGTAGTTTTAGAATATTAGAAAAGATGGGCTTAGTAAGTCCTTTAAAATCAAGAAACTTCATTAGATATTTTCATTTTAACTGTTAAATCTTTCTGCCAAGAACTATTAACTTCACTTCCACGACATCCCATGACTGATGATAGTTTCATCTTGAACTTAAATGTCAAAGTATTCTAGAAAAAGTCAATTTATTGTTGTGGAGTATTTTTAGAGGAGTAAAAAATGAAAATACTCTTTGTCTGGGTATAGAATAAAGACTTTTTAATTCCAGTGGAGACTGGAAATGCTTCTTCCTACATTGAGTTCTGTGTAGCTCCTTTTCTAAGTTAGAATTATAGTGAATTCTGCAGGGAGTGGGTTTGGAGCCTGTGATGGTGAGTGAAGCCAGTGGAAAAATGAATGGGAAAGTCCGGGAGAGAAACCTTTTGTTCCCTTGAGTTTCCAGCTTGGAAGTGATGGGGCTTATAATAGACTGATTGTGTTCTTATATGTCTGGTTGATAGTTTAGATCATGGAATTAGGAAATAATTCAGATTGCAAAGGACCTCTGGAGATCATCTTGTCCAACCTCTTCCTTCAGTGGTGAGATCAGATCAGGTTACCCAAGGTCTTTTTGCAGCTGGGTGTTGAAAACACCCAAGGATGATTGCAGAACCTCTGCTGGCTGGCTGCTCTGTTTTCCCACTGTCCTCTTAGTTAAAAAAGTGTTTCCTTTTGTCAAACCCAAACCTGCCTTGTTTTAAATCCTGAGTTTTGTCACGAGCACTGTGGATTCAGTAATATTCTGGTGGGTTTGAGGTGCAGATATTGAGCAAGCCTGGATCTCTCCTTCTGGGACAAGTGCTGCATTGCACTGATTGTGGTGGCCCTCCACTGATCTTGCTCCAATTTATAAATACCTTGTCCATGGATACCAAAACTTGTGGATACAATTCCAGGAGTGCAGCAGAGAGGAATAATTCTTGTCAGGATAGAACAGCTGAGCTTCAGGTTAAAACATGCCACAGCAAAACCTAAAGGCTGCCTTCACCAGGCTTTTCTGTTGCCAAAATCCCTCCTGAAAGGGCAATTCTTGAGGCTGGGAGAACACGTGGACTCTGAAATCAGGAACAGAGGAGTTCTTACCACACGGTTGCCAGTGCAACTGCAATCTCAGCTATTGAATTTTAAGCCTCATCTGCTTATGGGCTTTGATATGATTTGTTGTGGTAAGCAGGAACCTTAATCACACAGTGTTGCCTTAAAATGATGATGTAACTGGCAAGGTAAACCTTGTGCTTTGTGGAAGTGAGGGGAAAGGTTTGGTTTTTGGAAGCTGAAAATACAGTTCTGCTTCACTGCTGTTTGGTGGGAGTGAACTGAGCACTTCAAGTCACATTCCTGATGTATAAGAATTGCCATTTTCCTAGATTGCTGCTGAAAGACAAACAAAACTTTGCTGTGTCAGGCTTTAAGTGCATCCTGTTTACAGGAGTATTGCCTGCAGTGGCTCTTAAGCACTTACTTTAGTGATAGAAATAACTTCATAAAAATGAAACCAAAGAAGGGCACGAATTTTAGAAATAAATAAAGCAGTGCTGAACTTGGCTCTAGCACTACAGCTTCTTTTTTTCCTCCCTACTTGCTTTAACTAGACACAGGAATTAAGGAGAATATCCTAGTTATTGGGGAAAAAATCCCATATTACTAAAAAAATGCCTGTATTCAAAGTGGCCAACTAGGAGAAAATACAGAAATTTGCTGTATTAAATTTTGGGGTGTCACAATTGAACTGGCTATATTTATTCCTGCAACAGCAGATTGTGAGCAAGCCTTTAGCACCCTGCCAAAATCCCAGTTCTTATTCCAATGACATTTTTAAGTCTTGAGAAACTGGCAGTTGTTTGGGACTTGGCTTTGAACTGCAACTTTGATCTTTGTTCTTCCTGGAACTGAAGAAGAAATGCAGCACAGAGGAGCTGGGGCTGCATCTTAAATTCAGGCTTGGCTTAAAAGAACTTGTTCTCAAAATAAATGTGTTGGGTGTACCCTGAAGCTCACAAAAGAGTTCATAATCATGTCATTTGCCTTGATAAGAAGCTCAGAGCACTGCATGTAAAAATAAAATAGGCAAAACATCTCTGCCTTCTGATCTTGCTCCAGAAAACAAGTGGCTCTTGAAGAAGCCAGCAGGGCTAGACCTGTTGGTTCCAGACTTGCTGCTAAACTGCTTTTCAGGTCAAAGGCAGTGTGTTTTCAGGTTTGTGTTCTGTTATAGAAATGACTTTAGTGTTATTTGTCCCTTCGGCCCATTTTTTATGCTTTTCTGAGTTAGGAATTTTGCTCTTCAGTCTAGTGAAGTCTTCATACAGTGCTGCATGAGGGTTTCTCCTCTTCTTGCCTCCTCCTTTTCTTGCAGTTCACCTCTCCCTCAGACCAAAACTGGTTCTCAGTGAATAATCTATGACCTAGGGCTTATTCTGTCATTGATTTTTCTTGCTCATTGTTGTTTAGCTGGTAATAGAGTATCTTATTTTTTTTTTCCCCTCAGTGGAATGTTTTTCGTGGCACATCAGTTGGTATCCTCAAAATGACTTTTATCTTTCAAATCTAGATGTTGAAAGACTTCACTGAAAGCTGAAAGTAAAGTCTGTAATTATGCCTTCATATGTCATGATTAAAAACCTTGCTTTGAAGTTTGATTTTTTTTTAAAAATTTCCGTTGGTTTTAGTACCTCCCTGCCATGATGGGATTTCCAAAATACAGGAAGAAGTGCTTGGGCTTCTGGAGGCTATAGGTGATATATTAGTGCTTTACATGCTGCATCTTTCCTTTCCTACCAATCAAATTGGGGCATGCCTAATCAAATTTGATTTTAAATGGCTTCTTTCAGTACGAAGATGAAGAAGCTGCAGAGGAATTCAAGATTTCCAGCTTTGTGGACATGGTCCGGGATTGCAGCCGCATCGGGATCCCCTACAGCTGCCAAGGTAGGATCGTGCTCATAGTGGAAGTGTTTTGCACCCTGCAGCTTCAGGAATTAAGATTTCCTTGCCTTAGGACAGAAATAAGGATTAGTAAGCCATTAATTTCCTTTTAGTCTCTTTTTCCTTAAGAGTTGAATTTCTTGCTGAGAACTGGAAGCCTGCAAAGTTCATCTGGGGAGTGAATACCCCCAGTGTGAGGCAGAGAAATGATTAGCATTCAGAGCAGTGTCTTGAGCTGCTACAGAAGTTCTCTGTTCCCATGGGAGCTCCAGATAAATCCTTCTTTATGAAAGGGAAGAATAAACATTTCTTTATGCAAGTTGCCTTTTTTAGAACTGAAAAAAAACCCCTGCCCTGCACAGCTTCCTGTTGGGATCTGGAGCCAGCCTTGAGCCTCAGCAATGTAATCTTGCATTCTTTTTTTATTCCTAATTCTTTATTGCTTCCCTTAGGGAAGGGTGATATGCTCTGACTGCCTGGAAAGTCATTAATGGAAGTGCCAGGAGGATGAGTTTTCCTCTCCCCAAATTAAAATTCTGATTAAATGGGGATGATGGAAGAAATTCCTCCCTGTGAGGGCAGTAAGGCCTTGGCAAAGGGCCCAGAGAAGCTCTGGCTGCCCCTGGATCCCTGGAAGTGTCCAAGGTCAGGCTGAGCAGGGCTTGGAGCAACCTGGGCTAGTGGAAGGTGTCCCTGCCTATGCCAGGGGTGGAATGGGATGAACTTCAAGGTCCTTTCCCATCAAAACTGTTCTGGGATTCTGTGATACTGGCAGTATTTACTGAAGGTCAAGTATTTGAGGAACTGCAGTAAGCAAAGCTTCCTGTTTATGATGTTGAATTTCAATTCTTAATGAAGTTTGCAAGGAGATGTGGAATATCCTGAGAAAAAGGGACCAAACTTAGGGCATAGAGGAGCTTCTAAAATTGCCATCTGCTCAAAAGATACTTTTCACTTAAAAAGATTTTCAGTTGTACAAAGATGGGATAATCGAGACCCTCTGTGAATCCCAAGAACTCAGGGAGAGCTGAAGTGCCAGGATTTGTGAGGAGATGCTGCTGTGTTTGCCTTGCAGGCCACCTGCAGATATTTGACATGTTCATCGTGGAGAAGTGGCCAATTGTCCAGGCCTTTGCGCTCGAGGGGATCGGGGGCGACGGCTTCTTCACCATGAAATATGAAGTGAGTGCTTCCCTCTGTCATTTCCTCTCTGAAGCAGAAGTTGCTCATGAAGTTACTTTGTTTGGAAAGCACTTTTTGAGGTGATCTGGTTCTGAGTCACTGTTCAAGTGGGCTGCTAAATTGGATGAAGTTTTTTTGTCATGTAAAACTGTGGCAGAATGGAGACCCTGTGGTGTCACTGGGATTCTGTTCTGGGCTACACAGCACTTTTCTCTGGATAAACCATTGTTTGGAATTCTCCCCAGGCCTGTGCTATGTTTTAGAACTTCTTTCCTTTCCTTCTAGACCCACCTGTACCAATAACCAATTATTTTACCCCTAGATAGATTTTTTTTTTTACCCCTGATTTTTTAGATGGGTTCTAGATCTTCAAAAGCAGAGCAGGAGGAGCTGGTTAGTGACAAACACCTTGAGATGAGCTCAGAAAATAAGAAAAGACTATTTCTTGTGTCACTGGTTTTGACTGAAGAGATGCATCTCCTCCTCTCACTGACATTATATATTCATGGGTCATCATACCCTGCTGAATAGGGCAACAGTCAGGAGTTAATTGGTGCAATATTTAATAATGATTTGCTGTTCCACTCTGAGCAACTTATGTCATTAATTTGCCCATTTATTAATTATACTCTGAACAGCATTTTCAGATGACAGCTTTGCATTTTTGTACTTGTTTAAAGCTTCTTTGATTTAATTTTTTGAACCTCTGCCACAGCAATGCAGATGTCCCAATTGTCTTACCACTCCTCCATTTTTACAGCCACAATGGGCTTTGGTCTGACTCCTGATAGCTGGAAAACTTCCAGAGAATTGATAGTGCCATTGTTAAAGTCTCACCATATCTAGAATTGTACGTGCTTGTTCAGAAATATGCTCTGTGAGTTCCTGTGCCTTTCTGAGCACTGTTCTCTTTCCACTGCTCCTTTCTTCAGGTTTTTTTTTTTCATTCCATCACTGGTACTGTAACACCTTGTGGTGTGAACCTGCCCAAACCATTAAACACAGAGTGCAAACAGATGAGCATCTTTGGGGAGGGCAATCAGTCACCCTGCTTGATGTCTGAAATGAGTCAATGAAAATTTGGCTGGCAGTTCAGGAGCTGTTTGGGTCTTTAATTGCCCTTTAATTACCCCAGTTCATTTCACAAATCTGAGAAAGATGTTTGGACACGGTGGCACAGACAGAACCTCTCCTGTGTCATCCAGGGAGCTGATACTGTCTCCAAGCTCTCCTGAATGCTTAAAAAGGACCAGGGAAAAATTCTTGGACTCCTTTTTTAAGAGCAATTATGTTGGCTCTGGCAGTCCAGCCAGCTCCAGCTGGAGCTCTTGCGTGTGTCCTCCTTGAAATAGTGAGGGGATTTCAAATGGGAAGTGACATTCTTAACTTTTTACGTGTTTGTGTCTGCTCTTTGTCACTGATGGGCGTGGAAACCAGGCTGGAAGGGCATTGGGGATCATTGTAAATGGTCTATAAATTACTTCTTCTGCCATTATTAAAAGGGGAGTTCTTTGGTGCATTTTTAGCTCAGACTTTCCCTCTGAGATTGTGTCTTCTCTTAGATTTGAATATTTGAATTATATATGCAGGATGATAATTCAGGATTTTTCCAAGTCTTTTAAAGGCAGTTGCTCTTTTATTACCTTAATAATAAAAATTATTATTAGAATCAGAAATTAGAGCAGAAATCAGAGTTGCTCAAGATGCTGTAATTTAGAAAATTTACTGTATCTATAGGAATGGAAGGGAAGTGAGGTCTGGGAAATCATTATTAACATACCTAATTACATGAAATAATATCTGCAATAACTGTAAAGCAGAGGGTTAAGAAAATTCCAGCCAGTGTTGCATTTTTAACTAAGTAGGTGATGGGGAACCCTGCAAATGCAGAAATCTTTGAGATATAAGTGTCCCTTCAGAATATATTGTTAAATGTTATTCTCATATAGATCATCCTGCTACTGGGAGGAAAGTATTGCAAAGTTAAACTCTTTTAGCCTAAATTTATATCAGCTTGGAGCCAGTGTTGGCTGATGCTCAGGATGAGTAACCCTGGAATTGGCTCTTGGCTGTCTCAACTCAGAAAAACTCAATCTTGCCCTTTTGCCTGCACCAGCTCATGCAGTTCTTTGCTATAAAACGGAAAAATTTTGTGAAATGATTCGTTTGGAGGATGCAAAGAAAGCTTTGCACAGAGTAAAAATTTTTGTATCAGAATGAAAATATTTGTGAAATCAGAGTTAAGGAGCACTGTTAGACAGGGCGGTGTTCCCCAGTGCTGTCTCAGCTTAAACCTGAATCTGTGGCCTTCTTTGTGTTGGTATTCACAGAAATGTGTTTAAAAATCTCTTCCAGTTAATGGATGTCAGTGCTGACTTGTGGAAGACCTACAGCAAAATGGATCCTGTGTCCTTGGAGGATTTGCTTTTTGAGGTAATGCAGGTGAAATGTTCTGTCCCAGTTCCTGCTTGGTGTCACCACGGAGTAAAAGTGGTGTGATTTTGCTTGGTTTTAATTAAGTTTATGGGCTTAATCTACAGGCTCTGCCTGCTGTTTCTTGCAGGTCTCCTCCTGTTCCTTAAATCTACACAAACTCTGCAAAACACTAAAATAACTTGTCTCGGTTTCCTTGAATTTATTTCCTTGAATTTTCCTTGAATTTACCAAATTGCTTTGTCTGAAAATCTCCTAAACATTTTCCTTCATGTCATTAAACCAAGTACAAAATACATGAACTTTCTGTGGTTTTGTGTGTTAATCCTCCTTTTGCAACGAGGAGGGTTAAAAAAAAAATCCCCTTTAACACACAACCATTCTTCCAGGAGGAAAAAAAAAGCATTTTTCAGATGTTTTGTAGCTCCTTTAAGTGGGGAACAGTGACACTCAGTGGCTGCCCTGATGCATTGGGAAATACAAACAGTGGGAAGAGATTCTCACATTAATGCCGTGCTCTGATCTCAATGCTACAGGAGAAAGCATTGTATAAATATTAATATTCATAATTATATTTTATATTTTTAATTTATTAGTATTTATACTTTATTAGTGTATATGTATTTATAATAATTATTGGTATATATTAATTTTTTATCTATTTCTAGCTTAACAGCAATTTAATATGTACGAAATTCAGCGGTAATTATCCTTTATTAATAAAACATTGGTAGCTCNACATTTTCCTTCATGTCATTAAACCAAGTACAAAATACATGAACTTTCTGTGGTTTTGTGTGTTAATCCTCCTTTTGCAACGAGGAGGGTTAAAAAAAAAATCCCCTTTAACACACAACCATTCTTCCAGGAGGAAAAAAAAAGCATTTTTCAGATGTTTTGTAGCTCCTTTAAGTGGGGAACAGTGACACTCAGTGGCTGCCCTGATGCATTGGGAAATACAAACAGTGGGAAGAGATTCTCACATTAATGCCGTGCTCTGATCTCAATGCTACAGGAGAAAGCATTGTATAAATATTAATATTCATAATTATATTTTATATTTTTAATTTATTAGTATTTATACTTTATTAGCGTATATGTATTTATAATAATTATTGGTATATATTAATTTTTTATCTATTTCTAGCTTGACAGCAATTTAATATGTACGAAATTCAGCAGTAATTATCCTTTATTAATAAAACATTGGTAGCTCACACCAATTTGTTCAATTTGTTCAATCAACTGCTGTAATGAAAATTAAAATATGATAGAGGTTTTACAAGGCTCTTAATCTAAGTAATCACTCTCTGATCTTTCACTTCCTTTCTCTGTGTGGAACTGAGATTAATATTGGGGATTTGTCCTACACCCTGAGCAGACCTATTAACCATAATTTAAAGTTTTCAGCCTGAAAATTGTTAAATTGACTTAAATTTTCTGAAAAAAAATAAACATAAACCACACGCCCACAAAAAGACACCCTGAAATCAGCATAATGTCCTTATTTTCTAAAATATATTTATTTTCCTGAGCTTCTTGTTTCATTGGGCAGCCTGTATTCCAGTGAAATGTCACCTTTGCCTTCATTTCCCTTGCCTTGGGAAGTAATGTCAAATATTTCCCTTCTAGGATTTAACGATTTTTGAACACCAGTGGACCAACTTTTTTGCTAATTTTGACACTGAAATTCCCTTCATTCTGGAACTCTCAGAATCTCAGGCGGGGGAGGTAGGTCTGCTTCAGCAATCCTTGAGAATCCTGCTGGTATCCATGCAGAAAGAATAATTATTCAGCATTATTTTGGGTTTTTTTTTCCCCCTATCCCATCTCACTTTCCATGTTTGAGGAGTAAAAACTCGTGGTTTGGGGTTTTTCATGTCACCACCCACCTTAAAAATCCGTGGTATGATGGCTTAGGACTGCTGGGGTAATTCAATCAAGTGTTTGCTCACTGATAATTCAATTTATGTCTGCACAGAAGATATTTATAGGTAGATTAACTTGCATTTGGGTGGAATCTGGTATGTGCAAGGCTTAACAAGTTGAATTTGCACATCTCAAACATAACTGAGGGGGTAGCACAGAGCATGGGAGAAAACAGCACAGGATTTCTGGGGGTGACTGTTGCTTTTTGAAGTGTTTTGTTGCTTTTTTGATGCATTTTTAAGCATTTTGTTACTTTTTGGATGCCTTTTGAAGCATTTTGTTGCTTTTTGGATGCCTTTTGAAGCATTTTGTTGCTTTTTGGCTATATTTTGAAGCTTTTTTGATGCTTTTTTGAAGCATTTTGTTGCTTCCTCTGGGATAGTGGAAGGTGTCCCTGCCCATGGCAGAGGGTTGGAACTAAATGGGCTTTGAAGTCCCTCCCAACTTAAACCATCAATGATTTAATAATGTGAGAGATTTAGTGGTGTTGGTGTTTGTTTGTGGAGATTGGAATTATTTTTTGAGGGTTCAGGAGTTTTCTCTGAGAAGGATAATTTGGGTTTAATTAATGGTAGGATATTTCACACCTCTGTTCATGTACTTTTTAATAATTTTTGTTTTCAATTCTTCACAGCCCTTCAGGAGTTATTTCAGCCATGGCATGATCTCAAGCCATATAACAGATAACAGGTAATTATTACTCACTATTCCCTCTGGTGTCACTGCTACCTCAATATTTTATTTCCATATCCCTGATGCCATAATGCTTAAAATTCTTTGCGTTATCATCTCAGTGCATCAAATCTCATCCTGAAAAAAAAGCAACCTGTGCAAAGTTCCTTCCTGTCCTTGGAAAGGATAAGCTTAAATTTCACTGGGTTTAATGCTGGAATTCTTACATACTCCATAAAATTTTGTGCATTATGATCAGTTCCTTCCTTGTTCCATTCCTGGAAAAGGTTGGATGGGGCTTGGAACAACCTGGGATAGTGGAAGGTGTCCCTGCCATGTCAGGGATTGGAATGAAATGATCTTTAAGGCCACTTCCAACCCAAACCATCCTGTAATTCTGTGAGAGAGTTTTAACCAAAAGTTGTTGTTTAGCTGAAGGTTCTGTTGCAAAATCCACATTTTGCTGTTTTGAGCTAATCAAGGTTTGTTTAACTACTTCAATCTCTCTGCACATTCTTCTGTATTTGGAATAAACTGTGGAGTTCAATGCCCTTTATTGCTGGCAGCATCCTCTGATGTTTGCATTGCAATAAAGAAAAGAAAATCGTTGACCTCTCCAGCTGAGTCTTGGGCTCAAAGCCAAAACTAAGCCCAGAATAGTTTTGTTTGTTTCCAGCAAAGTCATTTCAGGCTTTTTCAAGATGGTGAATTTTAAACTAAGCAGCTTTTCAAGGCAGTTTAAGATGAAAGAATCATCTAAGAGCATTTGGGGAACAATGTTGAGATAAATTTATTGTGTTTGAAAGAAATTATCATCTTTTTAATGCAAGAAGATTTTTTTCTTTAGAACTTGGTCATTTTACTGTGAAGCTTTGTGCAGCTTTAGCAATTTTTTTTCCCTTATAGTGAGAAATTCAGCAGTTGGTCCATCACATTTGAAAGCTTTGATTTTGATTGCTGGTTGTAAACTTCCTGTGAGTTATTTTGGTGGTGATTCCCTCTCTCCTCCGCAGCCCGAGCCGACAGCCCTTTGTCCTGTTTGGCAGCCACTCCACCAAGGAAAACCTGAACTCTGGCAACTTCAATTTTCCATCTGAAGGACACCTGGTTCGAAACACTGGCCTTGGTGGAAGCACTGCCAAGCATATGGTAAGCCTTTGGAGAAGTTAGCTGAGATTTTGAAGCATTGTATATTCTCTTTTTCTTTGCATGTTTTTTGTGCTTGTCTTCCATGAGTTAAATACTTAATTCTTCTTAACATAAAGCACCTTAGCAATCCATCAGTTTAAGGAACAAATTTGATTTTTCTTGCTCTCTTTCCAAGTTAAGCCATACTGAATTCTTAATCAGGGACTGCTGAATGAGTTAAAATAATTTATTCTCTGGAAAAAGACAACTTTTGCTTGTAAGTGGGTGGGGGAGAGGGAAATGCTGTTTGTGAGGGTGTGTGTCCTGGCCACAAAGTAAAAACCTTCTGTGGTACACTGAACTGACACACAGATTCTATTTTAATCACCTTTATTTAGCCATTTTTTAAAAAAAGAAAGGAAAATCTACTTTATTTATTTATTTTTTTGACAATACCTTTATGAATAAACCTGGAATACCGACACGTATCAAAATTCTGGTCTGTGCTTCAACAACTAATGGCAAAACTCTGCAAAGCCTTTCACAGTTCCGGGACTGTTCTGTTGGAGTTGCAAAGATTAACTTGTTTCCATTTCCAAGTAAAAGCTGGGTTGTTAAACATTTGCTGAGGTCCGTGGCTCGTTGCACCCGCGGCGCAGGGGCCGTGCCTGGGCTGGCGACCCCAGGGAATTGGGATCCTCTGGCTGGAGGGCCTGGGTGGCTCCAGAAGGCAACTGGCAGCGAAGGAGGAGAGAGGTAGAGTGTGGAGAGAGCTCCCTGCTGCCTCCAGGGGCTCTGTGGGAGTGGTGTGAGCCCTTGAGCAGGTGGATGTGGCCATGAGGGAGTGAGCGCATGAGTGAGGCCATGAGTTCATTGAGCTTTGTCAGCATTTCATGTGCAGCTGCCTCAGGGATGGATGGACGTGGGGCTTCTGGGCGCAGATCGTGTGTCCAGAGCCTGAGAAAAGAGTGGTTTTTGCATCTTGGTGAAATCTCATCCTCCATTTACTGCTCTAACACTGTTTCTGTGAAAACACTTTTAGTTCTGTCTTTCCTTCCTTTGTTAACAATGAGATACCATTTTGATACCTTTGAAAATGCAAGTACTGTGTTATTCTGATGTACTTGCTCCTTCTTTTGTCCTCAGATTCTGATGCTGTTCTTAAAAAGGTGGTTTATTTACAGGTACAGGTTTTAATAGGGTGTCATGAAAATAGTAAATAAGACCAAGTGCCAGCATAGTTATGGGACCCTGACACACTTTCCTCTTCATGAAAAGAGCAGTTGACATAGGAAATTGAAAACACAAGTCAGAGCTCATCTCCTTTCCAAAGTCTTTCAACCATTCAGGTCAAGTCAAAAGTGAAATAGACCTTTGAAAACGTAAGTTGCTTTTTCACAATCCAGTTCCGTCTGTGTTGTAAACTTCTGTAGTCTGTCAGTGCTTAGAAGACTTAAGGGGAGCGTAGTTAATTGTTAATTATTGCACCAATTTGGTTTTTACTGATGTCTTTTGTATCTCATTAATACTGACTGCTAGGTAGTGCAGTGTGTATCTCCAAAGGGACCTCTGGCTTGTTCAAGGACCTATTTTTTTGGAGCCACTCACGTTCCTTTCCTGGGTAAGTGCATTGAATACACCAAGGTAGTTATCACCTCTGATTCCATGAAAATTTGTAGCAATAAAAAGCTTTGCTTCCTTTATAAGCATCAGGCTGTGGTGTGGTAGATTCTGTAGCCAGTGCATGAAATCATAGCAGATTTCAGGGGTAAAATCTGTCAGAACTGAGTGTTAAACTTGAAATCTGTCAGATCTCAGTGTGAATATCTTTTTAAAGTATTAAACAAATACTTAAATCCATGTTCCATATGGATTTATAAAGAAACAGTCTCCAAAATACAGTAATTCAAACTGGTAGTTGTCAAGTTACTGAGGATTTTTAGAAGGATGAAGAAAATCCTTTCACTTCTATTTGTTACCCTCAGTATAATGAGTTACAGTAGCTTTATTCCCACATAAAAACAAGACATTTAAAATTTTTAAAAACCATTTTCTTATATATTTTGAATGGCTGGAAGAGTCCATGGATAAAGTCAGTCCTTAAGGTTATCTTGAAACTAGACTGGGCTCAGAAAAGCTGAAGAGAGGATGGTTGGAGGATTGAAATTGCAGCCTGTGTTTGCCCTTGTAGCATAAAATACTGGATAAATTCCCTGTAAGATATGCAGCAAAAATGTTCTCACAGTGTTTAAACCAAACCTTTGTTTTTTTGTTTTTAATACAGGAAATGACAATGAGATGCACAAGCAAGCTGAGCAAGTGTAAGCTGCCAATTTTTTATATTGTTCCTTAACTCTTCTCTCTTTCTACCTCGTGGCAGTAGGTGAAACCTGCTTTTAGTGGCTGTTGGCATTTGCTGAGACATTTCTATTCAGAATAATGTGCATGGGACGGGGTTTCAAAGGCAAAGTGCTTGTGGGGAGTTTCAGTGGGTACATGGGGAGTTCTTAGTGCGACAGCAGCAGAGTAGGAAAGGAAATATTAGTAAATTTTGCTCAAATTGTAGTAAAAAAATAATCTTAGCAGTTATTTGAATAATTCTTCAAGATATTTTATGCAAAACAAGGGGAAAAAGTCTCTCACAGTGTAGAGTGTGTATCTTGCGCAGATAGAAGAAAAAGTAATTTTTTGACCAGTTTCATTAACAATATGTAAGATTTGTGATGCTTAGCAAAAATGCCAACGGGGAACACTCAAACTTGTGAAGAAATTCACTGTGTTAAAATTAGCTCAAACTTAATTTTCCCCAAAAGTTGGGAAGCTGCAAAGCTTCTGCACATTTTAACCTTCTCAAAAATCAGACTTTGTTTATCCATGTTGATTTCCACTTCCTCTGCATGTTGTAGATCCCTGTCCAGCTTGGAGAGCACAGTAGATAATCTGCTTTGGTCCTGCTCTCTCTTTCTTGATAAACCAGACCTTTCCTTAGAGATTTTGTCCTCCTTGTTAGTTGGGATCATTTTAGGAGCCTGTTTTTTGCTTCTGCAAAGCTGCATGACCTGGTAGTCAACACTAAATGCTGTTGACTCTTGGTGATTATGAGGCATAAAAATGGAATTACTGCACTGAGAAGCATATTTTCCTTTTTTCTAGAGGAAACTGAACTCCAACAGGTGTTTTTTTCTTGCTCAAGCATTTTTTGTCCTCCTTCAAAAATCCTTTGTACTAAATACATTTTAATCAAGATGAGTAGAGAAGCTCTAAACAAAGCAGGGGTTGATAAAGGCAGTGATTTAAAAATAAGATCTTTTTCTTGGAGCATCCCTGTATTGGTTCAAGTAATCTAATTCCAACAACAATAGCATATGGCTTTTTATGACAAACCTGAACTCATGATTTTCCACCTAGTTTGCAGTTGAGTCGTGTAACTGCTTCTTACAGTTTAAATATTTTATAAAAAGTGGAAATAAAATTATTTTATGAGCACTATTCATTCCAAATTTGCCTGTACTGATTGCCTGGAGTGCATAAACCAACTCTGTAAATAGAAAGATAAACTGGGATAAACTTTCTGGTTTTATTTTTATTTTAAGAAAATGCTTCAAAAGCAACACAACAGAAAACTGAGGTGTTTTCTTGCAAATACATGTGTGAATTTGAGGGAAAATAGGAATGGTTTGCAGAATCTGGAAGAATTATAATATAAAGGAATTACATTGCTTTACTGGGTGCAGTGAAAACATGCTCAGTGCATATGAAAGCACAGGAAATTACAGTCCAGAAACCTGAAAAAATAGTGAGAAAGCTGAATTTTAGAATCTCTTGCTGCTGTTGGGGATGATCAGAGACAAGTTTTGGTGTGCTTGGAGGTTCCTCTGTGTTTGGAACCTTCAGATGATTTTTTCCATCCTTCAGGAATGCTTTGCATTTGGCTTAAATGCTGGATCCTTCTCTTTCCTCCCCCCTCTCCCCTCCCTCAATATTGGCAGTGGAGTAATGAGGAAACTTAAAATTCAGGGACTAATTTTGTTGATCTGCTCATCTTTTTGTTGTGATTTAGCAGGAAAACAGAGGCTGATGTTCCTTGGTTGGGCACCTGTGGGTTTTTCCCAGTGGTTCTGGAGCTGTAAATGTGTCAATAGCTGAAAGTCACTCCTGGCTTCACCCGACTTGGATTTATTTCTGTACAATTGTTTTTTTTTCAGTCCCCTTTTAAGAAGGGAATTGGACTGAGCTGGATGGAGATTTCATGGAATTGTGGAATGGTTGGGTTAGAAGAGATCTTTAAAGATCATCTCATTCCAGTCTTTTGCCAGGAGATGGAGGGACAGCAGGGACACCTTCCACCATCCCAAGTGGCTCCAAGCCCTGCCCAGCCTGGCTTTGGACATTTCCAGGGATCCAGAGGCAGCCAGAGCTTCTCTGGGAATTCCATTCCAGGACCTCCCCACCCTCACAGGGAACAATTCCCTCCTTGAATCCCATCTATCCCTCCCCTCTGTCAATGTGAAGCCATTCTCTCTATCACTCCAGGCCCACATTTAGGATGTGATTCTTAAACCCAACTGCAGCAAAAGTCAACAGTAAACCACAATTATTTTATTCCTGACTAACAAAAGCACCAGATACATTTATGTCGACAGTTATTTCCCCAAAATATCCTGTAATCCGAGCAATTTCCTTGCTCTAATTTAATTTTCTTAAACAGAAAGCTCAACTATAAAACTACTTCTCCACTTATTCCAACAAAGACCCCTTCCTTATTATTAAGGGAGTTGTGCAATGAGAGGAAAAACTGCTCCTTTAGAGAGATGAGAAAGAAAACTCTACCTGTCCAGTAAATGTTGTGTTTGTATTTCTCTTCAGTACGCTGTTGTCGCAAATATATTCTGCTGTTGTAGAGGCTGTGCTTGCTGGCATTGAGTGCTATGCTAAAACTTCCACTGAATCCAAGGTAAATGAAGCCCCCCTGTAATTGTTCTCTCTCTGTAATTGTTGATTTGGATTGTTTGCCAGGATGGGATTCACGTGCAAACCAAAAATGAAAACCAAAAGAATTCTGATTTCGTTCAAGGTTCATACCCTGGCCTCCAACCAGGCTCTGAATTCTGTTGAAAAAAAAAAATAAAATAAAAGAGAGATTTCAGAGTGTGTCTAATTTTACCCATCTCCAGTTGGTTTTTCCATCTCCTCATGAGTTTTCCTGACCTCATAGTAAGGAAAATGAGATCTGTGAAAGAACAAAATTTTAGCCTGGTGCATCAGTGTGTTACTGTTTAGTGTCTCTTGTTGATCTTACGGGTGCTCCTGGAGCTGCTGGGATTTGGAAGGATGGGAAAGAATATTTTATTCTTTATTTCCTTTTTTCAGGCAAAGGAGGTGGCAGAGCAGGTGCTCCTGTCCTTGTTAGACACCCTTGGCTTAGCACAGCTGAAATCTGCTTTACGGTGTGTATTTCCAGAGTTGCTCATTGCTTGTTGTCCCACTGGATTGGCTTCTTTGGGGGGGAAAGATATCACTTATAAACTGAAAAATATCAATTTAAAACTGAATTTGCCTGACTGCCAGATTTCAAGACTTGATAATGCATTCAGCCTTTAAAAATCATTATTATTATTCCATTTTCCAGTTTTCTTAATCACTTCTTTTGCTTTTAGTCTATTCCTGCTTATTTTTTTCATTTAAAAGTATCAACCACGCGTTTCACTTGTACATTTTCTGTTCTACAGCTCCAAAATTGCTTTTCAAATTCAGGCTGTGAACAACCATGGCAGGTTTGTATCACTATTTTACAATTTCTTGTTATTAATTAGTGCTTTTCATACGCTAATAAATTAACTTTTCTCCTCTTGGAACTCCTGCAGAAACCCTTGTGTTTGATTATTTCATACCAGACGTGCTAAATGCATTTGTGTATATGACGTTGATCAGTGATTTCATATCTTTGATTCTGTGGAATCTTAAAAACATTAAAAGGAATAAAAAACAGTTGGGCAGACTAATTTTATTAACTGTTAATGAGTAGAAGCAGCATGAGCTCATTAAGAGTTTCCTTTTAAAAATGCTTTTAACTTAGTTGATACCACAAATTTGTGCTTATTTAATCCCCACACTAATTGTCTGAAATGGCCTGCACAAATAAGAGTTTATTTTAAAATAAAGCAGTTTTTTTGGGTGCTCTGGAGTCACAGAAAGATGGTCTAACATTTAAATATTTGATTATCATTATTGTTCTAGAATTACTCCGTTGGATAATGAGGACAGCCTCAGTTTGATCAAAACGGTAAGAAATAATAATACTTATTTAATTAGAAAATAGAGCTCAAGTGTCTGTTTTTCTGGGGCATACTGAGATTTTTATGTGAATACAGGTATAAGGGGAGAGATGAGAGAGATTTCAGATGGTGGAACAAGTTTAACAAGAAGTCAGAATTCAGAATAAAACGTTAACGCAGATTTATGATCTCAGGCTTTAACTACAGTACAGAAACAGTGGTTTAGGATGTTTGAAAAATATAAATTTTGCTGTTTCAATTGAAATATTTCAAATTCTGCTTTCTCTTCCCTTCCCTGCAACTGCTGGTTTGCTGCAGGCATCCATGATGGTGTTTGACATTCCAAACCTGCTGACAGGAAGAGGATGTTTGGGATCTGTTGTGTTCTCAGAGTCCTTCCTGACATCACAAATACAGGTCAAAGAAAAAGGTGAGTGGTTTAAATTCTGACACCACTCTTGTCCTTCTGTTGGCTTCGCTGTGGTGGGAAAGCCAAAGGAATTCCAATGGATGTTTTTGCTGTTACCCTGATGGGTTTGGAACAGTGAGAGCAAAGGAAGAAGCTCTGGAAAGGTCAGAATAAATCAGGATTTCTTTGGAACTCTGTAGCAGCTCTGTGTATGTCAGAGAAGTGGGAGTTAATGTGCTGTGAAAGCTTCACTTAAACACTCAGAAATCCTTAAAATAATTAAATTTTCATATTTACTAAAGAAATTTCAAGTCTTAAAAGAAACATACTGGGCATTCTGACGTATATGGGTGGTATTACTTTAGTGACCATGGTGATATTTGGTCAAAGGTTGCATTTGGTGACCTTGGAGGTCTTTTCCAACCTTAATAATTCCCTGATTCCACTGCTTTCCTTCCCGTGGCTTCCCTGCAGATGGCAGCATCCATCCAGACTCCAGGCACATTATCTTGACTGCAGCTATCCCGAGATTTGCTTCCTGGCTGGTGAGTGAGAGCACACAGCCTCAGCTCAGCTCATCCACAGAGCAAAACTTCCTCTGGGAGTGAGGATGTCTGAGGGAAAATACAGAGTTTGAGCATTGAAACAGAATGTTGTAGCATTAACATACCCTGATTTTTAAAATTTGGATACTAAGTGAAAAACTAAGTGGAAACAAAGTGATTGTTCCATCCATAGCGTGAATTTCAAATTATTTCATTTTCACCTCGTCAGGTTTTTTAGCTGTTTAAAGGCCTGGGTGTTTTTGAAGTGCACAGTGGGACTTTTGAAAATTCTGTTTATTGTGGAGCATTTTAGATCAGCCCAAAAAAAAAGCAAAGTCAGATTCAAGACCTCTAATGCGCTACACTGTGTGAGAGATAGAATTCCAAAGAACGTGACAGAGCTGGGCATTGCCCTTTGGCAATGCGTGCTTGAACAGTAATAAAAAATAAAACTGCATGCTTTCTATCTACATAATATTATTTTAGTCTATAAAACAATCTAATGGGGAGAATGTGGTGCAAGAAATAATTTTGGTCCCACGGTAACATGGTATTAAGAGCCCAGAATTGTTTTTGAAACACTCTGGGCTCAGGGCTTTTTCCGTCTGTGGTACCTGAGGTTCTTGTTGGCCTCAAAACTACTTTAATGCTTTTTATTTAATGTTAGACTTATTTTATTTATATAAATCACAATTCAAATGGAAGCTGTTTCTGGCTGCAGGTTGAAGACAGTGATGTGAAGCTGTCTGAAAAGGCACAGCAAGTATTGAAGGTAAAATTAAATATTTTTGTTAAACTTAAGAAGTTGCACTTGGATGAACGAGTATTTGAAAAACTTGAGCTACTACCAAACTATCTTTTTATTATGCATGTTACTTCTTTTCTACAGGACTTGCCTGTTCTGCCCTGTCTTTTTCAAACTTTGACATACAAAATAATATATTGTGTGTAAAAGTTTGAGAGTTTCTTTATTTTAAAGAATCACAAAACCCAAGAGCAAAAAGAGTCCTAATAAAACTGTGATATCATGGAGGTCTCACTAAACATTACTCATGGAGCTCATGTGTTTCCAAAAGCCCCTTAAAACCTGATGCAACTTTCTTTTAACTTAATTAGCATGCTAATGTCTGAAGGAAAACACTCTAAGCATTAGGAAAAAAAGATTTTGGAATCTGGGAACATCTTAAATCACATGAGTTTCACATTTGTGGTGTAATTTGTGGTTCCCAGGAATGTTCATTATAAATAGATTTATTTTCATGTAATATACTTTTAGCTCAGTAGATTGACAAACTAAAAACAGAAAGCTCAGCCTTGTGGTTGTGACAATAACTTGTAACTTCATAGCTGCTGGCAAAACCAAAATGGGGGGGGAAGGCTTTAAAAATTATCCTCTTGCCTTGCTCTCTTTCCCTGGTTTTTCTGTATCAATGCAGGATAAAACTCCTCTTTTAAAACTCTTGACAGATGCTGTTTGAAAATAAAATATTTTCTCTCAGAGCAAAAGCAGGAGGAAATGTTCCTGCCTGGATTTGTCCTTGATCCAGTCTGTGATGTTGCTGTTTGTTTTATCCTGTTTAGGAAGACAAATCTTTCCTGGGCACTTTACTCACTGGGGGTGATGGAGTTTATATCTGTTCCAGCAATCCACAGGCCATGCCTGAAGAAGGTGAGATGTAGTTGAGATGGTGTTTTTGTTTTTTTTTTTTGCTTGTTTTGGTGGTTTTTGTTTTGTTTTTAAATGTTAGAGAGAGGTTCTGGGATTCCCACTCTGGTGAGCCAAACTGTGCCATCATCTTAAGCTTTCAATTTGCCTTTACAAATCTCTTGTGTTTAATTCCATGTCTGGTTCTTTTGTCCCCAACCTCTGCCTGAAAATCCTGGTCCTGGAAGGTGAATTTCTACTGAGCTTTGGGCATTGAGGCTTTGCAGACCTGGGAGGTGGGAGTTGGATTTTTCCCATAGCTCATGTTCAGAATACGCACAAATTGGCTCTTCCTGTCCTTAACACAAGGTGCTGGATGTTTTCTGCCTTTTCTGTCTCTTGTAAACATGAGGTTGGAAAGATTGGCTGTTGCAGAAGTGCTTTGGGCTCCCAGCTCAGGAGGATAAGGCAAATATTCCTCTCAAAGCTTCCTCCTGGAGCTGCTGTCTGCCAGTTTTCTGCCATTGTCATTTTCACTCAGGAATTCAGAGTTTGTCAGCACGGGTGCTCACTGTGGTACAGAAAAATGCCTGATTTTGGTCCTTCTCAGATCCAATCCAGTTACAGCTTTTTGACACAAGATCCATGGCAGCAGACTTGGATTATTCATCCTCTTTTGGGGCCTTTTCCTTCAAGAACTTGAATAACATGAATATCCCAGGAATGAGACTGAAGACAGTTTGATAGGACTGTTAGATTTCCCTCCGTCCTTATACATTGAATTAATAGATACTTTTTAAGGCATAACACTTTTATATTCTGTATATATTTTTTAATACAGAGAAGGTGTTGCTGTCACAGTGCTGATGTGCAACAGGAGGTGGGTCAACATCTGACATTAAGTGCTTGGTGCTGAAAATCTTTAGAGGAGAAAACCCTTCAGCTTTATTGTCTTTGCCCTGGAGTGGAGAGGATAAATAATGATGTGCAAGGCAATTCAACAGCAACCCTCACATAAGGGAAGCTGCTTTTGCTCTAATTGATCAGATTTCAAAGAGAAGAGGTTAATGCAGAGTGTGATATTCAGCTCTTTTGCAATGCAGTGCTGTGGGCACTTGTTCACTCAGTAAATAACTGGAGAATGCTGGATTTTTTTGGGCTTTGTTAAAACTGGTTCTGTGTGCCCCAAAGGACCACTTGACTTTTTCCTTTTTTTTGGTTTTTTTTTTTTGAGGTTTGTGAAGTTCAGTGTTTCACTGACTCTTGAGCTGGAGAGTTACAAGTAGGTGCTCTAAAGACCATTACGAAGCACTGCAAGGAATGAGAGATTTTTTTTTTTTTAGTTGTCAAGTGGCAGTGAAACTGATTTTGTTCCCCAGTTTGCTGTGCTCAAATTTGGGCTCTGGCGAGGTTGCAGCCCTGTGATCTGGCACTGTGAGCTGCAAAAGGTGCATAAAATACATGGAATAGTTTGGGTTGGAAAGGACATTAAGGAACATTTAGTTTCAACTCATTGCCATGGGCAAGGACACCTTCCAGTAGCCCAGGTTGCTCTAAAAAATTTAATTAATGAGTTAAATTTTAATTCAAAAGGTAAATTTTAAGTTAAATTTTAATTAATTTTGTAAATTTTAAGTTAATTTTTTAAAGCTTCATTTAAACATAGTGTTTAAATTTTCCACTTAAGCCTTTTTACACTGTTCAGTTTGTTACAATGTTTAAATTTTCAATTGCTTTGGATGCAATCTTCACTTCTTGTATTGTCAATTTTGTATTTCTGGAAGTTTGGAATTTGACAAGGAAGGATGGAATTTTTTTGCTTTTAACTTAAAAGAAGTGCCTGAGAATATTTATGACAAGTGGGTTCTGTGGGGTCAGATGAGCTCAGATGCAGTGGTAGTCATGATTCCTGCCCTTGGTAGTGAGATCCAGTAAAGACAATGGTTGTGCTCACTAAATATTACCCCAAATCAAATTTAGAGCTTGTTAAATACAACAAAATCCTGCAGGAACACCGATTTCTTCCTCAGGAAGAAGAGACAGTTATCACGAGAAGCTGAAATGTTGATTTATACCTCATACAATTCTTTTTTCTTCGAATTCTAGGCAAATTGTATTTCTTTTCTGATGGAATTCTGTTCTGTGATCCCCACCACGGCAGCATTTCCATTTCCAAGAACCACATGAGTTCCATTTCTCTCTATGATGGGGTGAGTATTTTGTCTCTTCTTCCTGTCATGAAGTTTACATCAACTTTTAACAGTGATTCTGTTGGGTGCTGGTACAAAGTTTAGATTTCAGTTTTAAGTGTCTGTACAACTGTGATAACTGATGCAAATCTCTGCAGTTTTGGTGCTGATTAACTGAAATTAGTGAGTAAGGAGGAGTGAATTTTGTATTGCAGTTAGCAACGTGGTGTTAATATGCAAAAACTGCTTTTTATTAAAAGAAAAATTACAGAACATGACATTCATCAAACATCTCAAGGGACAGGTAGGGAAGAGTTCAAGGTGTGGTGAAGTCATAGGGTCCTTTGGAGGGTGAAATGCTTCCTTTTATTAAAAAATATATTTGAATCTCTCACTTGGCTGCCAGTGTTCAGGCTCAGTGGGAATTGAGAGGTTAATGATGGCAACTCAGCTCTCTCCACCTCGAGGCAGAGACACTGGGTTAACCATCACTTCTTCAGGGTGGAAAAGAGAATATTTGTGTTGGTTACTGTTTCCTAAACACCGGGGGGAGGAAAAAAAAAAGGTGCATTTCCTTTAGTTTCTCTTTTGTTCAGGTACAGTATTCCCCATTTGTTCAGTGGCCTCCTGCAGCATTGTGCTGGGTGATTTCATCACACAACACAGGAAACCAGGAAAATACAATAAAAGTGTGTGATTCAATTGAGATGAAAACACAGCAGCTCAGAGGGCTTTACCTTAGCTGCCTTTTCTTGGACATCATATTGATTGCCCCTCGGTCGTTTAAGAAGCTATTTTAACACTGACCTTCCTTTGATTGTTTGAGTCAAGACACTCACTTTCATAAAAGTTGCTATTTCTGGGACCTGGCCATCATTCCTGAACTGATGCCAGATTTTTGTGTGAAGCTAAGCCTTGACAGGGAGTGTATTATTGTTCTACTGACTTGGCAGAATATGAGGGTGGAGGGTTTTTAAACTGTTAAGAAGTGACAGGAGGAGCAGGGAAATCGTTGCTTGTTCTTTCCAAAGGTTATTACAGCAAGATGGATGGAAAAGAAAAAGGAGAATTTAATGTTCTGATTAAAATAAAAGATAACAAGCCTTGAAATGATACAAAATGCATTTTTTTAGCAGCTTTAGCATGATGCCAGTGAGATACTCTCCTTTTAACTTGAAAATTTCTGCACATGCTGCAGACTCCTGTGCTGTGAGGAACTGAGCTGCCCCTGAGTTCCTGAAATCCCTGGGGCTCATGCAGGGAGGGCAGGGGAGATTCTGGCCATTCATCAAGTGAACAAATATTACCCAGCAATATTTAGATTTCACAACGACATTAACATCTTGTAAAACTTGGAGCTGGCTCCTTTCAAGCTCATGTCTGTAGGGATTATTGCTGCTGCTGCTGCTTTTCAGCTTTTTTCAATTTGTGGAGCCCAAAATGTTTTCCAGGAGCAGATTTGTTGGACACTTCTCGTGCTGACAGCAGCGTGGATGGGTTGGCCTTGGAGTCACTCCTCAGGAAATCTCTGAGCCATCCTGGAGAATCTAGGATCTGTGGATTCTATTCCAAAAGCCATTTTCTCTTAAAAGAAATGGTTCTCTCTGAGGAGAATATTTTTGTATGTTCTTCAGTAACCTCAGTGACTTTAAGAGGATTATTTTTATAATTTATCCCTCAGTCAGCAAAGCAGAGAAGATTCTGTTTGCAAATGTCTCTGAGTTGATACCAATCCTTATGTAACAGTTCCCCAACTTGAGCTTTTTCTTCTCAACAATGAGTACAGTGAGTTCATTGCCCCTTTCTATTGAAAGTGAAGTGGATGCCACTAAAATTCTGATTTGAGCCCTACATAATTGAATTCCCATTTTCCAGAAATATTTTGTGCTTCTGAATTGTTCTGATTTTCTAAAGCTTTGATATGAAAAAGGTTAGAAGTTGGAGCTTGAACATAAAGCATTTCAGCATCGTGCAGAATCCTGTCCTGAATTCTGGAGTCATGGAATGGTTTGGGTTGGAAGGAACCTTAAATTCCATCCCATTCCACCCCTGCCATGGGCAGGGACACCTTCCACTTCTCCAAGTTGCTCCAAGCCCTGTCCAGCCTGGCCTTGAGCATCTCCAGGGATGTGGCATCTCCCACCACTCTGGGAAAGAAGACCCGAAACAAATGAAAAAAAAACCCAAGAAAAACAAGTCAGTGTTTTCTTAGAACAAAAATGGAGCCTGAGTTTATTGCTTCTGAGGGAAACACAGTCTGAGGGTTTCAGCCTCCCTTGTCGCCTTTTTAGGTGGCATTGAACTCATTTTTCACATGGTGTAGACAAAGAGTTTGTTATTTGAAGCAGTAGCAGAGGAAAGGTCTAGATTTTGGTGTGGACAAGAAAAGATACTGAAATTCAAGCTTTGCTTTCAGGACAAAAGTTTAGTTCTTTGATCAAACTCAGATCCTTTATTTTAAGCTTGTGATATCTCCTGTAGCTGCAGAGTGGAAGCTGAGGGGTGCCCCACCCCTCCTGCTCCATGCCTGTGCCATGCAAAGTAGAAAATGTTAATTTTAACTTGTCCTGGTTCTTCCTTTTGCAGGATTCCAACAGCATCGTTGCTGCTCTCTTCATAGACTTCAAAAGTTCCCTGCTTCCTCATCTCCCCGTTGAATTCCACACCCAGAACAACTTTCTGATGATTGCACTTTTCCCCAAAAGAAAGATTTATAAAGCTTTTTATTCACAGGTAAAGTGAAAAAAAGTTTGGTTGGGGTGGGGGAGAAGCCACCTAATTGCTCTGTCTGTTTAAGATGTGTGAGAAACTTGAATTTCTGCATGAATTTCCAGTGATGGTGCTGCTCATTGAGTTTAATGCTCCCCATGTGCTTTCACTTTGCCTTCTGAAGGCAGAGAGGGCTCTACAAACTCCTTTTCTGAGCTGCATTTCAATGTAGCTCTGGTGTCTTAATTTGCTGCAGGGATTGTATGGAGTGGCAGAGGTTCCATTGTGTGTTTTTGTGGTCAGACACATTTGGATCGTGATCCTTAGGGAAGTGGAGTTAAAGTTTTTTAAGTCTCCCATATGGCATTGTATTATTCCCTAAGTAGGTTGGCTTGGTGCATTGTGCTGCAGAGGCTTTTAATAAACCCCCCTTTATAACAATAGTGCTTTTGAGGAAATGAGCCTGGAGATTTTAGGACTTCACAAGGGTTTTAGGATGTGCTCATCACACTGGGTTGGAAAAGACCACCTAGCTCAGTGAGTAGTCCCCACTGGTCGTATTAATGGTACCATAAAATGTCTCCTCCTTTTATCTTAAGTGTTTAAATTCCTCCCACTGTTCCCCTCTGTGAATGGTTGGCAATCTGTTGTTTATTTGTATTTGAATTTTCAGCCTATTTTATTAATTCTGCTTTTATATCTGTTTTATTTTTCTTTTCTCTACTAGAACACATCCTCGAGATACTCACAAATCTCAGACCTATTCTTTCAGCTTCATTTGGCCTAATAAAACAAAACCAGATCCTTTTAATCTATGCCTATAAAAATTTCTTTTTTCTTCTGATAGTTGGAATGCTTTTCTTTTGATCTGGTTTTTGGTTGTAGATATCCAAACTGTGTGTAATATCTGAGATGAGGGTGTTTGTTTCCTCTGCTGCTTTTTCTCAGGGCTATTTATTCGTGTCCTGCTCTGAGTTAATTTTTTTTTGCTGAACAGTTCCACACTGAAGTTCAGTTTGGGCAGTTTAAATTTCTCATCTGGCACCACACCAGTTACTTTGCTCAAGCAGATAAAACAAATCTTTTGTCTTCAAGATGTTCTCTCATAAACAAAGCTCTTCATCAAATTGACTGTACCTGATTGTGTAAACCATGGAAATATATTATTGTGTTTTGTCAGTTATTTACCTTCAGGTGTTTTATTGATTTGCTCCAAAATTCTTTCTAAAAGTCTGTGTGCCTCACAGGTTACAAATATCCACTAAAATGTAGGTGCTGCTTCTACTCTTCTCAGTTCTCTTGCTTGACACCTCACTCACTGCACCTGTACTTTGATTATTCCAAACCTCCTGGAAACAGGGAATTGCAACTGCCGTGTTACCCAAATCTGAGTTTGTTAAGCACTGAGATGTTGAGCCCACAGAGCTGAAATGTGCTGTGCAGACCCTGTGAGGAGGATGAGGTGATGCCTTTCCCATCCTCACTCTGAAGGGTACAGGAGGGGAATTTGTTTAGGTTTTGGGATGTGTTGATTTCTCTCTCTCTTTTTTTTTCTTCAATGCCATAGCAGCTCTTTTTAAAACTTTCCTTAAGTTATACAACAGGGCCTGATATATTTCCACTTTTTAGCCTGACCTATATTTTCACTTTATCCCCAACACTTTGACTCTTAAAGAACACGATTTTCCCTTGACCATTCCTTTTTTCCATCCCTCCCAGGCATTTCTTTGAGTCCCTTTCTGTGTGTTTTGAAGTGGTTGTTTCTTCAGTTGTGCGGATCCTTCTGCATGAGCAATATTGCCTTTGTTAGTATCAAAAGTATATTTTATTTTGATGTTTTTTATCTCCTACCCTTGTGTTTGGGATGCTGAGTTTTTAATGGAAAGCAGTCATGTCCCCCCCCCCCAGTTGTTTTGTCTTGCAGACAGTTATTGTGAAGAACGACAATGGCTGTTGCCTTTACTTATGAAAAGAAGGGAAATTCCAAACACTGACAGGACTTTGTGATTCATCTGAATCTGATTTCTAGGTTCCCAGTGCCATTCAGATTAATGTGTCTTGGCTGGAGCAGTTGGATGTGAGCCAAAATATTCCCTAGAGGAACAAAGGGTTTTCCTTTTCTTTTGGGAGGGAAGAGAGTTTTTCTTAAATTTCATGTAATGATTGCTGCAGCCTCACCTCGTGAAAATTACAGCAGGGCTTCAAAGAGACTTGTATTAATTCCGTTCCTGCTCTAGAGCACTTGGGCTATAAACAGCTACATTTTTATCAGGGAAAACGAGGCTGTTTCAGTAAATTCCTAAAGCACTTGCAGTCCAGCCAAAGAAGAGGTTGCAAAATCTGTTTGGTAGATTTGAATTCTTTAATAGTTTGGGTTGGAGGGGACCTCAAGGCACATCTCATTCCAACCAGGAACCTTCCACTATCCCTTTTTCTCCAAGCCCCATCCAACACTTGGACACTTCCAGGGACGGGGCAGCTACAGCTTCTCTTGCAGCAAAACCTTTATTGTGCAATATTTAATGGCTTGTGAAAATGTCTCTATTTTTTTAGGTGAGCAAAACCAATTCCTCAACAAATTCAAAGCAACTTTGGGAAAATAATAACACTCATGCATAGATTTGGTTTATTTCAGGTTTTCTCTTCATGGCAAAACCAGACAAACTCAGGATTATCTTTAAGGGTTGTCCAGGAAGAATTCCTGTCTGAGGAACAGAAGAGGATGTAAGTTCCTGCTAGTGCAGTGCAGTTACTCAGAAGCTACAATCAGAAAAAAATACTATTATTTATTTGTTTTGTTAATAATTAAATTTTGATAGTAGTTAAAAAGGATTGTTGCATTCTTGGTGCAACACTCACTTTATTTTTGTTGGTACCATTTAGTGTGTAGCCATATGGTTTAAAGAAGAGACATTTTTGTGTTTCTCCTTTAACTGATGGATTAATTTCCTCCTTTTAGGCATTCCAGCGTTCAGAAGATCTTCAACGCCTTGTCTTTTTCTTCTGGGGAAAGATGCAGGGAGCTGAAACTGTCTGCTGCCATTCCAGAACTGGAGAGGTGAGAAATTACTTTTGTCTTCAAGGGATTCATTCTGTCAGAAATGATACAAAAATATTTCGGTAGATGTGATAGCCATCTAAAAATGTTTCTTAAATAATTCTGTCTTTACTCTAGGATGTTTTTATTCTGAGATGAATTATTTCCTCCTTAGCTTGACCTTTTAATCCTCTTGTTTTAGTAATTTTTCAGCTATTTGTATGGATGAAATCTTTTGGTGTCAATTGTAAGGAAATAAACCTTTTATTTTTGGAAGGTTTGTGCAGCACTTCACAGTCAGCAGCGTCAGCACCAAGCCAGTGATGAGAGCACATCTTCCCATCCTTCTCCAACAGTCAGAAACCATTTCTGACAGCAAAGCAGAAGGTGATAAGGTAAGGAAACAACTCCACAATAATTCCTAGCCCTCATATAGAATATTTGGAATATTCTGTCAATAGTTCTGTTGTAGTGTAATAAAATACTAATCATGTTCAGCCATGCTCTGCCTCCTCCTCCACTACCAGCAGTTTTTTGCCTTCTTTTCCATTTAAACAATCTTTTGGAAGTGCAAATGGCCTTTCAACGAGACAGTCTGGTTGAAACTGATGAAATAGAGGCAGAAAATGATGTGTTGATCTTTAAGTGAAGTGTTTTCTCTGATGTCCAGAGAGACTTTGCCCTAAAGCAGCAGCTTGTTTTTATGAATTACTGAATAATATAACTGAATTGTTCTCTGGAACATAAAAGTCCTTTAAATAGCATAGAGGTAGCACATGATATTTAACATTTGCTGATATTATCTGTACAACACTCCTTTCTCTATAGGGGCAATAACAATTGTCCAACTTAAGGCGTGCTTTAAATAGCATTTTCAGAGAAAATATTGCCTTGGAGCTTCCCAGCTTTTGAAATCTACTGGAAACAAAGCCAAAGCAGGAGGAATATAATCTTTTCCTTGGAATATTACTGGGGTCTGGTTCAGAGACCATTCTGACAATTAATAAACCCTTAGGAACGTTTTTAAATCTGATTTTTAGGTTGGTTTAACGGTGGATTTTTTAAAAAGAAAGAAAAATCTATATGAATCATGGAAAACAGCTTTTTTGGTGTCTGCAGCAGTGCTACTGTGGTTTTCTTGTGTTTAGACTTCCCTTGTCCCCTGTTCTTGTGTTGCAGGTCATCATCACCATCATCACTGGGCTGCCAGGGTGCCGTTCCAGCGACCTGTGTTCTTTCCTTGTCACTTTTACCAAGGAGCATGGGAGGTTGGTGCATCTCTGCTTACACCAAACACCAAAAAAAACCAGCTTAGCATGAAGGGAAAAAAAATTTATCACTGTTTCATTTGCTGTTTTTTTAAACCTTATTTCAGACTGCCAGGTAGATTTGTCCTTAAATTAACACATTTAGACAGAAAAACAGCGCAGGAGATTGTTTTTTCTTGTTCCCTATTCCATGTGGTGAAGAGTTTCCATTTATTGATTTGTAATGATTCTAAAACGATTTTTTTTTTGACTGTACTAAGAGTCCAGCATTCTTTTTAATTTAGCCTTATTTGAGGTATGTTCAGAACATCTGTTGTATGGCAATAAGATAAATCTGCTGTAGGAATTTGGCACTCTGTGTGTTGATAGAGCTTCTGGAAAATAAATTTAAAAAATCCTATCCTTTTAATTCTTACAGCTCAACACCTTAGCATTTAATCTTAGCCATGGTCTGCACTGTATTTTTACTTTTCACTCAATGTCTTGATTTTATCAAGTTGATTCAGAACAGTTTTGTGGTTCTGTTATAGGGCAAACACGTAAGGTGACTTTTGAAGGTTGTGTAATAACACATTTCCTCGTGTTTTCCTGCAAATGTCATTGTTACTTTCTATTTTTGCAGTGAAATATTTTCACGCCCAGAGTCTTGAATTGGATTTGTCAAAATTTTTGTTTACTGCATCACTGCCAGTGATCAGAATTAATCACACGATGTACAGCTTCAAAAAAGCTGGTGAACATTTGTTTTATTGAAAAGCAACGAAAAGCACCCACAAACCCCTTTAGCAGTCATATAAAGAATATGGGAAATGATGGGAATGATAGAAATGATAGAAAGCCAAATAAATTTCTCTTTCCCACGTGGCCAAGTGGAGCGAGATCGCAACGAGATGATGAGCAATGTGGAGTCTTTGGGCCTGTCAAACTTCATTTTGGTCTGTTGGTTCAAAAGAGGAAGAAAACAGAGCTGTTGTGTGACAGCACATGAACTCCTTTCCTCGTTTGTCTGCGCTTCAGGTGGATTGTTTATCGACAGACCATGGACAGTCCCGAGTGTTTCAGTGCCTCCCACTTCCAGCGGTTCCTGGCCGGGGTCCTGGAGGCGCAGCAGAACCTCGGGGTCCGTCAGGCTGCCCACGCTGGGAAGAGCAGGAGGCTCCTGGTGGTGCTGCAAGGGTAAAGCCTTCAAACTCTTGGGACTGTTGTGTAGAATAAGGGAGTTCTGGTGTACTCAGCTTTTCTGTCCCTGTTGATTTTTGTTGTTGCTTTGGGGAAAAGGTGTCCGTAGCTTTATTTCTGTGTTCTGGAAGCAACGTGCACTCACAGCTTAGAACATCCCTGTGCTGGGCTGATCCCTCAGTGTGGGCAGCAGGAAAAGGGGGATCCTGCCCCTGTGCCCTGCTCAGGTGAGATCCCACCTGCAGAGCTGCCCCAGCCCTGGGCCCAACATCAGAAAGATTTGGCGCTGCTGGAGAGAGTCCAGAGGAGACCGTGGAGCTGCTCCAAGGGCTGGAGCCCCTCTGCTCTGGAGCCAGGCTGGGAGAGCTGGGAATGTTCCCCTGGAGAAGGGAAAACTCCAGGGAGACCTTGGAGCCTCTTCCAGTTCTTAAAGGGGCTCCAGGAGAGCTGGAGAGGGACTGGGGACAAGGGATGGAGTGACAGGACACAGGGAATGGCTTCCCACTGCCAGAGGGCAGGAATGGATGGGATAGTGGGAAGGAGTTGTTCCCTGTAAGGGTGCTGAGGCCCTGGCACAGATTGCCCAGAGAAGCTGTGGCTGTCCCTGGATCCCTGGAAGTGTCCAAGGCCAGGTTGGATAGGGTTTGGAGCTACCTGGGCTAGTGGAAGGTGTCCCTGCCCATGGTAAGGGACTAAGATGACCTTTAAAGGTTCCTTCCAACCTCAGCTATTCTGTGATTCTGACTCCAGAACTGGCAGCAGAAATCAGACTGTCAAAAATTCTCCTATTGCCCAATAGAGCAGATGATAGCAGAGGAACACTTAGTAATGTGTTCTGGATAATTGCCTTTTTCCTTGTGGGATAAAGGTGAAGACTGAGCCGCCTGTGACATTTCCATCTTCAGTGTGTAGCATTTGAGAACCAGGATCATCTTCTGAGTCATTAGGAGGTGACACAAACCAGTGTGAGGGAGGCACTGCCCTGACCTGGCTGGAATGATTTCCAGTTTATCCTTTTCGCTGAGGTTATAGAGATGGAGCTCAGCATTTTCTTTATTATGGTCCATTCTCATAGTGTTTGGGCAGCTCTTCTAGAAATCCAGTTTTCCTCTGAGTGATTGATTTTTTTTTTCTCCTGGCTGGGAAACTCTGTCATTCTGATTTTCTGAACCCATTTTTCATTTTGGTTTCTTGCAGGTATACTGATGTTATTGATGTTGTGCAAGCTCTGCAGACTCATCCTGACCCAGATGTGAAATCTTATTTCATCATTGGAGCAGTCAACACCTGTGTGGAGCCTCTGAGCTGCTACATGGAACACAGGTGTGCTTCGAAATATTTTTACGAGTTTGAGAATAGATATGTCTATTTTTGGTATCACTTTTATAATAATTAGATTTTGTGATGGTTAAAAGCCACTGAACTGACTTAAGACCCATAAAACTGTTTAATAATCCATCTTGGAGGAACTTGGAAGTGCTGTTTGGTTTATCAGGATGGCACTTGGTTTCCACTGGATATAGAATTATATATAATATCAATAAAAGTTCAGCTCCTAGAAGAATAAACGAAGATTGTTTAAATATAAATCCTCTGGTTAAGGGCTTTGTAACATTTGGACAGTCATTTGTCCTCTGAATAATTCCCTTTTTTCAGTCTTTTTGTAAGTCAGACTAATAATGGGGATGTGCCTCTCACTTTAGGTTATCGATTCTGCCACTACTTTTGGATGTCTAAAAAGACTTTGCAGGTTTAAAATATGGAATTTAAGGGAAACAATCCTTTAAATGGGGAAGAGAATGACAAAGCACGGAAGCCAAAGCATTGCAAGTGTTAAAATCTGATATCCTGGGTTACTGCAGAGCCAGGGTGGGGAGGAAATGGTCGCAGAGCCAAGTCACTGACCTTTTGAAATAGTTTGGTTTCATAGTAAATGTGTGTGCTCCAGACTGCAGCAAACATGGAAATCATTTCTCAGTCCTATCTGTAAGATTGTAACACTCCAATTTTTTAATTATGCCTTGCAGCTGATTTGATAAAAGTAAGTTCTAGCAGTTAGAGTTTTCGGAGTTGGTAGCAGTGCTTCTGTCTGTGATCAAACTGTGCCTCACAGCTTAGAGGTGAACTGCCCAAGCAGTTTTCTAAAAGTGCATTCCTGACATTTCCTGGCTCTTCTTAAACACTAACCAACGTGCTGCTTGTGCTTTGCAGTAGTCAATAAATAGACCTTACCTTGCTGCTTCTTCTTGTCTCCGTGACAAAGATACCAAAGAAATTATTAAAGACTACGTATTGGTGACTTGATGCTGGAGTGCTGTTTAAACTTGTTCTTTCCATAATTATAGGAAAGACAAGTTCCATTTCTGTTTTATTTTTAACTCACTAACGTGTTACTAGTCATGGTGTAGTGTTATAGCAGCAGCAGCCTGCAGTCTAACTCTGTTTGTCTCCTGAAAGGCAAAAGCAATTGAAGGAAGAGGCTCAGCCTGTGCTGTAGATTATTTTTGTTTTGCTTTGGAGTTTGTTCTGATAAGAATTTACCAAGTAGCCACAGAGTGCCAATGGCAAACCTTTGCAGTTGGGAAGCTTTGGTGATTTCACTGTGAGAATGGAACAGAGTGGATTTCATGTCTGGCTTGGAACTTGCACTCAAAAAAATCAAACCCCTTTCCTGCCTCAGAGTTCAGCACTGTAGAGATCCAGCTCTTCCAGGAGCATGGGACGAAGCTTTTCCCCATTCTGAATTAGCAGACCAGGGCAGGGGAGGAGAAAGTTGAAGGGAACAGGTAAAATATGCTCTTGAGATTTATTGTCCATGATAAAGCTCCTGAAAATAATTGTCACTTGTCTGACATAACAGCAGAAATTGGCATTCTGTACATCCAGTCTTTCTATGGAAAGTTCCCACTCTCTGAAAGGTACAGTTCTGTAGGGCAAAATTTAAATTCCTATTGTTTAAATTAGAATTAAAATAACATTGAAGCACTTCTGACTCCTTAGAATACAGAATAAATTGCATGGTGGGAATTAGCTCTTAAATTTGTTGGAGGATTAAAACCATCTACAAAACTGATTTTTGGGGGAAAAGTCCTGAAAGACATAACCTGTGAGAATGTTGCAATTATATGGATTGAGGAAAAGAAGCATGAAAATGGTTTGGTTCGTGAGACTCTGTCAGCGTCCAAGTGAATGTAAATGTTTTACTTAAATAATAGTATCTGTTCTTGATATGTGAACTTTTTGGTTTTTTTAGGCTTCTTTTTCCCAAGTTCTTGGACCAGTGTTCACAAGGTATGTGTCACTTCTCCTGACTTTGAGCTCTGCAAAACAGTAACCGAGCCGTGTGGCCAAATAAACACCTGTATATATTATTTTGTGCTTTGATACACGTAGCCAAAAGGTCATGATAAACTCCTGGAGGTAAGAGCAGACAATCTCTGCCTACACTGTCAAACGTCATAGACAGAAAATGAAAGAATCCTGGAGCATTCTGATCCATTTTGAAATCCTCGTCTGCAGGATGGGTTTTCCTAAGACCATGAATTAAACTTGAACTGTTGTAGCTGGGAGTGAAGTGGATTGGAGTTCCAGCCTCCTTTGGGGATGTGTGAGGAAATGGAGCTTTCCTTTCATTTCTGGTCTATTAAAAAGAGAAAAATGAGGGGTGATCTTGTTCCCCAAATCCTCCTCTTGGTGTGGCCTGCAGGGTCCTTGCAGGGCTCATCTCACATTGCAGCAGACAAAGCAGCTGGGGCAGGCAGGGCTGGTCCTTACCTTGTGTGTTCAGTTTTATATCCTGAAATGAATCACATTGTCCTCCTTGTCAGGCTTGGGAATTCGAGCAGATAGTTGGCAGAAATGAGATAGATGATCCTTCCTCACCTGCCTTCAAATCCCTGCTCCATCCCTGCAAGTGTTCAAGGCAGGTTGGATTTATTTTGTCTTCATATTTAAATGCGGTTGTAGGAGAATCAGAGTAGGATGCTGTGCTCTTCTTGTGGCTGCTTAAACTCTGATTGCTCTGCTTGGCTGCCAGAGTTGTGCCAATTCTTTTTCATGTGTGAAAAGAACCCAAAAGAATGAAGTTGTGAACAAGCTGGACAGAAAGTAGGTGCTGTTATATAAATCAGTATTTTATTTGGAGAAGAATGTTGGTGCTCCAGATTGGGAAACTATTCATGTGTACAGCTACTGGTAAATTTGAAGACAGCAGGAGAATGTTAAGAATATAAAGAGTTATCAGTCACTACAGAGAAGTGAAAAGTGCAAAAATGCCATTTTGTTTTATGAAAGAATAAATAAAAGAAATACTCAAAGCTTTTTTTTCTTAAAGTGAGTTTGTACAGACTGGATTGAGTGAGAATTGGTCATTGTTGAAAGAGAAACTGCAAAATGCCCAGGACAAGAGTAGCTAATTTTCTTACAGTCAAAATACTGCAGGAATTACAAATCCTGGAGGTTAGAGGAATGTTCTTGTGGCAGGGAATGATTTCTGCACGTTTCCAAGTGTTGTCATCCAGTTTTCTGATACAGAATGTGACATCAGAAGTTTACACAAATTTCTTTGTGTAAAGAAATCGTTTCATATAAATAGGGGCAATTTTTGTTTAAGAGTTTCAGGAGGAAAAGTATGCTTTGATGTGAGATGTGGCGCACTTAAATTTTCCAGACAGATGCAGAATTGTGGCATGTGTGTTGTAGAGAATTTACATCTGCATAATTCATAGAATCAGACTGGTTTGGGTTGGAAAGGACCTTAAAGACCATTTAGTGCCTCGCCCTGCCATGGGCAGGGACACCTTCCACTAGCCCAGGGTGCTCCAAGCCCTGTCCAGCCTGGCCCTGGACACATCCAAGGATTGTGTTCTACTGGGCATTGTACAGATCAGAAAACACAACGTTGTGAGTGTAAGAAAAGCCAAGTGCAGTCACAGGCAAATAGGAATTAATTGCACTTTGTATTTGTACCTTCTCCTCAGAACTATCTTCCAGATTTGGGGAGTGAGTTGGGTTTGTCTTTTGCTGCCTTTCTCTATAACACAGGGGGCCCTTAGCACTTTATCAATGTGACATTTTCTAAAATTTCTGTTTGGAGAGCCCCAAGACTCACAGAGGCAGATGGGGATTGGGGAGAACTGACAAAGCCTTGAGCAGAATGACCAACATGAGTATCCTGTGCATACTTGCTTATACTTCTCCAAAAAATCTTGCCACCGTCTGCATGCTGTAATTCCCTTTTGTCTCCCTTTTTTTGGTGTCTTTCCTTTCTTTCTTTCTTGCACAGAAGCTGTAAGATGATACCTTCCTAGTCTAAAGGCACCCTGTCATCCCTTGTGAAACAATTTCATATAGAACACAAATTAAGACTTCACCATTGTTAAATATTCCCATTGTAAGTTTGGGAGCAAAGAGGAGCCATTATTTTCATACAGCATATGTATTTTTAATCCATCCCTCCTGTTCCTTTCCTGCTTCCATTGAACACTCTATTCCCCAGGCTGCAAGGGTTCTTTTCTTTAGAGGAGTGTATGAATAAAGATTTAAACAAAACTGGGTGGTCTTCAAAATGCATCTTTTAGAAGCAGAGATGGCAGTGGCAGTTTAAATAGAAAAGGTTAAATTTGTTCATTGCTGAAGCTGTGGAGGCACCTTCCAGTTCTCAGGAAGGTGTTTCCCTGTTGGATTACACTCCCTGTCCATCAGTCCAGGGTCATGAACTGGTGCCTGTGATCCCAACACCTCCAGGATTTACAGCTGGGTGTGAACAGAGCCAGAGCTCACGGGTTCCTGGGCTCTGAGCAGGCTTCTCCTGCTTCCAGGGTTGTGTGGGAGTTTCCAGTCAGGAATGACAGGGAGTGCCCTGGGCCAGACACACAGGGAGCAGAGATTGATGGAGAAGGATCGGGGTGGTGAGGAGGAGATGAGGTGCAGAGGTGTGTGGTTTGCTAGATTTGATTTTCCCTGAAGTTTTTCTTTTTTAACTTGGGGCTTTTCCAGCTTAATTCTTGACAGTCGTGGATCCTCTCCAAGGCACGGTGCTGCCAATTGCCACATGGACTCTTTGGGGTCTCTGTAGCACAACCACGAGGTGGTGGTGGGTGATTCAGGAATCCCAGAATGGTTTGGGTTGGAAGGGACCTCAAAGCTCATTTCATTCCAACCCCCTGCCATGGGCAGGGACACCTTCCACTATCCCAGCCTGCTCCCATCCAACCTGGGCTGGAATATTCCAGGAGTGGAATTACTATCTTACTCATGGCATGATCATCTTATTCACATTTTTATCCTAATTTCATGATTAATATCCCCAAGCTTTATACAATTTCAAGCCTGTTTGAGGCTTAAATTTCGAAGGGTGTTTGCTGTTCCCCTTCCCTTTCCCCCTCCCTCCAAGAGCAAGTGTGTATTGAAAAGACATGGATGTTCCTGAAATTGGAATGGAAACTTCTGTGTGAAGTTAAAAGAAAAGAGAAATACAGTGATGGAGATTTGTGCTGATGATAAAAGTTTTGGCTTAGAACGGTCAGTGATGCAAAGAGCAGTGACTTGGGAGTGTGTGGTGCAATGGAAGTGCCCCAGAAATATTTGGTGCAGGAATTTTTGTGTAAAGCAGCATTTGCATGGATTGATGTGATTTGTGTAAAGACCAGGAATTACTTCAGGCAGAAGATCAGGTGTGATCAGTTGTTCCATCTTCACTTTAAATAGTTGGAGGCAGAGGAAATGAATCCTGGCTCAGTTGTTCATGGATATTGGAGGTTTTCTGTTCTTCCTTCCACTCCACTTGTAGTCACAGGAAAGTGTCAGAATAGGGCTGCAGATCTTGAGCAAAGAAATAACATTCATTGTAAAATTACAGAATTGTTTAGCTTGGAAAAGACCTCTAAGATCATCAAATCCAGTCATCAGCCCAGCCCCACTGCCCAGGTCCCCATTACCCCGTGTCAAGAGCCACATCCAAGTGTTCTTTGAACACTTCCAGGGATGGGAACTCCACCACTGCCCTGGGCAGCTGTGCCAGGGCTTTACAACCCTTGCCATGAAGAAATATTTCCTAATATCTTATATAAACCTCCCCTGGCACAACTTGAGGCCGTTTCCTTTCCATTTCCTTTCCATGCCTCACACATTCAGGACAATATAGACATCCGAGGGAGTCACCAAATGTTGACACTGCAGTTTCTTTGAGGAACTGGGCTGAAACTCAAATAATGTCTAATTGAAAAGCAGGGATCCTATAACTGAAATTAACTGGATGGTTTTCTGTTATATTTTTGATGTCTCATGAGTTCAGTCTTGCTGTCTGAATACCCTTTTGGAGTATTTAAAGACAAAAAATAACCCTAAACACCTTCTCTTGTTTTTGGAAGTGGCAACTGAGTGTCCAAAATACCGATTTTTTAGCTGTTGAGTCTTACTGCACGTTGAATTCACCAAGAGACTTTACACCTTAGTGTTTTTTGGTTTTTTTAAACTAGGCCTGCTCAAATTGATTCTTGCATGGTTTTATTATTTGAATTAATTGATTCTGTGGATTGAGTCTGAATTGGTTCTGTTAGATGAAAGATTCTCAGTTTGTTTTTTTTTTTGTTGCAGTGGATTTTCTTTTTGCCTTCAATGAAAGAATGTAGTGAGAGGGAAGGAAAATAAGAGAAGAATGGTTGGAGTATCACTGAATGGTTTATTAGTCACTGTTTACATGCCTGAGCTGTGTAAATGATGCCCTGATTTCCTTCCACAGGACTGGTGAGTAACGTGGTGTTCACAAGCCATGCCACAGAGCAGAGGCACCCACTCCTCGTGCAGCTGCAGAGCCTGATCCGAGCAGCAAATCCTGGAGTTTCCTTCGTGCTGGCAGAAAATGGAATTGTAACAAGGTAACCTTAATCAGGATTTATGGCTTTTGGCACACGAGCCACCAGCACTCAGAAACTTCTGTTCTCTTGTTTTGACTCTGGTGATTTATAGGAAGGAAATGCGGATTTTTCTTAATTGCTTCTCGTGCAAAAGGGATTTTCCCTTTACATTTATGGGCTTATAAATACAGGGATTAGGAAATGTGTTTTGTTTGCAGGGCGTGATTTATGCTGCTGTTACTGCCACACTAAAGGAAAAGTGCTCTTAATTTTACTGTCACTAGCACATTATGTTTTATGTAAGTAGATAGTGGCCATTTTATTTAACTTAGAAAATTAAAATCTTCATTTTTATCTCTTTACAGGAACGAGGATATTGAATTAATTCTCTCAGAAAGCAGTTTTTCAAATCCTCAAATGATGAGAGCTCGATATTTAATGTACCCTGGCTGGCAAGTATCTAGACTGAGAAGTATTAAAACTATTTTTCTAATTAACTTGAAGATTAAAACGTTTCACTAACTTCATTTATTTTTTTTTTCCAAGACTACTCATTTGGAACAGGCAGCAGCTGTGTAAATCATTTTTAAGAGAGCTGATGATTATTCTTGGTGGATACAAGATTGCTGCCCTTTTATGGGGGGGAAAGGCTCCTTTTTGGACACCATTTAAATCAATGGCAAGATTACTGTAGCTTTCCAGAAGAATAGGCAAGAACCCTGTGGGAATAAACTGGGAAGGATTGGGATGGGTGAGGTCAATAATGACTGGAGTAAATTTCATCCTGACAGCTATTCAGCATTACTGGAATGAACTTGCTCTGTCAGTCTGACCATTAGCAGAACAATTACTCACAAAACCCAGGAACCTCAGTGACAGCCTTGGCACAGCTCAGGCACAAACCCACGTGGCACCAAACTTTCCACTGAACACCGAGGGAGGTTTCTCCTGGCTCAGGGCTCTTCACACATCTTGTTGCAGTTATCTGTGCTGCACCTTTTTGGCAGAAACCTGCAGCTGTCAGCCATCACAACTCCTGGCTCTGTGCTGGAAACATCCTTTATTTATCATACCTCGCAGTCCTCTCTATGTCTTTATTAATAAATTTGGTTCTGAATTGGGTGCCAGTAGCCAAGTAAAGCTGCTGGAGTGAACCAGCACAAAGCTTGGGATGAGGATATTGATTTCATATCATCAGAGCTCTTGTGGATTGCATGGAGCCAAAGAGAGAGAGCAGGAAAAGAAAGTATTTCAAACTTTTGGGCAGCTGTTAATCTGTTTGATGACAGTATGCAAGAATTGGATCTGGGTAGTGTGGAAGAGAAAGAGCAACAAGAAGATCATCAAAAGCATCCAGAGAGATCTTACTGCAGCCTTGCAGTACCTAAAGGGGGCTATAAAAAAGGAGTAGAATGAGTTTTTATGTGGGAAGATGGTGACAGGATAAGGGAGAAGGGTTTTAAGCCAAAAGAAAGGAGATTTATGTTAGGTGTTAGGGAAAATCCTTCCCTGTGTGGGTGGGGAGGCCCTGGCACAGGGTGCCCAGAGAAGCTGTGGCTGCCCCTGGACCACTGGGAGTGTCCAAGGCCAGGTTGGACAGGGCTTGGAGCAGCCTGGGATAGGGGGAGGTGTCCCTGCCCATGGCAGGGGTGGGAATGAGATGATTTTTAAAGTCCTTTCCAACCCAAACCATTTCATGACTGTATGAAAAAGAGTCCTGAGTACTTTAACCAGCCAAATGCTGTTGGCAGCACATTCTCATGGAGCAGAAAGCTCTGTATTTTCCTTCTCTGAGCAAGGCTCATCTGTGGTGAAAGAACAGCTGTTCTTTGCTGGATGAGAAGCAGAAGCTCCTGTGGTTTCTGCCTGTTGAAGGTGTTTTGTTTTTGTCTCCAGGTACGAGGGCAAGTACGGGGCTGGGCCCGTGTTCCCTCCCATGGTTCAGATCTGTGTGTGGTTCAGTCGCCCTCTGGAGAAAACACGATTTGTGGCCAAATGCAAAGGTACCAGTGAACTTTGCCTGACTTGATTGAAATCCAAGTTCTGGGATGCTGAGGGATAGAGGGGAAGGAAGGCACTGATGTAATGCAGTTGTTTAATCACTGCTGAAGTTAACTTTTAATTGAAAGCTCAGCTTTCCTTCCTAAAAGTACAGTAAATTCTGTTCCTTAGTGTCTGCTCTGGAAAATTGTCCCATGATTTTTGTTCAGATGAAAATCTACTTGAATTTTTGGTTTCTGAGACAGCTCTGAGACAACTTCCTATGTTTGCTTTTTTATTTTATGTTTCATTGTATTTGGTAGTGTTGAAATACGGTTTTATTAGTGACCATCAGCTTCTACTTTTTATGCCAAATAATTCTTTGGAGCTACTAGAAAACAGGCTCAGCTCTAGAGTTAGATACATTATCAAGCCTCTCCTCCTCTCCTTAGCCAAGTAGTCTTAAAGAGGAGGATTTTGCCTCCCACACACACTTGTGAGAGTTCCTTATGCCAAACACAGCTTATTTCCCAAACTCCATGGCAAAGAATGAGAAAATAGATGTTACATAGTGGGACTCCAAGGCACATGGCAGCTTTTCCTTTGGAAGCCCTGGGATGTGGATTAGAGATCAGTTGCAGGTTTTACCAGAAGCTCCACCAAGGAGAGGAAAAATAAGTTGAGATAATCTGTTTGTCTTCTGTTTTAAACAGCAATTAAGTCGTTGCTCAAGCCAAGTCCTTTTTCTGGAAACATTTATCACATCATGGGCAAAGTGAAGTTTTCAGGTAAGGGCAAATTACTTCTGAGGTGTTGTGATCCCACTGCATGTTACGAGTATTTAAAAAAGTATTTCTGTCCTGGATTCTGTCTGCACCAGTGTTGATGGTAGATTAGATGAGCAATTATCAGGCTCTTCCTTCTGTCTTCTCCTTGTTAGATGCTGATAAAGTCATTGAAGTCTGTCACAACACAGCAGCAAACTCCCTAAGCCTGGTGCCTGTTCCGGAGGGGCCGACTCTTCCCGATTCCAGAAATGATTCCAGAGACTGCAGCAGTCAACAGGGATATTTCCTTGTGTTCATTGGCTGCTCCCTGAAGGAAGAGGATATCAAAGATTGGCTCAGAGAAACTGCAAAACAGGTTCGTGGACAAGTTTCCTTTTGTTCAGTGCTTGGCATTTCTTAAGAACCGAAGGAAAAATCCAAGTGTCTCCATAAAACACTTGGATTTCTTAATTAAGCTCTTTTTTTTTTTTCTTCTGTCAAGGTATTGACATTCTAGGGTGCAAATGGATTTCAGGAAGGGAACTAAGAGTTTACAAATGTGTGTTGTAATCTCTGTATTGTTTTAGTGCTTGCTACAGCTTATTCATGGATTGATCTGCTCTTGAATGCTTGAGCAAATGGATTATGTCCAGGATAAACACTGGATGATTTAGCTGAGCTGGGATTGCCAAGGGCTGAAGTGTGCTGTGAAATAAACCTCCTTCAAGTACCTGAACGCTGGCAAAGCTGAAAATTTGTTTTGATTCACTAAATTAAACCTCCTTGGAAGTAATCCACTGAAATGGAGGGTGGAGTCCTGTTCATTTTGTCATCCTTAATTAGTCAAGTGTATTTCTGCATGGTTGATGTATCCCTGCAATAGGGAGTAGGGAGCAGGGAATGTGGCTGTTGTAGGAAGCTCAGAAGCCACAGTTTGCAGACAGGGGCTGCCCCAGCTGATTGATGGAATCACAGATCCATAAAATCCTGCAATGGTTTGGGTTGGAAGGGACCTTAAATCCCATCCAGTTCCACCCTCCTGCTATGGGCAGGGGCATCTTCCACTATCCCAGATTGTTCCAAACTCTGTCCAACCCAACCCTGGACACTTCAGGGATGGGGCAGCCACAGCTCCTCTGTCCAAGCTGTGCCAGTGGAACTTTTTGGGACATTTGTAAGTTAAAAATACTCCATGTTACTTCCATGTGGATTAGGATTTGCACAGTGTCTCCCTCCAAAAATTTGTGTAGGAAGGGAAGAGTGTTTCCTGCAGACTGTGGCTGGAGCAGTTTTCTGAGACTTTTCTAAGATTTCTGAGGGTTCTGAATTTCTGTAGATGCTCAGGTTCTCATCTCTCGTTCCCCTGTGTTAATTCAGGGAATTAATCCATTTTCTGTGCTGATTGCTCTGTTCTTATCACAGGAGTAATATGTGAAGACAAATGCTTTGCCATGTAAGAAAGCTCTTTGTGGAATACTACTTAAATTTTATGAAAACTTGGAACTTAAATGCTTATCTCAAGTGTGAAGTGTTTCCTCTTTGAGCAATTCAAGGCTATAAACACTTTTTGTACAGTCATGGCTAATTGAGGGTTTCAGATAGCTCTAAGAGTTACCACATGCTGCAGGAAAGAAAGGGATTACAGAATTTCTCAGACTCAAAACTAAGTTGCTTTTCTGTTCCTGTGCCAGCTTTCTTACAGTAAAGCTCTATTTAAATTGTCCTGTTAAAAATACTTACAGAATTTTAAATTTCTGAGTGTTGTCTGTAAGATGAGTGAATTTTATTCCTCTGAATAATTTTAGAGATGAAATTTGGAAATGCATGCGTCTGTTTGGCAGTTTGGGGTTTTTTCTTTTTTTTTGTTTGTTTTTGTTTTTAATTTATTTTTAAACTAACTTAGCTGTGATATCACATTGTCACTCTGTAGTCACATAACTGGGATCTCATTCTTCATACAGAAACCTCAGAGGAAAGCCCTGAAAACCAGAGGAATGTTAACCCTTCAGGAAATCAAAAACATTCATGTGAGTAAAAGCAAGAATTTATTTACAAACTCTTCTTTTGGCTCATTTCCCTTAAATACCCATCTGGGTGACAGAGCACCTGCCACAGCAAGTGTGCTGAGCACTGAATTATTGCAGCACTTTTGGAGGTACTTGGAGCACAACTGGAGCTGTCCAGGAGGGATTTGAGATATAACTCTGATTCCAGAGCTCCAAATTCACTCCGGAAAGTAGAAGAAGGTGTGAAATTTGCCATCTTTTGCTGTAATGGCCCTTCCATTTTCTTTTATCTGTATGAGTTCGTAAGGACTGTCCCTACAGGTGTTTAATTTAAATCCTTTCTTATTGCAGGTGAAACGCCACTTGGATCCACTTCCAGCTGGTTATTTTTACAATGGGACTCAATTTGTGAATTTTTTTGGTGACAAAATGGATTATCATCCACGTATCCTTTAAAATGAGGGAATTTAGGGAAGGTTTTGGGTAGGCAATGAACTGTGCAGCTCTGATATGTAAAGTGCCAAAGCAGATATGGTAAAGAACCAGTTCCTTGCCAGCTAAAGCTTAGTGTTAAAGCCTTTTCTGAGAGATAAAATCTCAGAAACAGAATAGAACCAACAAAACAAACCCCAAACTGCCCATGAGCTCACGCAGGGAAAAATTTATGGACCACAGCTTGTCAAAGAAATATTTTTCAAACCAAATAGTGCTGTAATAGCACTGAATGCCTGGGCACGACTGATAAAACTTCCAAATGAATGCAATTTTATGTGTGCATAACACTCAAGTGAAAACAATCATATTTTTGTCCTTAGTATTACCCTGGCATTCCTTGCCAAGGTTCCAGTGTTGGGACACTGTTCCTGTTGTCCTTGGTCACCGCCTGGGGACACTGGTGGCCGTGGCAGTGCTGGGTTAACAGCTGCCCTTGATGATCTCAGAGGGCTTTTCCAGCCTTAATGATTCTGTGATTCTCTTATTTTCATAACTCCCCATTGCTTTTGTCTCTGGTCACCAACGTCCAAATTGGTTTTATATTCCCAGTTTACTTTTCACCTTAACTTCACCAAATTTGGTAAAAAACCAGGTGGGTTCTGTGGTGCTGCTTTGGAATAAGAACAGAGTTATTATTCTCTGTGGGACAACTTTAAAAATTTAAACCAGCAGATTTCTGTCTGCAGGGCACAAAACCCATCAGCAAACTTGGACTTCAATATTCATTGGAAAATTATTGATGCTTCATTCCTGGAAGTGTCCAAGGCCAGGTTGGATGGGGCTTGGAGCAGTCTGGGATAGTGGAAGATGTTCCTGCACATGGCAGGAGATGGAATGAGATGGACTTTAAGGTCTCTTCCAATCCAAACTATTCCAGGATTCTTCACCTCCCCCTTGGTGTTTGGCAGTGAAAGCTGCAGGCTTGGTTAACCCTTTCTGGAGGATTTGAATTTTGGGCAGAGTTTTGCACTTCTGCTTCAGCAGAACAGCAGGAAATGTGTTCACAGAGTCCCAGACTGGTTTGGGTTGGAAGGGACATTGAATCTGACCTCATTCCAGCACCTTCCAGGGATGGGGAGTCCAAAATCTCTTTGGGCAACTGGTGCCAGGGCCTCACCACCCTCCCAGGGAAGAATTTTTTCCTGATATCCCATCTAACCCTGCTATGGTTCTGCTGTTCTTCCTCCTGGCTGGGAAATAACCTTTGTGCAGCTCTTTATTCCCTGGGAGCTCTGAGTTGTGGTAGGTCTGACTGTAGACCTCCAGAAAGTAATATATTGAATTTCTGCTTTCATTGAGCATCCCAGAACTGGCCCTTCCTTCAAACCTGGATGTTCTTTTCTACTAAATTCCATTTGCACAAATGTTCTTCCTTCACCTTTCCCAACCAGTAATGGACCAGTTCATGAATGATTACTTGGAAGAAGCCAACAGGGAAATTGAGAAATACAACAGGGAGCTGGAGGAACAGGAGTACCACGACCTCTTTGAGCAGAAGACTTAAGCACGTGGGTCCTGAGCGTTTCTGTCCTTGTGTCAGGAACCAAAAATGCTGTTTTGTCCTTCTGACTCATGAGAAATTGAGTGAAATGTCTGTTTTTCAGCACTCCTTCCCCAAACTAAGGGATCGTTCCCCTAAGGTTGGCATTTAACACGGTAACTGCTTAGCTGTTTGTACTGTCAGGTTTGCTTCCACTTCACCTTAATTCCAGACTGTACAAAGCATCACCTGGAATCTCTGGCTTGTGGTGGAAATGTGGGGGGAAAAAAGAAGAAGGAGGAGGAGAAAAGAAGCAAAACTGGATTTATTTCCTAAAAAAGGTCAGAATGTAATTGTGGAATTGGGTCGTGGTGCAGATATCAAACAGTCCCTGGGTGTCCCTTGGAAATGGTTGCACAGGAGCATCAATGAGCAGTGGGGGAATTCAGGATGTGGGATTGGGGTGTTCCCAAAGCGAGAAATGGGGGAACAGACTCAGAAGAGTCTCCAATCCCAGAACTGTTTGCGTGTTCCTGGAGCAAAAAACGGGGGAATAATTAAAAAAAATCAGAAGAATCGCTAATCCCACATCTTCTGGGATGTTCCCAAAGCGAGAAATGGGGGAACAATGGGAAAAACTCAGAACTGGGTCCTTGATCAACAGCTGTTGGGATGTTCCCAAAGCGAGAAATGGGGGAACAGACTCAGAAGAGTCTCCAATCCCAGAACTGTTTGCGTGTTCCTGGAGCAAAAAACGGGGGAATAATTAAAAAAAATCAGAAGAATCGCTAATCCCACATCTTCTGGGATGTTCCCAAAGCGAGAAATGGGGGAACAGTGGGGAAAACTCACAGCTGGGTCCCTAATCCCACAGCTCTTGGTGTGTTCCCAAAATAAATAATGAAAGACTGATTTAAAGAACCCTTAGAATCCCTGAATCTGCAGCTGTTGGGATGTTCCCAAAGCGAGAAATGGGGGAACAATGGGAAAAGCTCAGAACTGAGTCCCTAATCCCCCAGCTGCTGGGGCATTCCCAAAATGAAAAATGTGGAAACAGTGGGGAAAAACTCAGAAGAGTCCCTAATCCCAGAGCTGTCAAGGTGTTCCCGAAGTGAGAAATGGGGGAACAATGGGAAAAGCTCAGAACTGAGTCCCTAATCCCACAGCTGCTGGCATGTTCCTAAAGTGAGAAATGGGGGAACACTTTCTCAGAGTCCCTGATCCCACAGTTGTTGATATGTTGCCAAAGTGAGAAATTGGGGAACAGAGGGAAAAGCTCAGATGAGCATCTAATCCCACAGCTGCTGGCATGTTCCTAAAGTGAGAAATGGGGGAACAATGGGGAAAAATTCAGAATTGAGTCCCTAATGCCAGAGCTGTTGGGGTGTTCTCAAAGCGAGAAGTGGGAGAATGATGAAAAAAATTAAAGTCCCTGAAGCTGTTAGGATGTTCCCAAAGCGAGAAATGGGGGAACAGTGGGAAAAACTCTGAAGAATCCCTAGCCTTGGAGCTGCTGGCATGTTCCTAAAGCGAGAAATGGGGGAACAATGGGAAGAACTCAGAATTTTGTCCCTAATTCCAGAGCTGTCAGAGCATTCCTAAAGTGAGAAACAGGGAAATGGGAAAAGCTTGGATGAGCACCTAATCCCACAGTTGTTAGGATGTTCCCAAAGTGACAGATGGGGGAAGAGTGGGAAAAACTGAAGAATCCTTAATCCTGGAGCTGTCAGGGTGTTCCCAAAGCGAGAAATGGGGGAACAGTGGGAAAAACTCAGAACTGGGTCCCTGATCCCACAGCTCTGGGTGTGTTCCCAAAGCGAGAAATGGGGGAACACTTTCTCAGAGTCCTTAGAGATGTTGGGATGTTCCCAAAGCGAGAAATGGGGGAACAATGGGAAAAACCTCAGAACTGAGTCCCCGATCCTGTAGCTGCAGGGGTGTTCCCAAAGTGAGAAATGGGGGAACACTTTCTCAGGGTCCTTAATCCCACAGCTGTTAGGGCATTCCCAAAGTGAAAAATGTGGAAACAGTGGGAACAACTCAGAAAAGTCCCCAGTCCCAGAGCTGTCAGGATGTTCCCAAAGCAAGAATTGGGGGAACACTCCCACCCCCACCTTTGCCAGGGCACAGCCCATCTCAAAACCTCAGCACAGTTTGAGTCTGCACTTGAAATTCTGACTTTAAAGAAAAGCTATTTATACATTTCAGGGTGAAATCAGTGGAGAAATCTTAATTTCTTTCCAGTGCTCTCATTGGGATTCTGGAAAATATTTCCTGGCTGGCTGCAATGTGCACCTTGCTGTTGCTTAAATTATCCCTGGAGGAGACCTGTTTCAGTCCTAAAAACTAAGCAAGGCAAGGCAAGGCAAGGGGGAAGTTCTTCAGCTGAAGAATTCCTTTTCATGAAGATGAGTGATTTCCAAAGGTAAAAAATAGCAAAGGATGTTACTTGAAAGAGGCAGGAACTTGTTTGTGGAGCTTCCCAGAAGAGTTTGCACACCGTAACATTTCACTGTGCTGGTGAGAAAAATCAGCTTTTAAGTACTTGCAACAGAATTTTTATAGTTCCTAAATGATAGAACAGGAATGCTGGCAGCCTGTCCTGACTTAATTCAGTATAATTTTAAAGGGGGCTTTATAAATCCCTGACTGAAGGATTATAAAGTACCTTTAGCAGCTACTTATAGGTAATTACTGGAGTTTCTTTGAATAAGGAGATTATTGTAGCATGCATGTGTTCAGAATTTAGGTGAGAACAGCCCAGCAGGAATTTTTTATTTTCATATTCCTTTGCCTTAGGGACAGCTCAATCTTTTACTGCAACTGCAGCTTTTCTTTCTGACCAGATGTTTGTGATACAGCAAGAAATGGAATGAAAAATCTCTTGCAGGACACTTAAAATGCTTCAGATGTATCTGCACAGCCTCATCCCATGGCAGGAAAATGAGATTTAACCCCTGCCATCAAACCTGAGGCTAAATTAAGAGTTTATGCTTTACTAAAGAGATGCATTTTTTACCTTTGGAATATGAAATAAGCGAAATTTTGGTGACCTGAAGCACATTTTAGATGTTTTTTTGGTCTTCATTGCTGGGTGCCTGTCCTGTGAAGGTTCCACAGTGCAGAGGTGGAATTCCAGGTGCTGCAGGCTGGGATAGAAATATTGATAAAGGTTTAATTCCTCGCTTTCCTCCTAGATTTCAAAAGCTGTCTGAATTGAAGACTTTAATACTTTACTTTTTTTGTTTTTGCACACCACGAGACTTTATATAAAAAACTGCTTGTATCCTGTTAGAGGCCAGTAAAAAGCCAGCAATTAGTTTGTGTTTTTAGGCTTTCCTAGGATGTATTCCCTGGATCACAAGTGTGGAGCATCCTGATAAAGCTCGTGAGTTTTATCTATGCATGGCTAAATTTTAGTCTTAATATAATATCCTGTAGTGCCTGTAGAGCAAAGGTAGCTAGCAGTGGGTTTGGGGGGCTGCCAGGGGTTTACAGCTAAATCCAGTTGGTTGCATGGAATGATTTCACAGCCCAGGATTTTTAGGAATCCCCAAAATTCTGGTGGTGGCGCTGCAATAAAAAGGAGGCGTTAGGAAATTTGAACTCCAGTTGGAATTGCTTTGCCAATTCACTCAGTGTAAACCCAGCTGTTCCAGTCCCAGTCCTCTCATCTGCAAAGCCATATTTTTAGAGTAGTGGGATGTGATGTGGGAAGAAATTCCAGTGGTTGGGGCAGCAGGCACGTGCTGGAGGCTTTGTCTCAACTCGTGAGTGGATACAGAGTAGATTTAAGTGCAATTGATTGAAAATAGATGAAGATGCTGTAGCTGATTCTTGCTCTGCTGAACTCTTTTTAAGAATTCCAATTTGTGCAGCTCTCAAAATCAATAAGGATGGGGCTGATCCAGCTGGAATTCCAAGCCCTGTGAACAAAAAAATAAGAAAATAATGGGGTGTGACTGTGCAAATTGTGCTGTTACTTAAAAACTGGAGCAGAAGAGCTCAGAACAAAGGCCTAGAACCCTCCTGTCCTGTGCTGCATGTGCTCTATGGTCATATAGCTGTGTATTACAAAGACCTTTCACCAGACTGGTACTGGCTCAATTCATGTATTTTGGTATTGAAAGAAATTGATTACCTCAATTTTTACTGTTTATTTTTCAACTGTGACTTTTCAACCAGAATGAAAAAAAGAAAAAAGAAAAAAATACCGAAATAGTGAAACTGTGACAATGGTATCCTTTAAATGTAGTAGTGCCTTGCAGATGACACCATTTATTCCCCAAATAAATGGATGTCAGGGGTTGCACCCCCACCTTCCTTTTTTTTTAAAGGAAAAATAACGGTTTTGGTGAAAGGACTTAAAAATTTAACCTAGTGACAAATATTAGCACAAATGGTTAAAGTGTTTAAAAGAAAACTCTTTGAGGACTGAACTATGTAAATGCCTGATGCTGCTGCTGTTGAAGAGCAGTTGCTGATTTTTTGGGAGTCAATTCTAACAATCAGCAGTGCTTTTTGAATTTTTTTTTTTTTTTAAAGAAGAGTGTAACTTTTGTACTCTGGTCAGAGCTGTTTGTACTGTATGGAATCCCCAGCCCAGGGGATTTGGTGTCCTCACTCCTTGGAAGTTGAGCTGAGGATGAAGCTACTCCAAAGGATGGAGGTTTGAACATTATTATTATTATTTTTTTTGCTACTGTACAATTAAAACAACAACAACAACAAAAAAGCACCATTTCTAACCCACTGATGTTTGGATACAGCAAAAGTGCCATTACAACGTTTCCTTTTCTCTTTTACTGTACTTGGGAAAAAAAATAAAATTGTGTCCAGGCATTCCTGAGCTTGGGAAGTGCTGAAGAGTCCTCAAGGGGTTTCCACGCTTTGCTGACCTCTGTTAGCAGCTTGTGGTGGTGTTTTTTTTTCTTTCTCCTCACCGAGAATGAGTGTGATCAGAAGTTACTGAAGTTATAGGCATTCAAATGTGACAAACTTAACAGGGGAACCTTTGCGACTTGAGCTGCTCTGCAATCTGGGAGTATCTGAATTTTAAGCCGTGCAATTTTGGGATTAATCCAGTTTTACACTTTGCAATTAACACACCGGATTGCAGGGAGGAGTTGAGTTGCACGTGAGGGTTCCCTAGTAAGTTGGATATTTTTTTTTTTTTAAATTATTGTTATTTTTTAATTGAAACTTGTCTGAATTTGCACAGATTTAAGCTCTGGAATACTTTGGGGTATTCTTGAAAAGGGAAAAAAAAAATTGTGACTAGTATAGTGAATTGTGAACTGTGAGTTGGTAGAAACACAAGGTTGATCTAATCTTAGGTTGTTAAAAATGTACCTCAGAAAGCTCTTGAGAAATTGCTTCATTTTGACACAACAGCCAGATCCTGACCTAACACTTCTCACTTTACAATGTGCCAAAATTCACTTTTATACTAGTTCTCAATGCTTTAATATTTGCAAGTCTGAGTTAAAAACGTGTTATTTACAAACACTACTGTAACTTCAGTTCAGCTGAATGGTGTGATTGAAGCTTTTTGCCTCTCGTATTTATTACACAACTTGATTCAGTAAATATAAAATTACCTTTCCATTTATTTTTGTATTGTTTTACATGTTTATACCTGCAGTCTGTGTGACTTTTACACCTGTAACTCAGATGTGATGGAAAGAACCAATAAACAGTATCCATCCACTGCCTGGCTTTGACTCCTTTAATAAACTCACAGGTTCCTAAACGGGGATTTTTAAACTTCGAGTGGTTTTCATTTAAAATTTTGAAACTGGTAGAAAGGTGAGTTGTTTATATTCAAATTAAAATATAAAAATTTAAGGTTTTGTGGGGTTTTTTAGCTACTTTTTTGAAGTTTAGACATTCTTGCTTTAATTGAGTAAAATTCAAGCTAGAAGAAGATTGATCTGCTCTGTGCTGCTGTCTCTGTTTTTCAGCAGCTGTGTGTGAGCATAAGTTGATATTTACAGGTTGATAAATACAGGGAGATGCTGAACCTTCCTCCTTTTGCTCACAGAAAAGAGGATGCAGCTTCAAGATGCACGGATCTCAAATCTGGCTGCCATGGAGAGGGCAATCCCACCTTACCCTTCTTTCCCTCAGGGGCTGAGCAGGAATCAGGTTTTTGCTGGTTAAACTGAGCCTGCAGCTGATTTTCTGTCTGTGTTTTGCATCACTTTTGCATTCGTTGGGGGGAGGTTTTGTGCTCAATTTGGTTTTTGTGAACAGTTTATGTAAAAACCAGCCTGATAAATCCAGCCTGCTTTGCATATTCCAGGTGTGCACATAAACCAGCAGCTCCTGGGACATGGACTTTGGACTGAAATGCAGGAATTTTTCCCTTTGCTGTGCAGCTGGGTTTGGAAAGCAGCTCCCACCTGTAAATCAGGAATTTCTGTGGCAGCCCTGAGGTGGCAGCAGGGCCAGGGCAGTGCCTGTCCCCTGTGCTGGGGCACCTCCAGTGCTGGGGGTGGTTTTGGGGTTTCCAGGGACAGGACAGACATTGAGGGGCTGGGGAAGGGTCTGGAGCCCCAGGAGGGGCTGAGGGAGCTGGGAAAGGGGCTCAGCCTGGAGGAGAGGAGGATCAGGGGGAACCTTCTGGCTCTGCACAACTCCCTGAGTTCTTGGAGCCAGGTGGGAGTTGGGATCTGCTCCCAGGGAACAGGGACAGGAGGGGAGGGAACGGCCTCAAGCTGTGCCAGGGGAGGGTCAGGTTGGATATTGGGAAAATTCCCTCATGGAAAGGGTTATTACACATTGCTCAAAAGCTCTCCAAGATTACCAAGTCCAGCCATTCTCCCAGCACTGACCATGTCCCCAAATGCCACATCCACACAGCTTTTCAACCCTCCAGGGATGGGGACTCCAGCACTGCCCTGGGCAGCTGTGCCAGGGCTGGACAACCCTTCCCATGAAGAAATGGAAAGTTTAAAACACTTTGAGAGTGTTTAGATGATGGGAAACTGTCTGAGTTTCATTTCCTTAAAGAGATGAGGTAGGTTTTCCTGACCATACCCCAAATCAGGGGTTTTAGTCCTTTTTCTTGCTCTCAGTTAATCTCATTTTGGTCAGTCTGGTTGTATCTGGAGAGGTTTCCAGCTCTCCTCAGCTTTTCACGAGCTTCTCTTCCTTCCATGTGAACTCATCTGGAATTTCTTTGCCTACGTGTCCACCAACAAATGGTGCCTCTTTAGCTTCATAAATTACCAGCCTAATTAAAGTAATGAATTCCCAACAGGAATTGCATGGAAATGGGAGCACTTGTTAATTGAATAGCCCTGGGTTCGGCTTCCATTGTACACGTTCCACAAGGTGCTTGTGTGATCCCTCCTATTGAATTGGCTTAAAATAAACCTTCAGGGCAGTTTGATGTCTTGGTAGGAAAGAAAACACCCAACGGGCAAGGCCTGGAGGATTTCAATAGCGTTATTGCTCCAGGACAGACAAAAAAACCCAACAAAAAACAACAAAAAAAAGCATGGAAAATAAAATGTGGGTGACCCCATTCATGGTTAGGAAATCAGCAGGCACACAATGCATTGTATAGATCACTGCAAAACCGCCCCACACGAGTGAAACAGGAAATTTCTAATGGTTCAAATTGAGCCTTCGCTCAACCCCACCAAAAATCTTCCATTTTTCTGCGTTATCAAAGTTAGTTCAATATTTGCTTTATATACATCCTGTTCCGGACTTTGATTCCTCTATACAGCACCTTCCTGCCTTCTAATAATCTGATTTATTGCAGAGCCCTTTTTCTTCCAAAGGTTTGGCTTCGCCTGCTTTAACTCTTTATCTTGTCAGCCTTGGAGCTGGGCCTGGCCATGGCCTTTCCTTGGGCCTTTGGATGCTTTGGGAAGCTCTGGAGAAAGGATAACAAGGAGCTGGAAAAGAAGGAGAGGCTGCAGGGGCTGTAGGGATGGGTCACAGGATTTTTGGGACAGGGATATGGAATATTCAAGGTGTTTGAGTGCATCAAACCAGAGGTTGGGACCTTAAAGATCATCCAGTTCCAATGCTCTGTCCCAGGCAGTGACACCTTCCGTCATCCCGGGTGGATCCAGCCTGGCCTTGGACATTTCCAGGGATCCAGGGGCAGCCACAGCTTCTCTGGGAGCCCTGTGCCTCACCACCTTCTCAGGGAAAAATTCCTTCCCAATATCCCATCCAACTCTGCCCTCTGGCAGTGGGAAGCCATTCCCTGTGTCCTGTCCCTCCATCCCTTGTCCCCAGTCCCTCTCCAGCTCTCCTGGAGCCCCTTTAGGCCCTGGAAGGTGTTTGAAGGTGTCCCCAGAGCCTTCTCTTCTCCAGGATCCTCCTGGTTGTGGTGCTGGATTGGGATCACTGCCCTCTTCATCTTCTGGGGTTTTTTGCAGCCCTCACCCATCCCAGGGAAACGAGGAGGAAGTTCTCTGCTTCAGGGTCACAGGCACTCAGGGAAGGTCCCAAAGGCAGGCTGGATGCTGAAGACTCCTGAAAGATGTGTTTCCTGTGCAACAATAGGGAATTCTGTTGTATTTCCCTGAGGAACCTCTTGAGGTGAGCGCTGAAGTTCCACCTGTGCCAGCAGACACGTCCCTTCTCCCTTTGCTGGCACAAAGAAGAGCACAAAGACAGAATTGCAAATTGTGCTGCTTCCTAAATGCCTTGAGCTGCCAGAGCTGAGCTGCTCCATTCACTGTATCCCATCCTGAATGGACCATTGGGATCATAGGACACGGAATGGCTTCCCACTACCAGAGGGCAGGGATGGATGGGATATTGGGAAGGAATTGTTCCCTGTGAGAGTGGTCAGGCCCTGGCATAGGGTGTTCAGAGAAGCTCTGGCTGCCCCTGGATCCCTGGAAGTGTCCAAGGCCAGGTTGGAGCAACCTGGGATAGTGGGAGGTGTTCCTGCTCCAGGAGTGGAACTGGGTGAGCTTTAACAACCCTTCCAACCCAACCCACTCCATGATTCCCTGCATTCCTTGCAGCTTTGTTTCTGCTGAAGATGGAGTGAAAAAATCTCCTTGAATTATGCAATTTTCCCCCTAAAATCTGAAATTCCCTGCTGTCCCCTGCCCTATCCCTGGCAGTGGGATGTTGTCATGACACAGCAGGGCTGGGAAGAGATTTCTCTGCTCAAAGGCAAGGCCTGGGCTTGCTTGGTGTGTGCTGGAGATTAAAATCACTGCTTGCAGAGCAAATGGAACACAAATGGTTTGGGCTTGGCTGGGTTTGGGAAGGGTGTCCCTTCCGCTGGCCGATGTTTGTTTGCTTAGGTGAGGTGGGTGCAAGTTCTGAACAATAAACTTTCCTGGGAATATGGTGGCTCTTGGAGAGGTCAAACAAAAAGCACAGACCAGCAGCAGGCATGGGATGGGATCCTTGGGGTGGGGAGTGTGGGAGGATGGAGTGGGCACAGAAAGAGTTGGGATGTGCTCCTTCCTCTGTCTCATCCACCTCACAGGGAAAGAGGGTCATGGCTTTGGGCCTTGTGTTCTTTCAGCCCCTCCTGCCAAAGTAGAGTCATTAAAGGGAATAAAGCAGCGTGGAGTGAGAGAAGAAGGGATGCAGGGATGCAGGATCCAGGATGCCCCTGGATCCCTGGAAGTGTCCAGGGCCAGGTTGGAAGAGGCTTGGAACAGCCTGGACTGACCTGACCGTGGGATTTTTCTCTCCCTGTTTCAACCAGGCTCAAACTGCAAATTTCCTTCCTTGAATTATAATGGTTGGTTATGGTTTGGTTGGTTATGGTTCCAATCATGGTTCCAATGGTTCCAATCATTGGTTAATTATAATGGTTGGTTATGGTTCCAATCATGGAATGGTTGGGTTGGAAAGGACCTTAAAGATCATCCAATTCCACCACTGCCATGGTCAGGTCAGACCAGGCTGCTCCAAGCCCTGTCCGACCTGGCCTTGGACATTTCCAGGGATCCAGGGGCAGCCACAGCCTCTCTGGGCACCCTGTGCCAGGGTATCACCACCTTTATAGCAAAGAGTTTCTTCCTAACAGCAGTTCTAGAAGCCAGCCCCTCTACCTGGTGCTGAGGGACAGGAGGAGGGACAGCTCAGAGTCATCCAGGATCTGCTGAACTCCATCCTGCACTCCCTGTTCCCCTCTGGGATGCAGAATTCTGTTCCTGGGAAGCTCCTGCTGCCTCTGGCTCCCAGACAGTGCTGAGCTCACCCATCTGCTCAGTCTTGGCAGCAAGGGAGGGGAGGAACAAGAGTAGTTTTCAAACCAAGCCTAATGTGTGCACAAAGAGCCCCGAGGATTCCTCTGGCACAGCCTGTGGCGGGGGAAGACGCTGCTGGAGGGGGCCAGGGAGGAATTCTCCCCCTGTCCTGGCTCAACCTTTTGCTGGAATTGAATATTCCTGACTGTCAGCAGCCAGCCTGCCGTGGCTGAGCGTCTCTTGCTCTCCATGGAGGTGTTCTCATCCCTTTTGTGCCTTTGGGAGTCCTGCCCAGCCAACATTTCCAGCACAATTCCTGCACTGTTGCAGAGAGCCTTCAAAGGCTGAGCCATGAAGACACTGGTTTGGGACTCATGGTCTTCTCCCAGCAGTTTTCCCATTGCTGTCCAGGCCAGCAATCCACATTCCCATCCTACCAACAGGACAGTGAGGGACAAATCAACATTTTCTTTGTGATCTGGACATTGGAGAGGTTTTGTGATAATTTAAATCCCTGTTTTTCTGCTCTGGGTGTGCAGTTGTCTCTGCAACCTCATCCAGACCTGTTTTCCTTCCTGTTTCCCCCCAAGTGTGGGCACAGGTTGCCCAGAGAAGCTGTGACTGCCTCTGGATCCCTGGAAGTGTCCAAGGCCAGGTTGGACAGGGACTGGAGCAGCCTGGCATGGTGGAAGGTGTCCCTGCCCATGGATGGGGTGGGATGAGGAGATCCTTAAGGCCCCTCCCAGCCCAACCCATTCTGGAATTCCATGATTCCAAAGCAAAAGGAGAAGGATGCTCTCAGCTTTTCCTGAGGAGCTCATTGGTTAATGGGTTGGAAACATCCTCAAGGCTGTCAGCCAGCCCTTGGTGAGTTCACTGACACCTGCACAAGGCTGAAGTTCAGGGAAAACCTGTCTCAACCAGAGCATCACACCAGATAAATTATTGTGACTTAATTCAATTGCCTTTCCCCCCCTGTTTTTTCCCTTTCTTTTGTCTCTAAGTCAGAGGCTTTCAGTTATTTACGTATCATACGAAGCCAGATTTCCTCTCATTTCCAGTGCAAGAAAAGGGAGCTGGTGAACCCTGTCCAGAAAGAAAAGCTGCAGGGGTTTGGGGGAAATGGTGGTTGCTGGTTCAAAGCCCAGCCCTGGTGCTGAGCTGTTTGTGCCTTCACTTCACCAGCAGCTTTTTTTTTGCATGGAATGAACCCTCTGGATTCCTCCCCCCATGGAGTCTCATCGTTCTTTCCTTGAAGGGGTCACTTGATCCACAGAGGGGATATTGGACTTTTCTGTTGTGTTAAAAATCCACTCTCAGCCTCCCTGCTGCCTCTTGTAGGAGAAAAGTGGAGAGAAAAGCGAAACAATGGGAAAAAGATGCCCTGTCAGGCTTGAGAGAAAAAGCTCAGCTAAAGGAGACTCTGAACACCAAAATCCTCCCATCTGCTCCTGCTTTTTAGTTGACCCTACAGATGATGTAAAGGAAGGGGACAGCCTTGATTCATCTGGTTAAATCCAGGTCAAAGTGCTTGAAAGACCCCAAGAGTGAAGTTCCTGTGGGGCTGCAGACCCCTGCATGGAACCCTTGCCCCAAATCAGCAGAGCAAGGAGCAGAAATTCCTCTGTTTTTCCTCTCAAGTGAAGATAAAAAGAAGGTAGGAGAAAGAAAACCAAGAGCAGAGTTCTTTCCCTGTTCCTGTGTTGCCTCTACTGATGGTTATTTTGGGATCTGAGCTGTGTTTTGTTCCCTTTTTGAGATACCTGAAATGTTCAGTTCAGAATGTCTCAGGGGAAGGCTTAGGGGAAAAAAACCCAACAAAACCCACAAAATAATGGATTCAGCACATTTCTAGTAAAGTTACTGAAATAAAACCTGAATTTAAATATTAATAACATGACATGGAAATGGACCCCCAGCCTGGCTGTTCCATCTTGTGATGCCGCCTTGACCACAGGAAAGGAGAATTTTTGGAGATAAAAACGCCTAAAACAGCTAAAAAAAGAAGGGAAAAAATCCATTTTGTTGTGTTTATAGAGCACAGGTGAACAAAAATTGTGGGCACAGAAGCTGGATGTTCCCTCAAGTCCTCTCTCAGCTCTTGGAAAAGGGGAAACCAGACACATCCTTGGAGTTTGAGGCTAGAAAGTGTAAAATGAGAAGGCTGGTTGATCATTGGTTCCCTTGTTGCTGCTTGAGATCTGCAGCCTCTTCCCAGGAGGTTCAGGGGTTTCACTTGGCTCTTTGAAAATAGGAGTCCTCCAGCTGGATAATCAGGAATGTCATCAATCCATCACTGTGTGTGAGGACTGGCTCAGTTCTTACCCATTCCTTGCAGCAGGAACTGCCCTGATTTAAAAAAAAA
>VWZU01003749.1:235030-252036 GCA_013397095.1 Sterrhoptilus dennistouni | reverse complement strand
GTTGTATTTGAAAACAGGAAAAGTAAAAAAAAAAAAAAAAAAAAAAAAGCAAAAAATAAACAAAAAAAAAGAGATTAGTAAGTGATGCTTCACAACGTGTTAATTTGGAGGTCTGTGTAACATTGTATTTTGAGGTTTTTTTTATGGTGTTCTTGGAAAAAAAATTTGAAAACTGGGATTTCTGCTTTCCCACCTGAGGCTGTGAGGTCATATTGGATCATGGAATGGTTTGGGTTGGAAGGGAACTTAAAGACATCTAGGACACCTTGCACAAGCTCAGGTTGCTCCAAACCCCATCTAACCTGACCTCAGACACTCCCAGAGATCCAGGGGCAGCCACAACTTCTCTGGGAATTCCAGCCCAGCCCCTCCCCACCCTCCCAGCCAGGAATTCCTTCCAAATATCCCAGCCCAATCTCCCCTTTCCCAGTGGGAAGCCATTCCCTGTGTCGTGTCCCTCCATCCCTTGTCCCAAGTCCCTCTCCAGCTCTCATGAAGCTCTTTTAGGCACTGGAAGGTCACAGCAAATTGTCCCCAGAGACAAATCACAGAGGTTTGGCTTCTCCCAACCAAATGTGGTGGGTCCAGCCCACCCCTCCTCGCCAGGAGCTGCTGTGGTGCCAAGAAACTTAAAGAACAACAGGGGAAATAACACATCAGACACCTCTGTCACCAGGTTGCCTCATCTTATGCATCACTGTCTTAAGTGACCTTTTTCAAGAGCTTCCCTTTAATGAACAGTTATTTTTCCCTGACCGAGGAGGGACACGGTGCTCCCGACGCCTCCCTTCAGTCATCGTTTCCTTTGTTTGTCTTTGCTTTGTTTTGTCATTTCTTTCAGGTGGATTCTTGAACCAGAAATGAATCAACTTCTTTTTTTTTTTTTTTTTTTTTGGGATCAAAAGCACAAAATGTCCCGCAGAGACTGGGCACGTTCTGCTTTCTGAACTCGGTGTTGGCACCACCCCACGATGACAAGGATGTGTTTGACAAGGTCCTAATGGCACTGCAAAGAGCTGTCCCCTGCTCCTGGCTCCAGGGTGACACTGGAGCCTTTGAAGCCTTGGACAAGGGTTTAATTGACATCACTGAACTGGCCCCGGTGTCGCCGTGCCAGGGCTGTCAGAACAAAGTGAAGGAACAATGGAAGTGACCTTTTTGTTTAGAGGATGTTGGAGCGGTGGGAAGAGCAGCCAAGAATTAGAGAAAATGGGATTCTTGGGGCTTTTCCGTGATTTTCTACCCTATGGCCTGAGATAATAGAAGGGACTCTGAAGATCATCTTGTGGGCAGGGACACCTTCCACTATCCCAGGTTGCTCCAAGCCCTATCCAAGCTGGCTTTGGACATTCCCAGGACTGTGTGGCAGCCACAGCTTCTCTGGGAAACCTGTGCCAGGGCCTCCCCACCCTCACAGGGAGGAATTCCTCTCTAATTTCTAATCTAAACATCTAATATCTAATTTAATTTAAAGCCATTAACGCCTTTATCTGCTGTATCCCAGAAAGAAATGAGAAGTGCTGGATGTCCAATGAGGCTCTCAGCACTGGGAAAATTTCCAAGTGCAATTTTTAGGGGGCAAAGAAAGGTAGGGAAAAAAATTGTTGACCAAACCTTTCAGTTCCTTGAGGTCTGTTTGCCAAAGGCAGAGAGTCCACGTGGATCCCACATCAGGTTCCTGGGACGTGGAACTAAGATGTGACCCCAACCAGAAGCAGAAGAGGCCACCAGGAGTGTGGTGACAAAGGGACCTCCCCAGCTGGCACTGGCTGTGTCCCCGCGTGGTGTCTGCTGGTTTTGTGCTGGTTCCTGTCTCCTTTTCATCCTCCCTGGCTCAGAGCAGCCAGGACAGGGCTGTTAGCACAGAAATGTGCTGCTGATTGTTTTTACACGTCCCTGCTTCCCAAGGAGGGAGCGCGTGGGCAGAACAAATGATCCGTCCTCGCAGATTGGGAGGGAGGGAGGGAGGGAAAGAAGTAAACAGGATTTTAAGGCAAGATTGGGCTTGAAAAGCAGCAAGCCTGGATTTTAAACCGTGGTTGGGCTCAGAGGTGACTTTGCAAGGAAAATGGGTGGTTTTCATGCCTGGCACAACCAGGAGAAGAGAAAACCAGGCAGGAGAGAGCTCTGAGAGAAGTAGCCAGGCCTTCTGCAAGGGTCAAGAGGAGGGATCCTCTTCCACAGGAGCCTGACCTGGCACCGGCTGTGCTTGGACTGCAATCGTGGAATCATCACGGAATGGTTTGGGTTGGAAGGGACCTTAAAGCTGCCATGGGCAGGGACACCTCCCACAGGTGGCTCCAAGCCCTGTCCAACCTGGCCTTGGACACTTCCAGGGATGGAACAGCCACAGCTTCTCTGGGGAATCCATTCCAGGGCCTCATCACCCTTCCAGGGAACAATTCCTTCCCAATATCCCATCCATCCCTGCCCTCTGGCAGTGGGAAGCCATTCCCTGTGTCCTGTCACTCCAGGCCCTTCTCCAAAAGAAGAATTTCTTCCTAATACCTAATATTGGATCCTGCAGGATTTGTGGGCACCCATGGATGGTGTTTTCCAAGGGTTTTGCCCCTTTTAGAAGGACTGGGTGAGTACTGGAAACTTCAGGGAAAAGTCTGATCCTGGCTGGCATCAGCTGTGGATCCAATGTTCTCAGCCCAGGACGATTTTATTGGATTGATTATCCTTGCTGGTGTAACCAGCAGCTCTGTAATCATAACTCTTGTTCTTCATGGGTCTCCACAGACCCATTAAAGCCCATTGTAATCTGTGGGATCCCTGGAGGATAAGAAAATTAATAGCAGTGCCTGTGCATCACAATTACCACCAGGCAGAACTCGGACATTCCTTTTTACTTCTCAATTCAATTCTCTGGGAAACAGTGATTCAGACTTACCAAATCTTAAGAAAACAGGAATACTGAAATAAAACACCAGAACTCCTTCTCTCAGCTATTTCAAAACCGGCACCTTGAGCTGCTCTAAGGGAGACCAGACTATTTTTCTTTTAATTTACTCTTAGTCTTGTATTAAAAAAAACAACACCCCACCACAACCAGCTGCTACTCCAATTAACATCGAGTGAAACAGCTTCTTTAACCATCTAATTCAAAATGTCAAGCAACTCCCAGCAGTGAGACACACCTCAAACAAGCAGATAAGATGTTTCATTAGAGCAGCAGCTGCTTGCAATATTGTGGAAAATTGATAGCAGACGAAAAGAAAAGCAGAAAAATGAGGAGCTGGAGTGGAAGGCAGGCAGGAGAAATCCTAGGTGAAGTTGGCACCCAGCTGTTGTCCCAGGCAGATTGTTACATGCAATTTTTTTTCCTCTTTTAATTCTATATTTTTTTTTTTCTGAGAAATTGGTTGATTCCCAAGAGAAATTTTCAGTCTTGCCAAAACTTCGTTTTTCTGAGAAGCTGCAGTCATGATAAACCTGCAGCACCCACGGGACCTCTGCTGTGAGGTTCATGCACACCCCCAGGAGATCAGAAAATCCATTTTCTGCCCAAAGAAACAGCCCAGGAGTGACTGAGTCCCTCCTTCAGGGGTTTGGAGCTACAGGTTGGTCTTTAAGGTCCCTTCTAAGCTAAACCATTCCATGAATCTGTAATTAATCCATGTTTAATCAGTGGCTTGTAGGAACTGCAGCTCCTCCTATGGAGCAGGAGCTTTGCAAATATCCAGAGGACAACCCTCTGCTTTGGAAAAAAATCTCAGCTTCAGTTCATATAATCATGGTCAGGGATGAAAACAAGAATAATGAATGTAGGAACATGGAAGAAATGGGAATAAATTCCTGACTGTGAAGGTGGGGAGGCACAGGGTGCCCAGAGGAGCTGTGGCTGCCCCTGGATCCCTGGAAGTGTCCGAGGTGAGGTTGGACAGGGCTTGGAACAACCTGGGCTAGTGGGAGGTGTCCCTGCCCTTGGCAGGGGTGGAATGAGATGATCTTTAAAGTCCCTTCCAACCCAAGGCATTCCAGAATTCTGTAACTGTATAAAGCAGCCATTATTCCCCATGGAAGAGAAAATGAGTGGAGGCTCCCAGGTATTCCTGAACTTGGCACACAACTGCAACTCCAAGCCTTGCAGGCAGCCCCTGAGGTGAGAAGCAGGACCTCAACCTTATAGTGACACTTAGAGCTGTGGAAAATGCCTGGGAAATGTGGAATTATAGATTTGGTGAGGCTGGAAAAACCCTCTGAGATCATCCACTCCAACCATCCCCAGCACTGCCAAGGCCACCACTGGCCCATGTCCCCAAGTGCCACCAGGGACCTCCAGGGATCTTCTACTAAGCTGGACCTGAACTTCTGCTCTGCTTTTGACCCTTGGTGTCCACTGAGGGCTCCAGCCAGCAGTTGTGGCCCTCGGTTGTGTTGGGAGAGTGAGTGTGGACTTTTGATAGGGGTCAGAGCCTCTCCCACAGCCTGAGCACATTTATTTTTTTCACATTTCTTTTTTTCACATTTCTTTTTTCTTTCTTTTTCTCATCGAGGATTTCTGACAGAGGATCTTCAGAGGGATTCCTGCACCACTCCAGCCGTTGATAATTTGTAGCTGCCTGTGCAGGGAGTGTGGGCAGCAAAGGTCAGAGAGGGGTTGGCACCACAGGTGGGGCGAGAGAAGAGGTAGGAGGAAGCTGCACAGACGTGTCTGACTTGGCTGGAAGTTGTGGGAGAAGCTGGGAAGGCAGATGGAGAGCTCTCCCTGTGGGAGGTGAAGAGTTTTCCTCCCTCCTTCCCTCAGGTGGTGTTTTTGGAGTTCCCCAGGTCTGACACAGGCAGGTTTCATGGGATCACAGATTATCCCACCAGGATCACTGATCCAGCTCCTGGCCCTGCGCAGACACCCCAACAATCCCACCACAAATGTCCCTGGGAGTGCTGTCCAAACCCTCCTGGAGCTGTGGCAGATTTGGGGCTGTGCCCATTCCCTGGGGAGCCTGGGCAGTGCCCAGCACCCTCTGGGGGAAGAACCTTTCCCTGATATCCCAAAATAAACATCCCCTGACCCAGCTCCAGGGTGCTGTCCCTGTCACAGAGAGCAGGGATTGGCGTTTGCTGTGGGATCTTTGTCACCCTGGGCGGGCTCTGTGTCCCTGAGCTGAGTCAGCAGCGGTCACAATTCATCCTGAAACCCCTGCAGTCCATCTCCATCCCCATCTCTGCTCCCTGCTGTCCCCTGGGACACTCAGGGACACCAGGACAGCAGGGAGCACAGTGCACATGAAGAGAGGGCAGCTGTGCTGCTGCTCTGAGTGGAATCGAGTCTCCTCATATTGTTTGAGTAACAAACAGAGGAAATATCTGTAATCTCTCTTCCCTGCCACTCCTAAGGAGCTATCTCGTGGCCTTTCCTGTGGAGTCCTCTGCTCTGCTTCTGCCTGTGGGAACTGCTTCCCAAATGGATTGTTCAAGCTTGGAGCAGTTCNTTTTTTTTTTTTTTTTTTTTTTTTTTTTTTTTTTTTTTTTTTTTTTTTTTTTTTTTTTTTTTTTTTTTTTTTTTTTTTTTTTTGGGGGGTGGGGGGTGTGATTTTTCTTTTTTTTCCACAGAGTTCCCCTTTTGCACATCTGTCTTTCCTGGCAGGAGGATAAGGAACAGAGAGATCTCCAGTTTCTGTCTGAGTTGGGATGCTCTGGCAGCTCCTCTCCTGTCACAGCTCACTTCTTGATGTTCTGGTTATTGCTGGTACCCTTCTGAGCCAGAAAGTCCCCCCTGATCCCCCTTTTCTCCAGGCTGAGCCCCTTTTCCAGCTACCCCAGCCCCTCCTGCAGCTCCAGACCCTTCCCCAGCTCTGTTCCTAAAAGCATCTCAGGTCATGCCATGGTCACTGAGCTTTGGAGGGCAGCTGAGGATCCTCACTCCTCTCAATGCAAGCTCCTAATTAAATCCCTGCCAATTAAATCCCACTCTATATTCCCTCCTTGAGTAGATTCCCATCCTGCTGTGTCTGTGCTCCCTGATGAACAAGCCCTCACCTCAGCTGGCACAGAAATGCTTCTCTGTATGGATTTTTTTGGAAAAAAAAAAGGTCTTTCTAAGCTTTGGAGGTTTAGGGTGACCCCTGGCCATCCATGCTGGGAACCTGGAAGCCTCCCAGCCTTTCCCAGGCAGGGAACTTCTCTCCCAGCAGCACACACCTGGATGCCAAACACCCTGGAAGAGAGGCAGGACTTGTTTCAGCTCCCCCAAGTCCCCCCAGTTTGGCTGAAAGCTTTGAATTTTCCATTCCTGCTCACCCTTGCAGCACTGCAGCATCTCTTTCCTCCAAGCCTGGCAGTTTGGGTTCAGCTTTTTACCAAAATAAATCTCATCAGAACTACCCAGGATGTTTCAGTTAGGGCCTCACAGTGTCATCAAAGCTTCCTGACCAGCCCTGGAGCATCCCACATCCCAGGATGACACTTTCTGCCTCAGTTTCTCAAAGATAGATATCCCTCATCTCCTCATTTTCTCCCCTTCCACCATTCCCAAATTAATTTTTCCTCTTTTAATCTGAGTTTTTGTTTGATCCCCTCAACACACACCCTCATGCCTTATTAAATTCCACCCCTTTTCAGCTCTCAGGCTTTTTGTCTTTTATGATAATCTCCAATTCTTCCCTCTGCAGAGTCTTTATCTCTCTACCCACAGCAATCATCAGCTTCCTGCTCTTCCTTCAGTCCTAACTATTAGTGAAAAAAAAATATTAAGGAAGGTGCCCAAACTCTCACATTTCAACTCCACCAGGAGCTTAATTCCCATCCATTGCTTCCCCTCCCATCAAACCTGGGTGTTGTCCACCCCCTGGTGCTGCCTCGTCTTCACAGATTCCAAACAAATCCCCTTTTGTTGGGACATTATTGGATAAATCAGGTACCAGGCATGATGCCAGCAAATAGATCAGCGAGGCTCTCAGACAGGAGACCTCTCAAAATTCACTTTTCTAGGAAAACTCTGGTTTGTGGCAGCAAATCAGGGATGGAGGCACTGGGGAAAAGGCTTGGAGGCAGTTCCTGCTGTCAGGAGAAATTGTCTTGAGCTGCACTTGATCTCCTACCACGACAACTGGGGTTCATCCCACCTGGATTTTGGTGCCCCAGGTGCAAGATCCACTTTGAATTCCTGGTGCTCAGGAGGAGGAGCAGGTCCAGGTCTGCCCCTCCCTGGTTTTATTGATGTGATTGATGCCACAGGTTTGTCTATTTCCTGCAGTGTAAATAAATAATAAAAAAAAAAGCTGCTGGAGGAGCTGCTCCAGGCTGAGCTCTGGATGGTCCCTGGGCATGGGAACATTTAAACATGGCTAAATAATGGGGAAAAGACTCAATCCCCAAACTGTGTATTGGCAGGACACGAAGTGGGAGATGGGCAGCACAAGGAGTGTGGTGGGGATGAACCCACAGGGCTGAGTCCCACAGGAGTCCCTCTGCTCTGGAGCCAGGCTGGGACACCTGGGAATGTTCCCTTGGAGAAGGGAAGGCTCCAGGGAGAGCTCAGAGCCCCTTGCAGGGCCTAAAGGGGCTCCAGAGGAGCTGGAGAGGGACTGGGGACAAGGGCTGGAGGGACAGGACACAGGGAATGGATCCCACTCCCAGAGGGCAGGGATGGATGGGATATTGGGAAGGAATTCTAAATAGAATGATGGAATCATGGAATGATTTGGGTGGGAAGGGATCTGAAAAATCATCCAGTGCCAGCCCCTGCCATGGGCAGGGACATCTTCCATCATCCCAGGGTGCTCCTAGCTCCCTCCAGCCTGGCCTTGGACACTTCCAGGGATCCAGGGGCAGCCACAGCTTCTCTGGGCACCCTGTGCCAGGGCCTCCCCACCCTCACAGGGAACAATTCCTTTGCAATATCTCACCTAAATCTCTCCTCTTTTATTTACATCTCAATGTGACAAAGCCAAATGTTGCTCCTGTCTTTCTAGACCAACTCCAGGCTGACACTAAGACCCCCCCTAAAAGATAATTTTTTCCCACAAGGCACCAAAGAAAGACAAGAAAAGATAAAATGTGCATGTGTCAGGTGCAAATAAAATATTCAGTTGGGAATGATCTCATTTATAGGGTCAGAAACCCCTTGTTATAGATGAGATGAGAGGTAGGAAAGACTTACTGATTTTTTTTCAGAGCACTGCATTTTCTTTAATTGGCATTTTCTTCACACTGACCCGTTGGTGACAGTCCCCAGGACAGAAGAACTTTGCTCCATCTCTGTTTTTTTTTTTCTTTTGTACTGTAAAATCTTTCAGGCACAGACTGAGGTTTATTTTGTCACCCCAGGTGGAAACGATGGAGACACGACCATGAATTTATATTTTCTATTTCCTTGGATGCTTTCCTTCCGGAACTGGGCATTAATGAAGCCCCACTCCCAGGCAGAATTGTCTCACCAGCCTCATTTTGTACACTGAGAGATAAGGGAATGAATTTGGCTGGCTGTCAGTTCATTAACAGGCCACAGATGAATTTGTGCCACTCTCTGCAGGGTGTTCTCACCCTCCTGGGCACCTGCTGAGCTCTGGGGGTGGAGGACAGAGAGTTCTGTGACATCTCTGATGCAGAGCCTTGTGCCCCTGGGGTCTCTGCCCCCCTCCAAAGCTCAGCACTGTTGCTCCTCCCAGATACCCCCAAAAGAAATGGATCTCTCTAAATTAAAATAAGAAAATCCAGTGCAAGGTGCTCCCATGGCCTCCGTGTCGTGCACACCCCCAAATTTTAATTATTCAGGCTGAACACTTGCAAGAAAATCACACTTTTTATTAAATCACACTTTTTTTTTTTTTTTTTTTTTTTTTTTTTTTTTTCTCTCTCTGAACGAATTATAAAAAAATCCCAGGGTTTGGGAGTGCAAGGCTGCTGTCAGCAGAAGATGGAGGGCAGATGTGGCTTTGGGGAAAAAAATCCCTTTCTGCTGCAGGTTTTGGGGTCTGAAATCCCTTTTCTGAGCAAGGGTGCATCTGCTGAGGGATGAGTGAAGAGAAAACACATGGCAGGGGCAGGAAGTGTGAGCACATTCTCTGGATGTGCAGAGAATCAGCTCAGGTAAAATGAGCAAATAGTCATTTGTGGGTTTTTAACCGACTTTAATTCTTCATTTTTTCCCCCCTCTGTCTTGTTCTCCTTTCTTTGCTTCTAGTCCAGAAGGAAAGAACCAGAAAAAATCCATATAATAGTCACGAGACATTTTGGATTTTGGCAACGTTCAGTTGCTCAGAGAGGTTGTGGACTCCTCTTTCAGCTCATTCCAACTCAAACCATTCCATGATTCTGTGACTTCCCTAACATCTGCAGAGTGGTCCAACTATTGATGAGAAATTCCAGTGGCAGCCTGAGAAGGTGCCTGAGAAGGTTTTACAAAGAGAGTGGGACAAATTTCTTCAATTTTGGTGTTCTACAGAACATCCCACGGTGCCCTGCAGAAGATTTGCCCCAGGGGTCTCAGAAAAGCCCCTGAAACACAAACTCACGACCTAAATGTGTTTATTTCCACACCATCAATCCAGAAGGACATCAGGTAAGCCACGTTGGGGTGGTGGGGAATGCTGCCTGGGGGGCAGGGACTGGAAGGATTTGGGGTCTGGCCCATTGAGTCCTGGTTTCCAGTTTGATGCTGTTACCAAAAAAAGCTGTCAGGGCTTTTTGTGTGTGACGTGGGGCAGCTCAGGGAGGAAGGTGGGGTCAAGTTGGTGACCTCAGGTAACTCAACCTCACTTCAAGAAATGGAGTCTGAAAATAGAATTTTTGCATACATAATTTTTTTTTTTTTAAAAAGATTCCTCCTGATTCATCACAGAAATGGCCTCCAAAGCCATTTTTTTTTTCACCCAGTGCAGATCCAGCCCAGATCTCCCTGGAGCTGTGAGTTGTGTTGTATTAACTGGGAATTATAAATTCCAAGGAAATGCAGGGTCTATACTTTCATTGTTGATGCAACATTCATGTTGTGTTGCTAAACAGGAGCCCCAAGGGGATTGGGACAACCAAAGCCTTGGGATTTCAGCACGGGGTGACTGTGGGCCTTATTCTCATGGGAAATAGGTGGCTCATCTTTAATCTGTTTTGCCCTCTAAGCCAGAGAAAAGAAAACATCTCATCTCGTGGTGAAGGGAAACATTTGTGCAGGTCTCCCTCTTCTTAGGTAATAATCCTCAGCCATTTCTGGTTCATTGTTTGCTTTTCTTTCTTTTTTAATTGAAGCCTTGCTGTAAAGGATTAAAAGCAAACTATTTTGTAAAAGGGCTGCAGATGGTCCCAAGTAAATCTGTGTGAGCTTTCCCCACTGCTCAGAGCTCTGGGATTTGCTGATCTGTGCCTTTCTGTACTCTTTGGCTTTAATTAAAATTTGGTCTCTGCTCCTTTGCCTGCGTCTGCATCCCTCCAACTTCCCCGCGCTCCCTGCCAGGTTTGGAAATGCACCAGCTCTGATGGAGAACCTGCAGAAGGAGCAGAACATGGACAGCAGCAGCCCTTGAGGTGCACCACGTTGGTGGCCTCCCATCAGCTGCACATCTCCCTGTCAGCAGCCTTTGCCTCTCTGCTCCCATTCCGCGGCTGTCAGCACCTCCTGAAGCACAGGGCCAAGAGGAAATCAGGGATACACCAGCAGGGAGGGAGAGGTGAGGGGCAGGGAGGATGTTTCCACACTTGGGTGGGAAGTTCTGGGCTTTAAAGATGGGGAATAAGCCAACAAAAGGGGGGTTAACACGATTAGTCCAGGGTCATCCCCAGCTGTGCACGTAGAGGTGAATCCTGGTTGTGGAATCCTCTCCTGCCCCGTCGCCCTCGTGGACTGACCAATGAGCCTTGGGAAGCCCATCTGTCCTGTCCAGCCCAGGGCAAGGATAAATAAGGCTGGAGTGCCGGGATTTCAGTCAGGAGGCACCTGGAAGTGCTTGCAAGGCATGTGTTTGTTTCCAAATCTGCTGTGGAAGGGCTCGTCCTGCTCCGACATGCGACAGAACCTCCCCAATGGATATCAGGTGCTTTCCCTCGGCTCAGATTCACTCTACATCTAATAAGAGCTTTCAATGAGTTTTTAACTGCTCTGGAGAAGCCAACCCAGGCACCAGAGAGAGCAGAAAAAGGCAATTTCTGCCAATGGCATGGAAGGGAAGAGCGGTACCAGACGAGGATGTGCAGGGACAGCCGTGGAGCAGAGCAGCTTGGCAGTGATTCCCCCACCCTGGTTCCGATTATTGGGGTATCAATAACAGGCCTAATGGCCCTCTGGTTCCAGATACAATGTGCAAGGCTGTTTACAGCCTCTGCTGAGAGCCTCTTACTTTTACTCTCGTTGGCAGATCATTGTTTACGTCTCGCGTTTCGAAATGCAGCTGGGCTCCAGCCTTTCCTCACCCACTGGCGGAGCCGGGTGGGTCCGTGCCCCATGTGCTGCTCTTTAGCAACACAAACAGCACAGCCAGATCCCACTTAGTGGGGTTTGCTCACTCCCCAAACACGCAGGGCTTGGCTCCCAGCATTCTGGCTCCTTCCCGCCGGCTCCCCGAGCGCCGCGGGAGAGGCACGGGAGGGACAAAGGATGGCTGAGGCCCCTCCGGGATATCCTGGAAAAAGGGTGGGCTGGATTTCTCGTGTCGAGGTCAGGGGTTGTTGGAAATCCTAGAAACTCAGAATTTGGGGTTTTAGTGTGTGGTGATATGTGTGGGGCGAGATGGAGGATTTTGGGTGTTGACTTGGTCGTTCTTCTTTGCCTTCTTCTTCATGGGTTTGGGTGGTTGGGTGGGGGGGGTCTACATTGCAGGCCTTGGGTGGTCGTTGTTGGATCAGGGACATGTGCACCAGGGATGGTGCAGGTGTCACTTTGTTATTGGGGAATTATTGCTTGGTGGACCTTGGGGAGAGTTGGAGGAGCCCCATTTTGCCTCGTTTCTCTGGCTCGTTGGTTGAGCTAATGGCTTGTGAGCCTGTAAATACTGCAAATAGATAAGATACGAAAAACAATCCAAGTCTGAACTCCACATCTTCGTTTCCCGTATTATTCATCCTGACCTTGGCAGAGAAGAACAGAAGACAAAACCTTTACAAGGGGTATGCTGTGGTTCATCTTCTTGGCGTGGCCAGATCCCTTTTCTTCGCATATTTCTTTTTGAGGGCTGGGTTGACAGCTGGGTTTGATGAGCTTGGAGGTCTTTTCTGACCAAAAGGGTTCTACAGAACCATCAAGTGATTGAGGTTGAAAAAGACCTCCAAGCTCACCAAATCCAGCCTTTGACTGATCAACTTGACCCTGCTAACCTCATCAACAAGCCCAAAGCACTGAGTGCCACGTGCAGTCATTCCCTGGACACTTCCAGGGATGATGATGCCACCACCTCCTTGGGCAGCTCCAAAGACTGAGCGCCCTTTCTATGAGGAAACTCCTCCTGAAGTCCTACCTGAGCCTCCCCTGGCACAGCTTGAGGCTGTCTCCTCTTGTCCTGTGCAAGCACTGTCATCCCTCTTTGTGGGTTTGCTGTCAGCCATGGGTAGAAGGCACATGGCATCCAAAAAACTGAAAAACTGTAGCAGAAGCAGGTGAGTGATGGGTAAATGCTGAATTTCAGCCAAGTGGGCAATAAGAAATTTCTCAGTGAGAAAGTTTGAGAAAGAGTGGCTGAACTTGTATTTTGAGCAGAAGGAAAGAGAGGACAAAGAAGAAATTTAGAAGAAGGAAGGGCAGAGCACTAAGTCAGCCCAAAGCTTGTCAGTTCGTCCTGTAGAGGTGGGAAATTTGAGGCCACAGAATCACAGGATGGTTTTGGTTGGAAGAGACCTTAAAGACCATCTCATTCCAACCTCCTGCCATGGACAGGGACACCTTCCACTGTCCCAGGTTGTCTGGTGGTCAAATAGACAAAAAAATTCAGAAGAACTGGAAATGTCTGCCACTCTGTCACCTTAAGCCCCTTCAATCTATAGAGAAGAAAGATCAGCCCCCATCTCCAGTAACCCCCTCAACCCTCAGGGGAAACCTCATTCACTGAATTTGCTCAAAGAGATTTCCACTTGTGTCCTAAACCATCTCAGGACCTGCCTTCATGCATGCCAGTTAAAAACATCCCTTTTTCAGAGTAGACAGCACTTTTAAACAGATTTATTCTGCATTTTTTCATGTTTGGGCAAACAAAACACATCATGGGAGGATTGCTGCCTGTTGGGCACACTGGGATCCCATGGAGCTGTGTTTTGGGGGGCTGGGGCTGCCTTGTGCTCTGTTCCTCCTTGCTGGGAAGCAGGCAGGGCTCAGAATACCTGGGAGAAATCACTAATTTTTGTCTCCCACTCTGATCCCAGGTCCAGGTTGCTGATGGAGCAGGGACCAGTGGCTAACTTGTGTTTTTCAGGAGCCCCACAGAGCTCCTGACCCCCTCTGGCTCCATGTTACATAAAGGAGACACCCCCGTGCCAGATGTGCTGCATCACATTCCCCTTCAGCAGAATCCGTGGGCTTGGAGAGCCCACAGATTCTACATGTTTATGTAGACTCCCGAGCACCAATTTTGCAATCTTTCCCATTCTCTCCAGCCAACACACATCCAATTAAACTGCCCAGTTACCATGGTTTCCTCCTCACTAACCTGGGGAGCTTGGATGTGGAGTTTGTGGAAAAAAGAAAAAGTGTTTTCTTGTTAGGAAATGTGCTCATTGGGCTGATGGGCCTAAAGTTTTGTGTTCATCCCACTTTGTGTTTGGGGGTTTGATGGTGTTGTTGCAGGGGGGTTCTTTGGGTACTGAAATCCATGGAAAGGGAAGAGCTTGTGAATGGTTTACCATGACAAATGCATTGTTTTCAGGGTCAATTTAAGCAGCCAGAGAGGAGAACTGGAGCTGGGGGAATGTTTGCTGGAGTGTCTGAACGTGCTGTTGGAAATAGTTTGTCGTTGGTAAAAGCTGGGTTTAATTGTAGTCTCTTAAAACCCCTGAATGTCATATAAAGGAAAAAAAAAAAAAAAGCTTTACAACAAAACATGCCTTTCAGGGCAAAGTTGGAAATGAATGTAGAGCCTAGAAACAGGCTGGGGTTGCCTGGACTGGATTAGTAAACTCTGACTGTTGTCATGCAGCTCATTCACCATCCTGCTTTTCAAGATCCTTCCACGGCAGAGGAAGCTGGACCCAAACCCCTCTCTCCATGGAATACTTTCAGAATCAAACAAAGAAAAAAAAAAGATTAAGACTCACTGAATGATCTGCAGGGAGTTGGAATTCATCGTGTGTAATGTGATAAAAGGTGGCTGACCTGGCTAAGCCAGGTGATTGCAAGGTCCTGGAGGAATTTCATCCTGACATCTTTGGCTTCCTCTGTTTTCTTCCTCCTCTCCGCGGTCAAGGGAGATGAACTGAAATTGAAAGAGGAGGGACAGAGAGGAAGTAATAGGATGATATTAGAGGACAGGTATTCTACCAAAAAAACCCTCAATCCCCACAAAAAAGAACACAAAAACCAAACCAAAAACCCCAACTAACAAACAACAACAACCAAACACAAACAAAAAAATTGACCCAAACCAAATCAAGAGTTTGCTGACACAAACAAAAAAACCGACCCAAACCAAATCAAGAGTTTGCTGGCCAACAGAAACCCAGATTCCACTAAACAGACATCATGCCATAAAAAAAAAAACAGGATGGAAAAATGGGTTAAAAGGCCTGTCAGATGATCACCTAAATGGTTTCATCTCCTCAATACATTTTAGGCTGGTCTGTGCCACATCCTGCTCTCCTTAACAAAGTCTGGAAACTTTGCAGGGGACAGCAAGAGTCACCTGTGGGGAATATGGAAAAAAATGTCCCATTTTGCAGTGAGGGGCAGACTGTGATCACAGGCTCACTGTTCCATGTGTCTCCAGGGCCAGAGGGGAGGCCTTGGCCCTGTGAAATTTGCTGCTCAACACTTGGCCCTGCCTAATGTGCTGTTTTTATAGAGGCTGGTTGAGCTGAGAGGGCGGGTTTGGTGTGAGTAACAGGGAGGGAAGAGAGTTATGGAAGATAACAGACTGTCTGCACCAACACTGGGGGTGGGGTGTGAGCTGTGGATGAATCAATTCTGGACGAGGTTTGGGAGGTGCCTGTTTAACACCATAGCTGTGAGGTGGTGAGCAGGCTGCTGGTCTGAGGGGTGGGTGAACAGCTGGAGACAAGAACTGGGGGCTGAGCAGGGTCCTGTTCCTTAGTGGATACATGCTCTGATGGAACATGGTGCTGAGGTGCTCAGGGGACTTATGGGATGTTCTGGGAATGCACACAGGGCTGAGGTGATATCTTGTAATGGCACTGCTGGGGAACTGCAGCCATGCCCTGGTTTTATCCCTGTGCAAAGGGAAATCGAATTCCATGACTTCCCAGCTTAGGGAAAAATTAAAATTACAGCCAGAAGTCTGCACCTTAGCACATAAACCCAGGAATAAGAGGGAATAAGATGCTTCAGAGGCCAAGGGAAAGAATCATGGAATGGTTTGGGTTTGAAGGGACCTTAAAGATGTTCCACTATCCCAGGTTGTTCCAAGCCCTGCCCAGCCTGGCCGTGGATACTTCCAGGGATCCAGGGGCAGCCACAGCTTCTCTGGGAAACCTGGGGGTCTCCCCACCCTCAGAGCACATGAGATGCTGCCTTCCTCCAGTCAATGTACAAGGATTGGAACTACAAGCTCTCCCGTTTCCATCAGCTCCCTGGTGAGCGTGGCCCGGGCAGCCCGAGCCCATGAGCTCATCTGCTTCCCCGAGATCAGCACAGAACATTTCACCACTGGTGCAAACCTCAAAGCCAAGCCAAGCTGCTGAAGCCATAATTATGTCTTTATTGTGCAGGGCTGGGCTGTGTGCGGGCTGGCAGGGAGCCTTTCATTTCTGCAGGGTCCGTCCTGCAGGACACATTGTGGGCTGGGGGTGCCGCTGGAGCTCGCCGAGGGCAGCTCCATTCACAGCACTCCCTTGGCCCTGCTCAGCCCTGCAGGGCCACGGGGATGGAGAGCCCAAAAAGAAGGATTTTTGTTGCCTGTCTCCCAAACAAGTCCTGGGCAGGGCTACAGGGAGTGATGTAAAAAGGGCTTTGTGTGGATTGTCAGCGGGAAGGCTCCGGCTGGGACTGGGAATGGCACACACCAGGTGGGTGCAGGGCAGGGATGGGGCAGGAGGGGAGGTAGGGGAGTTCAGGACTTCTGGATAACCAACTAACATGATTTAGCAGAAGCCATTTATTGTTTACATTGAGCTATATTTATACATTCTAAAACTGCTGTTCAAGTGATCACACATCACTTGATTGGTGCCTCTACCTTGTCCACGTCTTCAGGCACCTTTCAGGAAATATGACTGGTTACAGTCCAGTGCTTCATGGTCCTCTTTTATCTATTCTTGCAGTCTTGATATTCTGTCTCTCAGCCTCTTCCTCCTTATTTTAGCACAGTTTATGTCTCAGTAACCTTTACGAATTACAGAGGGTTCTGATAAGAATGACTAAAGACTGGAGCACCCTGTGGCCTGAGCTGTTCAAATACATTGCACAGGGAAGTTTGGAGCAAAGCTGGGTGGAGAAGGGTGGGAGTGGGATGTGACTTGTGACAAAGAGGTTTGGGAAGTGCAGTGGTCTGCTGAGGAAGGTGGAAGAGCAGGAAGGAGGAGGCTGGATTGGCAGGATTAAGGCCTCATGGAGGGGATTGATGGCAGTAGCAGAGAGAGGTCATGGAATCCCACAATCCCATTATCATCAAGATTGGAAAATCCCTCCAAGGTCATCGAGTCCAACCTGTGCCTGATCTCTACCTTGTAACCAGAGCAGAGCACTGAGTGCCACATCCAGGCACTCCTTGGACACCTCCAAGGACAGGGACTCCACCACCTCTCTGGGCATGGGAACTTTCCATTCCAGTGCCTGACAACCCTTTCCATGAAGAAATTCTTCCTGAATTGGATACGGGGTGTGAGTCAGGGCCCACTGAACAGATGATTGTGGTGCTTGAGGATGGCAAAGCAGCCAAGGGCTCAGGAGGGTGGGGGGGGATGTCATTGATGTG
>VWZU01003749.1:197309-215949 GCA_013397095.1 Sterrhoptilus dennistouni | reverse complement strand
CCTCCCCTTCCCTTCCCCCTTTCCCCTTTCCTTCCCTTCCCTTCCCTTCCCTTCCCTTTTTCTCTTTCATCCAGGGGTGTAGATAATATTTTGGCAGAGGCAAGTGACCTCTCCAGAGCTCTTAGTGGGATGTGTGACTTTGGCCATTGTTTTGTTCTCCTTTTCTTCAGCATTTCTTTCCTTGGTACCAGTGAAAGCTTTGGCTGAGGGAAGCTGAAAAAGGAGCCTTTAATTCAAGCCAGAGAGGGGAGCAGCAGGCTGAGGGTTGTGCAAGAGGTGAGGCAGCTCCACCTGAGCATTAAAGGGCTGAGAAAAACCCACAAAGATGAAAGAAGATTTGAAACCAGAGCCTGGAGTGTTTTTTTTTGTTGTTTTTTTTGCCTTGCAATAATACCCTGAGAATTTTAAAGAGTTCTGATATAAATGAAGAATTGGACTCTCCACATTTTACTCGAACTATCCAATTATTAAAAATGAAAAGAGATGGACCAAAACGATGCTGTTAATTATCCAGCTATTTATTTTCAGCGGTTTTTCTTTAAAGACAGTGTCCACATCTAGAAAATAGTTTTATTTTAAATACTTTCCATATCCTGGTGGTAAATTTCTGGCTTGCTCTTTGTCTGATCTTTTTGTTTACTTGTAGCACACCTAAGGGTGGGACTCAGTGTGAGTGAGAACCAAATCCAGGGTGCAGAGGAGGAAGGTTCAGCTTTTGGGTGACAATCTCTGTCACAGAGCCCATCACAGCCCCAGGGGACACCTGGTGCCACTTGCATGTCCTTCTTGTGGTTGAAAAATTCAAAAAATTAAACCTGAGGAAGCCCTTTGGCCACAGAGGAAAGGATTTGAGGAGAGATCAACATCCAGGAGGGCTGAGGATGATGGGGAGGCACCAAATGACATTGAAAGCACAAGAATTTTTTTTCACAATGGTATTGAGCCATTACAAGACTGAAATTGGGGGGGGGAAAATGTTGGTAATGACGAAGACAGAAAAATTCCCTGAATATTTCTGCTCTGACGTTGGGAAAAGCCAAATGATGGAATCCCAGCCTGGATGGTGAAGGGGGGTTGGGGCAACCATTAATTTTTGGCTCACACAGCTCTAACTGCACCCAAGAGTTTTCAAAGAGCATCCTGAGGAGGTCTCTGGAACAAAAATGATTTTTTTTTTTCACTTGGTTTGGGTGGTTCTGAATGATGAGAGCCAGGCTAAAGTCATAACTATGTTTTCCAAAAGGTAAATGGGATATCCTATGAAAGTGTATGTCCCTTGGTCTGGCATTAATCCCAGGCTAAAAAATACATAATCTCACACAGGAGGCAATAAATTAAAGGAAAATAATTAATAGAGGAAGGAAATTAAAGGAGGGTAACAAAAGTAAGACAAAGGAGTAATGCTGTCAAGTGAATTTGGTACCTGATAAAAATAGGATTATGAAGTTTTTCAGAATTGTGACGGGCTTGATCTTAAAGATCTTGTCAAAAAGTTACAGAAAGTGGTGCCTTAAGTTAGTCCTGGGTTTAGTTTGAGTAGCAATGGTGAGCATGGAAGACATTAAATGGCCCTCAAGGCCACTAATTAATGGGATTCACAGTGTAATTGTAAAGGCAGTAATTAAAGTAGTGACCATGTTCCCACTAGGGTAGGGCCAAAAGCATTTCCAATGCTCTTTAACTCTTGAGTTAATGACCTGAAGACAACACACACTGGCTGCTGATAAAACCTTCCAGGTGACCCAGAGACCAGGGAAGTCATAAACGATCGAGGAAGGAATTGTGCAGTGCAGAAAAATGTTGATTCATTCGCTGACACGCGAGGGGGATGAAGCTGAACACGGCCAACTATGAGGGAAGACAGCAAAAATCCAAAGGGCTTTGGGAATTTGGGGGTGTGGTGGGAACCTTCTGGATCTGGGCTCCCACCGCTGTTTTCAGGACCAAAGGATGGATGTGAACATGGATGTCATGGAAACATAAAGTAGGGATGGAAGGACCAGGCTCAGTCCTGAAAACACCCTGGAGGGTGGTTTGAAGTTCAGGGAGACACAACTTGTGGGAAGTGTGGGTGGCTGGAAAGGGCTGGGAGAGCCCTGGGATGATTTGTGGGATGGAGAAATCCCTCACAGATGGTTTGGTTCCTCGTGCTCTGAGCTCACAGCTCCAAACTCAAAAGGCAGGGCCACTCTGGAGATTCCCCTGGGAATTTTGGAAGTTGTAGGTGCAAAGGACAGTCAAATCTTATACTGGTGAACAGTGGAGTGTGGAGCTCTGCCTGGCAGTGTCTGCTGGCCCCAGGACATGGACATGGACACAGGGCTGCCACACGCCCTCCAGACACGAGTTCCTGTGGGCCTGATGATATTTCTGGGTCTGAGAGATTTTACCCTGCTAGCAGCTGCTAACGTTTTCCCAAGGAAAAAAATTCTCAAGAAAGCTTCTTCTCAAAATTATCTTGGCAAACAACTATCCTTTCTCAAAACAATCTTTCTCCAGGTGGTGTTTTTGCTGTTTCTCTAATTTAACCAATGGCATTAGAGAGGTGTCGTTCCTATTCACCAACCATGTTCAGTCTGTATGGGAACACCTTATAAAAGGTAGTAAGAATTAGACAATAAAGCTTTTTCGCTATGCTCTTTGCCTTCTGAAATATTTGGAGCCTCTCATCTTTCTTTTGTGTCCTACAGCAATAATTCCCCAGGGGTGTTGAGGCTCCTGACTTTGCTGCTTGCAGACCCAGACCCTCCCTGTGTGAGGGAGCTGAGCTCATTATTGGAGCTCCTGGTGGGAGCTTTGGGATGGCAAACTGGGCTGTCCTGAGCCCAGGCTGCAACCTCTGTGATTGCAGAATCACAGAATAATAATTTAGGTTGGAAAAGACCTCCGAGATCATCGAATCCAACCTTTGATCCATCATCACCTTGTCACCAGCCCAGAGCACTGAGTGCCATGTCCAGTCTTTCCTGGGACACCTCCAGGGATGGGGACATCAACACTTCCCTTCCCTGTGATGCAGAGAGAGCTTTATGTGTCCTTCTGGCAGCTACAGCTCATGTTGACCAGTGTCTCCCTCACACAGACCCTAAACTTTGTCATTTTTTTATCAGTCCTACCCTGCTGACCTTTGCAGGTCACTCAGTTTCTCTGTGATGGAGGAAATCATCAAACAACTTAGGAAAAAACTCCTTTTCAAACTCTCCCCTCTGCCAGAGCCTGAGGGCGACTTTTGTCATCCTTTCACTCTCTCCCATCTGATGTTTACCTTGGGAGGAATTGTAGCTCCAACATCTCAGTGGACAATTCCTTTGGGATTGGGAAAGGTCAGGTACCTCTTGACAGAACTTTGGTGCATTATCTTGTTTTCCAGAACCTTTCCCAGGACCTCTAACCTTGGCCCTGAGCTCTGTGGTCACCATGAAACCTTGCCCAAATCTTTACAAATAAGATCTGGAAAGCAACAAGAGTCCAACATGAGCTTTAATGCAAAAAAAGGAGCCTTTCCTGGCTTTATTATTTCCCTGATTTTCTTCTCCTTTAAAAAAATAATTTTGCTTCAGTTTAAAGATGTCATTTTTCCTGAATGGAATTTAAGTTTTTGCCTGATTTGTGAGATAGGATCAGGAAATACACAAGCTGCCCACATGTTCTTTGCTACTTCCCTTAAATCAATAAAATGGTAATTGTTAAGGCTGGACAAGAGTATTAAATTAAGGAGACCTGAACTCCTGTATGGAAGAGACCTTTTCACTTCACCCTGTTAGCCTTTGGAAGGAGACTTAGAGCTTGTGTTTGCCCAAGGCATCTCTTGCAGAAAGACATTTAGCTTTGAACTCCAGAAGTGAGTCAAGAGAGAACTCCACTGCCCTCAGAGGATTTTACTTCCACTGTGAAAAAAAAATGAGACTTCACTTCCCATTCCACTTTATCTGGCTTCAGTCACTGTGGGGAGAACACTAAAGTGCCCCCTGTAACCCAGAAAATCCACCTTGCTCAAGTGAGGATGCCCCATGCTGACATCTCTGCTGTGCTGGCTCCAGCCAACTCAGTGGAGATCAGTGGAAAAATCAGAATCATGGGATGGTTTGGGCTGGAAGAATCCTTAAAGACATCTAATTCCAGTTCAGGGACACCTTCCACTAGCCCAGTTGTTCCAAGCCCTGTCCAACCTGGCCTTGGACATTTCCAGTGATCCACGGGCAGCCACAGCTTCTCTGGGCACCCTGTGCCAGGGCCTCACCATCCTCACAGGCAGAATTTCTTCTATACTTCTAAATTCCCTCTCTTTCATTTTGAACCTATTTCTCTTGTCTTGTCACTCCAGTTCCTGACGAAAGCCACCTCAGATGGAAAATGGGAAAATCACAAATGCCATCAGGAATAACCCCAGGGGTGAGGAAACCTCCCAGCAGAGGCAGGCTCCACTGCCTGGTGATTAGTCTGACCACCAGTGTGAACTGAGTGTTGTTCCCGAATTTCTGTTCCCTGTGCTCCCAGTTTTGTTTAACTGAGAGCTCCAGGGCTTCTGCTCCAGCTGCAGACCAAGCTCAGGCTCCCTTGCAGGGAAGTTTCCCATGTGAGGACACACGAGGTGATGATGCTGTTCTGTGCTGAATCTGGGAAGATTTCCAAAATCTTCCACACCCAGGGCCATCCTGAACATGGATACAGGCTGGGGAATCAGAATCATTAAGTTGGAAGAGACCACCAGGACCATCAAGTCCAACCCAACCCTAACCTCAACTAAACCATGGCACCAAGTGCCACATCCAGACTTTTCTTAAACACATCCAGAGCTGGTGAATCTCCACCACCTCCCCAGGCAGACCATTCCAATACTTTATTATCCTTTCTGTAAAAACTTTTTTCCTGATATCCAGCCTATATTTCCCTTGGAGCAGCTCGACTGCAGGGAGAGCAGCTCACCAGGGCTTGTTGATCCAGTTCAGATGGGGGATTGAAAACACCACTCAAAAGGCAGCATGGCATTGACTGCCACATTGATTGATCATGTAAAACAAAGAAAAACTTATTTCTTGGGTGTTTTTCCCCCTCTCAGTCCTTTGCTACAGTGCACCTGAATGACCTTCGTATCACTGAGCAGGGAAATTAATTTTTTTTGAGGGCAGAGCCTCACCCAAAGCTCACCAAAAGCTGTGAGGGCCAGGAGATGTTAGACCTGGCTGTGCCAAACCTCTGAGCACACCTTGGAATTGTTCCCTGCCAGGACAGCACCTGCCTTTATTTGCTTATCAGATTGATAGACATGATTTCACAAATCAATAGGAAAGATAAGATCGTAGAGAGAGTCTTAATAAGAACCAAAAAGCAGTGGGGGGGAAATGGAATGTGATTATTGCTCTCAAGGAGATTAATACAGCACCAAACAGAAATGCTGTGGGTCCCCAAACCTTCTGTAACTCTTTTTATGGTCTCTGCTTTCTGGGACATCACAAATGAGCTCTTGCCATCAACACCTGAAGGATTTCCAGCTGGCCCCTCTAACTTTTCTCAAGCAGGGACTGCAGATTTAAATAGGTTTGATGAATTCTTCTTTATCCCTCTTTTTATTTTTTTTCCCCTAGGGATGAAATGGTTTCTTTTAATAACATTTAATCAACCCACTGCAGGATAACATTCGTACAGCACAGAGAAGGGTTCAGGGATGCAGATCTTGGAGCTGCAGAGTTGGGGTTGGAAGTTCCACCCCAGCTGGGGCAGCTGTGGTGACACAAGATGCACACGACTTTTAGAAAAATCTCCCCCATTTTTGCCTGCAAATCTACCCTGTGAGCACTCTCTGGGATAAGATCCTTCACCTTTCCAGTGCCTTCTGCATTAGTGATATTTCCAACAGCCCCAGTGAATTTGGGGACAGAGTCAGCACAGGGCTGCTCCCACCAGCACTTACTGACTGTTGCCTCCTTGTCTTCTCTAAAATGAAATTCCATTTTACCTGCTGAAATCTGGGCTCAGCCCTCATTGGGGAAAAGGGGAAGATCTTCAAAGGTATTCACTCAAAAAGAAACAGCTGAAATTGCTCAGTTTGGACTCTGCTGAAAGGGCTTGGCAGGTGATGGCTGAAGCAAACTCTCTATCACAGAAAAAAAAAAGAAATTCTTGGCTATGGAAAAAAAGGTAAATATTTTTTGTAGAACCATTGAATATTCTGAGTTGGAAGGGACCCACAAGGATCATAAAGTCCAAATCCTGGCCCTGCACAGGACAACCTCAAATCCCCCACCACGAGAGGGTTACACCCTCCTGTGCATTTTGTCAGGAACAATTTTATTGTGACTTCCTCCCTATAATTCTTTTTTTCCTATTGCAAGCAGCTTTGGAATGATGTGCTTCGATCTAATCATGAAATTAGAGAAGGAGTTCTCCACACAGCCTTATTATACAACATCCTCTGATCCTGCCAGGGAAGGGTGGTGTGAGGAGATGTCCCCACTGACACGTTCAGCCTTCCATGAAAATGTTTATTTGGGTTCCTAGAACACAAACAAGTCGGTTTTGCTCTTGGGAGAAGGTGTGAGTCCCCATGAGGAGCTGAAAGCTGGGTGTCTTCACTCCCAGCCCCGATCAGGCTGTGAACTGAGACAAATGTTGTCAAAATCTTGGCAAAATGTGCTGAAAGGTGACGAAAGGGAGACTTTGGGAGTGGCAGATGTTTCTCTGTCATTCCCTGCATCTCCAAACCACATGGAGATTGTTCCCCTGCTCCAAAGTCAGGGCTTGTGTCTCCCGTGCTCCTCACCAGTCTCAGCCTTGTCGCTTTTCCTTCCCTCCTGCTGCTTTTTGCCAAGGATAGATATTCAGTTCCCTAAAAAAAAAACCCACCTGCCTTGGCAAATCCACCTGCACAATCCCAGTTTTTCAGCACAGAAGTCATTGTGGTCCCTTGATAAAGCTGGGTCTCAGCACTGACCTGGCAGTCCTGTCAAGGAACAAACTGATTTGACATTGTGGGGACACCGTGAGCTGCTCTTCTGGACATTTCTCTGCTTATTCCCAAATATTTTTCTTCAGCTCTCACCCAACTGGGCTCGTACTGGTGGAACATCCAACCCAGTGTGTGTCTGCTGGTTCACCCAGCCATGAATTCAGGTGGCTCTAACTGGGACCAGTGTGAGGAAAAAGCCCTCAGGCCTGGTTTGATGTGAATCCACGTCCATCTGTTGTTGCTGCAGGCCACCCCAGCGTGCATTTTCATGGCAAAGTGCCTTCTGAAATAATTCCCAGCAGAGCCAGGACGTTGCCAAACGCCGTGACCGAGCGGCGTCACTGCAGCTGGAGATCCTCTGGTGTTTTTATGGCTTCAGAGAGAATGCACAGCACAAAATGCTGCAGAATTTCTAGGAAAACTCCTCTGCTGACAGTTCACGAGACAGAAATGTTTCCTCTGGTGCAGGGCACTCAGCCTGTCCCAGTTTTCATGGCCCTAAGCGAGTCCAGTTTGAGAGCACCGCGCTCCTCTCTCGCTTCCAGCCTTTGGGCCCTTCCTGCCACCACATCTGAGAGGTGAAATGTCACCCTCAGGGGGTCCTGAGGGCCACACTGGGAGACCCAGGTGGGGCTGGCCAGCTGCTAGATGAGTCCAGGATATCCTGATACATTGATATCAAACTGTGCCATGATGGCAGCACTTCCTCTAAAGCAATGACAGCAAGTGTTGCCTGGGATTTGACCCCTCCAGAGTCTGGCTCCTGGCTGAAAAGCCAAATTTCCCCAAGGTGCCATGCACAGACTCACTGTTCCCATCCACGTCTTGCTCCTCCTTACCGGATAAAGACAATTCAAGATAATATACAACCAACTTTCAGAGAGGCTGCAGCTCACAACCCTGCCTTTAAAAAAAGTGTTTTACAACCCCACCATCCCTGATTTCCAGGAACTCATGAATAGAAAAGATATATTGTTCTTGGTAACTAAATAGTATCATTAAAACCGTTATGAATCTTGCAAAAAATCATTCCTGTCTACCTAATTTAATCTTGGAACAATGACTATTATTAACTTGTCTTGTGCTGTTGCCATTTGAGATGATGGCCCTGCATGCACGGGGAGCTATTACAGGATCCAGTTTTTGTAAATGTGCATTGCTCTTAAGTGTTTGAGTGCCTCTCCTTCAGAGAGCTCCTGGGATTTATCCCTTCCAGGGGCACTGCAGTGAAGCTGAAGACGGAAATGAGGAGTTCAGGGAACAACAGAAAGTTTAACTCCTGTCCTTACCATGTGGATAAGAGTCTCATGGCTGAGTTTTCATGCTCAGAGAGAATCCATTGGAAGTTCTCCTTATGGCTGACATTGCTCCATGTGGCTTCCCAAAGGTCTATAAAAGGCTTGGTGCCCTCAATAATGCGGTCACTCCCAATTGTCTGTAAAGACCTTTGTGTTTTTGAAGCCTCCAAGGTTCAGCCAATGTTGGCTCCATACCCCCCCGGGCTCTGTCTCACAAGTGCTGAGCTGCAGAGGAGAGAGAAGGAGCCCCTGTCTGTTCCCACACCTCACCTCAAAAAATGTGGCACCTTCAGCAGGCAGCACTCCCTGAGACTGTGACTGTTTGACCTCCCCCTCCACACAGCTTGATGGAACACACCTCATTTCCTTAGGAAACTGGCTTCCAGGGAAAAAAAAAATAAAAATCCTCTGCCTGTTTCCCTCATTACCCGGTAATAAAAAATCAGTGAATTATTTCCCTGATCGCAGAACTGGGATGAACCAAACAAATCCATTGGAGTGCCCCAAACAAGAGGAACAATAAATATAAAGTCTGCTGCACTTTGGGATGAAATCCCTGCAAATATCAGCTTCAGCAGAATGTTTTTCATGTGCCTACAGAGAGCAGGATGGGACTGGGGCTGTGGTTCCCCTCTGTCCTGCTGAAGGTGCTAAATGCGCCTTCAGCCAATTCCCATTTCTCTCTGCTGCAAAGATGTTTATTCTCTTCATTACAGGGGCAAATAGGAGCAGTTTCCAGGCACCTCCAGCAGGAAGCAATGATGTTGTTGGTGTAGAAAATGAAAAACAGGAAACATCAGGGTACTTTTCTAATGGGGTGTGATGCGTGGATGTAGATGTTATTCCTGTCCCACTCCTCCCTGGTGCAACCTTCTACCCCTTTCTCCAAGTCCAGAGCCTCAAAACTACTGATTTTCTCAAGAACAGACACCTGAGCAGAGGTGAGAGACCTCAGAAATCTCCTACACATCCCGTGGGATGTTCATTTGGACAGCAAGACCCGACCTCAAACCCATAGGAGAGCAACATCCACGTGCAGGGATTGACGGAACTATTTGATTTCAATCTGGTTTTATGTGAGAGGGGTTAAATAGGCCAGAACTCTGCTCTGCTCCCAGCAGAGCTGTTGAGATTTGTGGTGGCATCTTCAGAGAGTCTCTTGAAGGAAAGGTCTTCCACTTTCCCCACTGATTGCATTCCCATGAAGTTATTGGAAACCATTGAAAACTGCAAGACAGACCCCAAAAAGGGACTGAAAGTGAGACCAGCCAGAGGAAAACCCCCTTGAGGGGGGAGCTGATCTCTGATTTGAGCCCAATGACCCCCAGCTGTCAGGGCCGGCGTGCTCCAGAGCTGAGCTCATTTCCATGCTGGGTGGAAACTATTTTCACAGTGGAATTCTTGCATTTCTCATTAATTAGGGGTTGCTCTGCCAAGCCAAGGGCTCGGAGGATGTGCCCTCCCCATGCCTGGGCCCAGGGAGGTGCCAGTGGAGGGATCAGCTCAGGCAGGAACATGGAACCACCTTCAGGAAGCAAAATTGGAATGATGAAAACCTTACCCTGAAGGATAACACGAAAAAACTCAAATAACTTTCATCTAGTGGAAGGCTCTGATATCTGTGACTGAGCAGACCAAAGTGAAGAGAGGTTAAAACACAGTTGTGGTGAAGCTTTGCAGCTGTAAGGAAGGTTCTTGAATATTTTTTCAGACCCAGGATAAGGAGCAGAGGTGATGGACATTTGCATCTGGTAACACATCCTTAGGTCCCATAACACAGAACTATGAGATCCTGTGTCATTTAATGGCACACAAATAGGTCTTTGGGTGTGGGATTTTTTTTTCCCCCTCTCCTCAAAATATGAGATTAAAGCCTCTGCCTCTACAGATATGGAGTCTGTAATGACAATGACCAGTTATTTTTAATATGGTTCCTTGAAATTTCCCATTTTATTTATCAGGAGACAAAGTATGAAGGAATATCAGGGCAAAAATTTATTCTTGGGAAGCATCAGGAGTGTGGGCCTCTATCAGACATCCTCAATATGACCCACAGGAGCATCCCTTGGGGATAACACTGAGAAAAACCAGGGAAATAAGAACTAAAAGCAAACCTAACCATATGTTTTAAGCTCTCCCTATTAGGAAGTCCCCAAAACATCTCACAGCCACAGCTCCCAGCTCTTTTGGAGGCTGATCACCTCAGTTATCACTCCTTGTGGCTTTTCTCAGCATCTCCAATCCGTGGGGGGAGATCTTCCAGCAAAAAGCCTTTTTTTTCTGCCCGAGTGAACTCATTTTCCCCATAACCACTTGTGCAACCTCTCCCCACCCCAGTGCCCTGTCCCATCCTGTTTCCAAACTCCAGGAGGATTTCAGGAAGCAGCACCTAAACATCACCCCAAACACCAAACTGAACATCTCCAGCTGCTCCTCAGGAATCCTTTTCTCTGCCTGGAGGGACAACACTGCCTAAACACCAAATAATTGAAAATTAACCTCCCCAAGCTGGTCATTCCAGGGCTGTTGGACCACTGAGCTTCAAGCCAGGCAACTAAGGAGCTTCCCCCACCCCAAAGTGTAAATGAATTTATGGGAAATGGCTGAGGGTAAAGGGGAGGGTGGGTGGAGAGCTTGTTTTCCTCCCCGCCCTCATTAGAGGCCCTGACCTCTTTGTGGTGATGAATGGGGTGACCCCTCTGGGAACCAGCAGAAAAGGAGGAGAGGGAAAGGGCTGCATCCTCCACCTCCTGAACCCTGGGAAGATGAAAAGCGAGTCAAAGGAGGTTCTGCCTCATGGAAATGGGGTCTCTGTCCAGCGAGGTGAGTTCTGATTTTTGTCTTTGGCTGGTTAATTTTGTCTCTTTGTGGCTGTTTGAAATGAAGGGAGATGATGCAAGTGAAGTTGAAAACTGTTGAGCAGCTCGGTTAAAGGCTTGTGTTTGGGTTTTATTAATTTATTTGGATTTTTAAGGATTTAAGGTTTTTAAAACCTGTTCTTGAGGAGTTCCTGGTTGCCTTTCTTAAGTAAAAGCAGCACTCGGGGGGTGCTGACTGTGGAGACCTCGCTGGAAAGGGAGGAGGGTGAACCAGCAATGCTGTGGGATGGTGTGAAACAATGAAAGGGACAGAGGTGACACATAAATTTATTCCCCTGGAACCCAGAGGTTGAGGTAGGGGGTGGGTATTCCTTGAAAGGCCTTTCACTATCAAGCTGCTGTTAAAAAAACCCCAACCAACCCCACCCTGTTGAGCATCCTGTAACCAACTCGTATTTTTAATTAATAAAACGCCACTGGCAGAGAGGGGACAGGGAGCACAGCTGGGGCAGAGGGGGAAGCCAAGGTGGTGAAAGGTTGTGTCCCTTCCCCCTGGAGCTGTGGCATCTCCAGCTGTGCTCCCTGGGAGGAAAGAGAAGCTGCTGCCAGGAGCTTCTGGGAAGAAATTCCCGCGCTGTTCTTGGAAGGAATGGCCAAGAAAACTCCTGGTGCCTGCTCTGGGAGCAGAAGTTTGTGGGTAGGATGAGGGATGAGCTGAAAGGAGGAAGATTTCCCTCCCCAGGAGAGAAGCCAAGAGTGAGGATTCCACGGAATTCCTAGTGGGAGCCTGGGCTAGACAGGGATGAAATGAACCAGGTGTGAAGGGAGCTGTGAGCTCCTCATCACCAGGGATGAGGCCACAACCTGTGTGAAGCCTCACTGAGGGGCTTGGAGCAGCTTCCAGGAGATGGGGTGGGGATGGACCCTGTGTGATGATTATTTCACTTTGGTCTCTGGCTGAAGAGCCCCTTTGAATGAGAGCTGGTGGTGAGAAATGGGGAGATTTGTTGGTTTGGGAGTGTTTTCTCTTCTCTGGGTGTTGTTTCTCCCACACAGATCTTGATGGACACTTTCCTCTGAAGGGAAAGAATGAGGGATGTGGGAACTTTAAAGTAGAAGAGGGTTGAACATCTGGTCCCTTTTTCAATCAATGTCTTCAGTCTGAGGTACAGATTTAGGTGAGCTCTATGGAAAAAAAATCCCCTGGCAGGTCTAGGAAAATACCCCCAGCTCCTGAGGATCTGGATTCCACACCTGATGATGTGGCTTTCCTCTCTAAAAGGAGGTGGGAGATGCTTTCTGGGAGAGGCTCAGGTGTGTTTTATCAAGCAGCAGGTATTGAGTTATTCCTGTGCCCACCTGTGTGTGTCTCTTGCTCTGGAGCTCAGATTAATTCTGCCAACCACCCATCCAAAATTCAGTTTTGGATGTTTTTTATTTTCAGTTTTTAAATTTTTTTTTTCTGCTCAGGACTTTATTCTTGTAAAGAGGCACCTGAACTCCTTCCCAGGGACCTTGACTTATCCCTGTGTCCTCTGCTCTGGCCAGGGAAAAGCTGCAGAGGAGCAAAGTGCCCTCATCCTCCTCCCAGGAGCTGCAAAACCTCTCTCTGCATGGCCTGGGCGAAAAATGTGGCCCTGAAGTTGCCCACAGTTTGATCTTCAAAGCAATAATTAATTTGCTGAGCAGCTGTGAGCTGTGGAACTGACCCAGAATATTGAACAGTCTCCCTGCTGAGGGCCTTGTTCCCTCCCAGTGAATATCTCCTGTGTCTGTTCCTGTATTTTGGGAGGATGGGACTCAAGTGGGATCCCCAAGGGAGCAGAAAAGACAATTTTCCCTTCCATAAATCACTTGTGATGGAGGAGCTCCCTTCAGGGAAGTTGTGGTTGAGAATCTTCTACTTCAATGTGCCCAGCTGGGCTCCCCTTTTCTGCCAAAGCCTTGGATAAAGGGTGGATTTCAACCCTGAGCTTTACAGTTTCTGGTTTTGGAGGGTGACCATGGGTAGAGCCCCACTCTGCTGCAAAGGTTTTCCTTAAAAACAGACCAAAATTGAACCTCTGGCCTTGATGGTACAAGGCCTGTGCATCAACCTGCTTTTTTATGGCCTCTATCACCCATCCCCAAAAAGCCAACCCCCAAATTTTCCCCTATTTAACCCCCTGGCCAATCCTAATCATATTTAATGGGAGCAGATGGCCCAAAGGCATTTGGGTTCTACTCAATCCAGATGATTAATTCCAGTTACTTCTGTAAATAACATTTCTGGGGAAGTGGGAATCTTTAATCCCAAGCCCCATCAGCACAGTGGAGGCAGGGAAGGAAGTGAAGCTGGACTCTCAATAACTTCTTGGATTTCTAACCCAGGGAAGGTTTTTTTTCCTGGAAAAACCAAGGATGGGTGTTGGAAACCTCCTTGTCTGTGTCACCAAATGAGTGGGAATGGGATGGGATGAGCTCCAGGTTAGCCAAAGGTCTGGAAAAGGGACAGAACTGTAATAGAGGACAGGAGGGAATCCCATCACATCAAAGCTGTGCCTGGGACTGTTCTTATTTATCTCCTGGTGTTGCCCCTTGGGCTGGTGTGAGGTACCTTGAAATTGGTTTGGGAGAAATTGGGACAGGGTGGGGTTCTTTAACAGGATAAGAGTGAGAAACACTCTTTAGGTTCTGGTCTGGGTAAAAGTGGAGGGAGTTGTTCTCATGAGACCTCAAACTGTTGGTTCTTTGGAAAAACAAGCCACATCCTCCTGTTTGTTATTAAAAGTGAGTTCACACATCTTTTTCATTCTTGTTTTATTTATCAAAGTGGGGAATTCCCAAGGCAGGAGCTGGTTTTCTGAGGAAAGGAGGGATTGGGAATCCCTCCAGTGCTGTGTGGATTTCTTTTCAGTGAGGAGCCTCCAGCCACACACCTTGAGTGTGGACAAGATGGGAATTGGGCGTGCTGTGGGAATTCTGCGGTAGAAGAGCTTGGAGATCCCTCCAGGCATCTCCCCCTAAGCCCTGGCAAGGGGCTGAGTCCTCCTCGTGCTTGGGGTTTTCTCATCTCCATGTGGCTCTTCCTAAAAAGTTCTGTGCAGTTGGAACTGGGTGGATGGATGTTCCCAGAACAAAAAAGAAAATTACATCAGCTGTTCCCATCACTGGAATTAAGGCCAAAGCCTCCAGATGTCAGGCATTGTTGATTTTTGGGTTTGTGTTGGTTTTTTTTTTTAAATCTTTGTGTGACTGTAGGAGCTCTTCCTTCATTTGCAGCTAATGAATAGAACAAAACACAGAAATCTGCACTGGGTTAGGAAGAAATGGATATGTTTTGAAAAATGTAATTCCTGCTGGTGTGAGGGCTTGGGGCTGCATCCATCGAGGCAAGGGGTGGATTAATAACACACAGGAACCTTCAGACCAATCCAAAATAGGATGTTTCAGGTGGAATACCTGCAAAAGGCTTTCTCAGCATCTTTGCTGATGGTGCTCAGCCTCTTGTGGCCCCAAAAATGACAGTGGGAAGTGTCTGAGCCCCTCAGCTGAGGGCTGGTCAGGAGCCACTGCGCCAATTTAATTAAATACCTCAATTGTTTCAATCCAATTAAGCAACGAGCTTGACTGGATCAGCACGAGGAAGGTGGCAAAGAGGGATCTGAGATGTGGCTCTGTCAGCAGCCTCAGAAGGTGGTAGGGATGCAATTTGTGTGGTGGCCAAGAGCATCTGAGGTATTTCCTGGGATGTCATATTTCATGGGAAATGCCTTTAATTAAAGTCTGGGGATTTCCACACTTCCCTGCCAGATTGGGAGTGGGTTGCACTGCTGGATGCCAGTAAAGAACACCTCCTTTGTCAACTTAATAAGGAAATAAGTTTAATGTTTTTTTTTTTAATTTACCTATGTTGGAACCCTGAAGGCTGAAAATTTCAGGCGTTCTGAGCTGAGGGGTGCTGACCCTCAGGCAGGCACCACATTTGACTTGAGGCCTTGGAACAGGCTCCCAAAATTGTGTGATAGCACAGGGGATGTGGGTGTGTAGTTTGAGTGATGTTGTGTGATCTCACAGGGTGAAAACTTAGGTTTGGGGTTTTGGTATACAGGAATGTGTGGGGGCCAAGATGGAGGATTCAGGGTCTCCTCCCTTCTTCCTCCCTTCTTCCTCCCTTCTTCCTCCCTTCTTCCTCCCTTCTTCCTCCCTTCTTCCTCCCTTCTTCCTCCCTTCTTCCTCCCTTCTTCCTCCCTTCTTCCTCCCTTCTTCCTCCCTTCTTCCTCCCTTCTTCCTCCCTTCTTCCTCCCTTCTTCCTCCCTTCTTCCTCCCTTCTTCCTCCCTTCTTCCTCCCTTCTTCCTCCCTTCTTCCTCCCTTCTTCCTCCCTTCTTCCTCCCTTCTTCCTCCCTTCTTCCTCCCTTCTTCCTCCCTTCTTCCTCCCTTCTTCCTCCCTTCTTCCTCCCTTCTTCCTCCCTTCTTCCTCCCTTCTTCCTCCCTTCTTCCTCCCTTCTTCCTCCCTTCTTCCTCCCTTCTTCCTCCCTTCTTCCTCCCTTCTTCCTCCCTTCTTCCTCCCTTCTTCCTCCCTTCTTCCTCCCTTCTTCCTCCCTTCTTCCTCCCTTCTTCCTCCCTTCTTCCTCCCTGGATGTTGGCATTGTGGACCTCGAATGGTCACTATTGGGTCAAAACCATAAATAATATAGGTGCCACTTTGGTATTGGGTAATTATCTCTTAACTAGCCTTGGTAAGAGTTAGAAGGTCTCCATTTTTGTCTCATTTCTTTAACTGGCAAGTTGGAACTCAAGCTGTAAATACTGTAAATAGATAAGATATAATAAACAACCAAGACCAAACTCAACTCTACATTTCCGTGTCTTTCATCCTGACCTTGGCCAAGATAAAGCAGGCAGACCTGTAACATACCTAGAAAGACCTTCTGTACTCATAGTTTGTAATGAAAAGATCCCCAAAGCTCGTAGCTCAAGGATACCAGAACATTTTAAGGATCTTTTTGAGGAGAGTTGTCGACTGAAATCAGAGCCAGGTGTATAAGGAGGCTGAAGGCTCTGGACCTTTAATGTCCCTCTGGGGAATGCCCGTTGAGGACCAGTTTCTACTGATTTAATGTGGTGCTGATCAAATGCCAGACTGGCTCCAATTGCCTTCTTGGTTCTCTTGGAAAACGGAGTCTTCAGCTTCCCTCCAAAGTCTTCGAAACCCTTCAGTAAATGGCTGCCTCAGCTCCTCTTTCCCCTCCACCTGCTCTTTTTGTAACTTTTCCATGGCCATTTTCACTGTAATGAAGTGATTTTTTTTTTTCCCCACCCATTATCTAAAGGACAATGGGAGATAACTCCGAGCTTAAGGGCTGAGGATTAAGAAGCCCTGTCTGGGATGGCTCCATTTGTTTCACTTTTCCCAGGAGTGTTGTTGCAGCGTTAAAGCCTGGAGTGTTTGAGATCTGGAACAATGCACGGACTCATCTTTGTTTTAACTGGGTTGTTGGGAGCTCCTGTCTCTCCTCTTGTCCCTGTAAATGTTTTATGGAGTGAGTTTAAAGTCAATAAACGCTTCCTGTTTAACGTCTGCCTCGCTGCCTTATGAAAGATGCTTTATAAAAACATCAGAGCTCTCACCCGGCACGGGGCTTATCTCTGGTTCCCTGCTAAGCATGATATCAAAACTCATCTAGAAGGGCAAAAAAAATCCTGATTCAAAAAGAAAAATAAACTCCTGTCTTCCTCTTAATGATGCTGCACTGATGATGCAGCGACACAACATATTGAAATTGCTCCGAAATTGGATTTTGGAGCCAGCTGAGCTTCAAATCCTGATGAGAAGGCTCATGGGGAAAGCTGGCCTGCACCGAGCACCCAGCTTGTTGCTTTCTTGCTGATTTTTTTCTTTTTTCTTTTTCAGTGTGACAAATGAGATTTGAATAATTGCTGTGTAAACCGAGATCAGTTGTTGATTCTGAGAGGGCTGAGAAAATATGCGCTCTTCGGCTTCGGTGTTGACTCGCGTTGATCGTGGCTGGAATCTTAACCCCGTGCACTGGGCCAGGCATTTCTCTGATAAAATAAAAGGCAGGCAGGTCCCCCAGGTTCTCATGACTTTGCAGAGTTGCAGAGCTGGCACAGACAAATTGGGCACAGGCTCGTGGTTGGCGAGGCTGATGTGGTGCTGCTGGAGTCTGCCTGGGCTTGGCCAAAGAAGCCCAAGGTCAAAGGTGGGTGCAGATAAAAGATAAAAGTCACTGATGTGATGCAGCTCCAAGCTTGTCTTTGCTCTTCCTACGCTGGCAGGTACTAGGATTTGCTTGCTCGTTATTTGTACAGATATTTATTTTTGTTTCCTCTCGTTCCCACATCTCTGTGCTGCTTTCCTGCCTTTAGTGAGGGGAATGGCCCCTAGGGGAGATGTTATTGAAACTCCTGCTCTGTCCCATCAGGTGAAACATCACCTGAAGAGTGCAGCTAACAGCCTGTGATGTAAGGAAAATGATTCTGTGAGGGAAAACACTGATTTGATTTTCTTTTATGGTTGTGTGTGTATATCTAAATCTTGTATCTTAACAAGGCTGGGATTATTTTCAAACTGCCTGGCTCTCTGGAAGATGTTTCCTGACAGGAATAATGCAGGAGCTGGTTTGTTCCTCCTTAGCCTTCACCAGGAGGAAAAACACTGAGCTGTAGATAAGCTGCTCATCAGACCCATGTGGGGCCGAAGGAAGCATCAGTTTGCAGAGAAAAAGAAAAAAATTTCCCTGCTTTTTTGTGTTTCTGAGAAGCGGCTTAGCCCTGATTGTAAATAGCAGGATCTCTGATGTGGAACAACTCAAATCTGAATTGTTTTAATAGAATAAAACGTAATCTGAGAAGTTTCTGTGTTATCAAGGGGCTTGCTGAGCTTCGGGAGCCTTGGGGTAGGTGACACTCTGAGCTATGCAGCCACTGAACACCTGAACTCTGTGTGCTAAAGGTGTCTGGTGGAAGGAGTTTGGAAATTGGGAGTTTTTCCTGTGTGTACCTGGTGCAGCTTCTCTGTTCTGGGCAGCCTCAGTTCTGATTTCCAGGACTGCTGCACCAGGGGCTGTGTCAGCTCTGCAATTCAGTGATTTTAACTTGATTTGCATCTTCACATAAAACACTTCTACAGCTGCCTGTAGGCCAGACTCCTGTCACCAGTTTAGTAACTTGAAAAATCAGGTTTATTCTTTCCCCTAGACTTTTACTTTCTTCACCTCAAGCTTGGAAACTGCCACCAAACCTGCTGTGCTCCTTTACCAGCTGGGATTGCTGAAGGAGTTTTGCTTGAAAAGTTCAGTCAGTGCAAAACCTTATTTTCTGATTTTTTTTTTTTTTTCCTGACTGCTCCTCCAGTAGACAACTGCTTTGGACATGACTTTTCCTTTTCAGGAGAGTCCCTGCTGTTCCATTGCAATGATTGCTCTGAGACCTTGCAGGTAATGAGTGACCTTTGTGTTTTGCCCCACGTAGGAGAGACTGAGTGGAGATGAGTTTAACAAGGAGCTCTTGGCACAGGTGCTGTTTTATTGCTTTAAAACACTTTTTTTTTTTTTTTTTTTTTTTTGGTCTTTTT
>VWZU01003749.1:161356-197230 GCA_013397095.1 Sterrhoptilus dennistouni | reverse complement strand
ATTGTTAGAATAAAAAGACAGACTCTGGATCAGTTGTGTTTTATAAAAGGGAGCAAGCTGTGAATGGAGAGGCAGCAAAGCTCTTGGAGATGGAGCTGTGGGGATGCTGCTGCTGCCTGTCCACGGCTGTTTTTTGGCTTGTGCACCCCTGGACTTGGATCAGGCTGGGATCTCTCATTTCACAGGATATCTGCTCGATATCCTGCCTCCCAAATCAGTGCAGATGGCTCCCTGTCTCTGAAGTGCCCATGAGGAAGGCTGGGGACAGGAGGTGGTTGTGTGCAGCCATGATGAGGCTGAAAAAACCCAGGCTCTGACACTCCTTTGGATGTGGGGAGGTCACAGGGACAGCAGAGACACCTCATTTCACAATTCCCCTCAGTCTGAGGGAGCTGGGATGTGACAGCTGCAGCCTGGAGGGGATTGGCTGCTTTTGGGTGGCTCTGGGGCAGATACAATCTGCTGATGGTGCTGGAAATGTCTTGTGTGACATTGGAATAACGTCTTGGTCCTTTTCCCACCTGGAAGAGGGACTCGAGCTGATGCTGCTGATGGTTGCAGTGGTTCCCCCCTGGTGCCTGCAGGTGATAAGATCTTTCAGGGAGGCTCCAGGAGCTCTGCAGGGAGCCCCAGCTCCCCTTTCCTGCTGGCATCCAGCTTCCCAATTGCAGTGCTCTAAAACCTCATGCCCCAGAGAGCAGCTGAGAGTGGCTCCAGGACAGAAAGCAAGCCACAGTCTAGCCTTGGTTAACACTTTTTGTGTTTCATGTCTGTGTTCAGCAATTTGGCTGCTGTTTGGGAGCTTTGATGTGAAGCCATCACACTCCCAGGGGTGACCATGCCCATCCTCAGGGACCAGCTCTGCTCCTGCCTGGGAAAGCTGCTGGAATCCCAGCTGGATGTTTTTGGTTTTGGGGAGGGCTGCTGTTACCTTGTCAGTGCTGCTGTGGGCTCTGTGAAATGCAGGTCACCAAGAGACAGCACAAAGGGAAAATGCAAATTTGGGGGGTTGCACTATCTTTGCAAGACCTGTCTGGTTTTCATCAGGGGTTTGGGGCTCTCTTTGAAATCTCTGTTGCTCGTTAAAAAGCCCCGAGGTGAGGTGGAGGGTTCTTGATGGGAAAACCACAGTCATGAACAGCAGCAGGAGAGTGAATGTTCTGCTAAGATGCCACGGATAATGCAGGGAATGGGGCAGGGAAAGCTGCTCAAATCCTTGTTGAGCCTTTTCAGGGAGTCCCTTGGATGCATCAGCCTGTCTGCCTTGGCTTCAGGTCCTTGGGTGGGCAGCCAGCACTGTTTGATATCAGTGTTTCCTGCTAAGTGGTGCTCACTATCCCCAAGGTAACCTGGGCTGCCGTGTCCAGTCCTGGGATCCCCAACATCAGAGGGATGTGGAGCTGCTGGAGCAAATCCAGAGGAGGCCATGGAGATGCTCCAAAGGCTGGAGCCCCTCTGCTCTGGAGCCAGGCTGGGAGAGCTGGGAATGCTCCCCTGGAGAAGGAGAATGTTCCCCTTCCTATTGCAAAGGACTTTGGGTTGTTTTTTATTTTCCCTCAGTAAATAGACACCAAGTGCTGTGGAATTGCAAATGTGAAACTCAACTGTGAGGGGTAACTTTTAGGGGTAGACTCCTGTTCTGTGTGTTTCTCTTCAGGCTTCATTACCTTTCCCTGCAAGCCATAAATTGAATAAAGCAGAGTAATAGATCAATTTCTGCCTCATTTTTAGATGCTCTCATATGCTTTTATGGTACCGTGAACAAGGTATGGAAAGCTGGCAGGGGCTGGAAAACTCTGAGCTCTCTCTTATCCAGGGAGAGCTCAGAGCCCCTTGCAGGGCCTAAAGGGGCTCCAGGAGAGCTGGAGAGGGACTAGGGACAAGGGATGGAGACAGGGCAAAGGGAATGGCTTCCCACTGCCAGAGGGCAGGGATGGGTGGGATATTGGGAAGAAATCCTTCCCTGTGAGGAGCACAGGGTGCCCAGAGAAGCTGTGACTGTCCCTGGAAGTGCCCAAGGCCAGGTTGGATGGGGTTTGGAGCCACCTGGGCTAGTGGAAGATGTCCCTGCCCACAGCAGGGTATGGAATGAGATGGGCTCTAAGGTCCCTTCCAACCCAAATGGTTGATTCTGTGCTTTGCCAGACTAGCCCTGTGCTTTGCCAGACTAACCCAGTGTTTCTTGCAATCTCCTGTCTTGCAATGTCTGTTGTAAACAGAATTTGTATCCTGGAGTGAAAAAAACAAACCCAAAACAACCAACTAAAACAAAAAAACCTCAAACCAAACAAAACCCACAACTCAAACCACAAACTCCAATCCCAAGAAACTACTTCATAACTTGGCCATGTTCTCTGCAAATGGACTGGATTTTTTTTTCCCTCAGCTCTTCTGGCAGATTTTGCATTGTCTGCCTCTGATCTCTATCTCCTGGCAGGCAAGGCAGCATCTCCTTTGATTTGACAGCATTTAGAAACAAAATCTGAAAAAGAGAAGCTTGTGATCTGCAGCTGTCAGAAATGCCACTTGCTCCAAGTGTGAGTGTTTGGAAGCAGGGAATCTGCTATGGAAGGTGTGTGTGTGTGATGGGACTGTCTGTAGCCCTCCTCAGAGAGAGGTTAAAATACAAAAGCGAGATAAAACAGAGAAGTTTGACAGCATTTTTTTTTTAATGTATAAAATTTTTATATTTATTTCATTTTATTTATATATATAAAAATTTCTACCGAAGCCTTGCCAAACCCTTCTGGTTTATCTTATGCTACAAGGATGAAAGGGAATAATTATTTCTATAGATCTGCTTTCCCTGTGGAACCAGCTGCTGGTAAAAGGCTGGGAGTGGAATGTCAATGGAAGTTGTGGGGGAAGAAATCTTTGAGATTTTTGCCTTGGCTGCCTTGAAAGACCAATTCACTGCACCAGCCCTTTTGGCCCTTTTCTACCCAGAAGTTCCTTCTTTGGGGTTGCTCCAGGTGAATTTCCAAGCATATTTTTAAGTTTTTTCTCAGGGCCAGGACCTTTTGTTTGGGCCCACTCTGAGCCGTGAGTCACTGGTGCTTTCAGCAGCAACGATGGCAGGAATGGACAGCATTTCTTACAGTGTGATTATTCCTAATTTGTGCAGGATGGGGGAGTCTGGGGCAGGGCTGTGCCTTACCCGTGTGGCTGCTGCACTGAAGGGAAAGTGCCTTTAATTCCTTGGGCAAGGAGATTGGGATCTCCCATCAGTAAAGGGTTAAATGTGAGTGTCCTGGGTTGCAGTGTAGGATGTACACAAAGTATTTATTCTATCACCATCTTCATGAGCTGTTAAACCAAGTGGGGCAGTGTTTTCCCCAGGGCCCTTTCCTTTGGGCTCTTCTGCTCATGGCCCATCAATGCCTTGCCCAGGACTCACAGGGAACTCCCTCCAGGAGTTATCTCTGTTTAATGGGCCATCAAGGACCCACTTCACGAGTCATCATCCCATTGGGAGATGCTCCGCCCAGGGGGAGGAGCCAAGCATTCCCACCTGGATATAATCTGGGATTTGGGACAGTACAAGCAGCCCTGACTCACTGGATTCCCAGAGGACCAGAGCTACCAGACCTTTCTACAGGATCACTGCTCCAGGAAGAGCCCCTCATCTGGACTGCTTCCACCATCCTGCTCAGGTTGCGTTCTGACTCTGTCAGTGGTCCTTTGTGTTATTGCTTTTATTTTATTTTTACCTTTCTTCTTATTAAGTTGTATTTCTGACTTGGACTCTCTCACTTGTTTTGCTTTCAAACCATGACAGTGAGTCATGGAATCAATCACGGTGCAAGGGAGGTCTGGGGGGGGAACCCTGGTTCTGCTCCAAGGTGGTTTTTAAAGCAAGGTCAGGTTCCTGAGAGTGAAGGGTGGGAGATTCTCCCACCTCACTGGGACCCTGCTCCAGGGCTTAGACTTGGTCGTTAAGGAAGGAAGAAAATCCCCACATGATGATGATGGAGTTGGCATTTCCATTTTTGATTTCTAATGCCTCTTAGAGCTGCTTGCTTTAGGGTTTATAATCCTGCAGCACTGATGAGGAGAGTGCAGTTTCTCTCTTCAGAAATTCCTCCTGCTCTAGATAAAGCAGAACCCAAAGGAACATGAGATCAGTCAAGAAAGGGTTTAAATATCAAAGTTGCTGTGAATCTACAAAGGAATGGTGCTGATGCTACTGGGCCTTGTATTAAATTCTATGGGTTCTTAAGGGGGAATGGCTTCCCACTGCCAGAGGGCAGGGAGGGATGGGATATTGGGAAGGAGTTGTTCCCTGTGAGGGTGGGAAAGCCCTGGCACAGGGTGCCCAGAGAAGCTGTGACTGCCCCTGGAAGTGTCCAAGAACAGGCTGGACAGAGCTTGGAGCCACCTGGGATAGTGGAAGATGTCTCTGCCTGTCCAGAGGGTTGGAATGGGAATGATCTTTAAAGTCCTTTCCACCCAAACCATGCCATGACTGAAAGGATCCACGACGAGAAAACCCACAGCTTTGGCTGGATCAGAAGTGTCTGATGGCCTCCTCCAAGACACCTCAAGAATAACAATAGCCATTCCACACCTCAGAACGTTCTTTCAATAGATTTAAATATTGGCATTTCCCCAAATAACTCTCCTCCCCCTCTGCTGTAGGAGAGATGACGCACTTGCTGGTGAGGGAGGTGAGCTGATGCTCAGGCTCATTCTTGTCTTCCTTTAAGGTGATAAACAGAAGGTTTAAGTCTAGAGCAAACAGGCTGGAGCTTGATATGAGCTCTCAGATTGCTCATAATTGAAAGGCTTAAAACTTTTATGCACCAACTGCTGCTTTAGCACTAAAACAATGAGCCTCTGCAGGCAATCACCTTGCTGGCTTTGGAGGCTTTCACCTGCACAGACAGACCAGAGGACTCCTCAGGTGATTTCCTGGATTCCTTTGAGTGTGGTCAGGCTCCTTAATGTGGCAACTCTGCCCTGGCCCTCCCTTGTTTCCTAATCTGGTGGTGACTCTGGCGTGACAGACGCTGATTCCAAGGAGCAGTGTCTGTGTCTGATGTCTCAACAGTGTTATGCAAAAGGTTTGTTCTAGTCCTAACAAGAAGTTTGAACCCATTTCTGTTGAGGTTTGCTTGTGCTTATTTTCTATTAGGAAGTCAAACAAGTATCCTTGCTCCAGGTCCAGCTCTGCTCTGATGGGAGCAGGGATGTGTTTTACAACCCAAATTGGATCTATCTGCCTGTTTTCAGTGGTGGCTCCAAGTGAGTCTGTCAGAGGTGTTTTTTTGCATGCTGAGGAACCTAGACCATGCTTACCCTGGATCAGAACGGTTGGACAAAGCCTTGTCTGGTCAAACTGTCCTTGAGACTATTTTGAGTAGTTTTTTTTTACCAAGCTAGGTGGCTGAATCACCTAAAGGTAAAGAAGTGAGTGCTGGGCTTTTCCTTTTAGTGTTGCAGAATTTCTCCCAGTGTTTGTCTGAGCTGCTACAGTGCCCAGATTTCCTTTTTCTGCCCATCATGGGCCGCTGGTTCAGCTGCAGTTTCCTCCTGTTCCAGAGCACTGCTGCTGCTCCAGTCCCACCAGGGCCAACCCTTCTGTGTCTGCTGCTGTTGAGTGGTGATAGGGATTTGGAGAAAAGTGTTGGGTTGAAATCTGGAACAGTCAGAGCCTCCACACATCAACACAAACATGCTTGAAATTGATATCTCTTAATGTCTGCCTGTGCAAAATGATCCTTGGGCTAATAATGGAGGCTGGTGTTTTATTAATCTCTGGATTCCTGTGTTCTTGCTGTTACAGATTCCCTTCAAATGAGCCAGTTCTCCCATGAACACAAGGGTTTGGCTGTTCAGGCTCCATCAGCCCCCTGGCAGCCTCTCCCAAGATAAGGGAATTAAGGAATGAGATTTTTAATAACAAGCCAGTACAGGGATGCTCCTGCTCTGTGTGCACTGCAGGCTTGGGGCTGACAGCTCACTCAGCCTGGGGATGCCTTTCACTTGGAACTGAAATAAAAACAAATGTCAGAGTCTTCCCGAGCTGCTGTTGTGACTGAACGAGGTGCTTCGCCCTCAGAAATGTTCCCCTGGATTTTGTGTGTGCCAGGAGCTGGAAGAATCAAAGTTGATGGAGCCCCCAGCACTGCTCTTGTCACTCTGAGATCTCCCGTGGTCTCTGCACTGGGTGTTTGAAGCAGGATAACAAGGATGGAGGAGGAGTTCCCAACTCCTTTTTTTCCCCTGGAGGAAGGTGGGTTTTATGTAATGGTGCCCCAGGAGTCCTTCCTGCAGCAACCCAGAGCTGCAGGTGATCCCAGAGCCTCGTACAAGGCTAAAAGGAAAAAGGGAATTGCTGACCAGCATTCCTGCTACAGGAGTTTCCCAGCAGTCTGGTGGATGCTGAGGGGTCTGCCCAGGGTTTGGAATGCAGGGATGAATTTAAGACATAGAATCATGCAATGGTTTGGGTTGGAAAGGATCTTAAAGATTTTGTTCCAACTCCCTGCTACAGGCAGGGACACCTTGCCCTATCCCAGGTTGCTCAGAGCCCCATCCAACCTGTCTCCTCCAGGGGTGGGGAGTCCACAACCTCACTTCTCAAGAAAACATTTGTTTATCCAATGCCAGTCTCAAACACCAGATGGTCCAACTTGGATTGTGAAGCCACTTCTACCTAATCTCCCTTCCCCAGTTCCTTGGAACTGGGGGGGGTTGGAAATCACCCTTTCCATGTTCAGTGTTGTGGTGATGTTAGGTGGTATTTGCTGGAGGGAGTGTGGTTGTATTAAATTTATCCTCTGACAAACCCCTTAATTCTGGACAGCTGAGCCTTTGGCTGGAGCATTTCCTGATGAATGATGGTCTGTGACAGAAGTGACAGGACAAGGGGCAAGAGCTTCAAGCTGAGAGAAGGTTTAGATGAGATAAGAGGGAAAAAAAATCCTTCTCTGTGAGGGTGGGGAGGATCTGGCACAGGGTGCCCAGAGAAGCTGTGGCTGCTCCTGGATCCCTGGAAGTGTCCAAGGCCGGGTTAGACAGGGCTTGGAGCAAACTGGGTTGGTGGAATGGCAGGGGGTGGAATGAGATGGTCTTTAAGGTCCTTTCCAACCCAAACCAGTCTGGGATTCTGTGACAGAAGAACAAAACTGTTCCAGACAACAAAACTGGCATGGTTGATGTGAGATGGGAATGTAATCCCCTAAAAAAACCTGCTCACCCGACCTTGGAGCATGCAAAGCAGTTGTGTAAGTTCATTTAAGGTTATGGGGTTTCAGGGAAAAAGGATGTTTTGGTGGAGACAACAGCCACATTTGTGTTGCTTCAGGAAAGCAGAATGCACCCAGGTCATGTAAGAGCTGAGAGAAAAGGGATGAGCCCAAGTCAGAGACAAGTGGAAATCCAGGGACAGGCTGAGCTGAGGGTTGAGCCTCCCCCAATATTGGTGTTGACTCGTTCTTCAACTTGTTTTCAGTTGGAAAGCCCAGCGATCATCCTAACTGGATGAGACACATTCCCTGCCTTGTTATCATCAGCTTCAGAGCGTGTCCTTTTCACCTTTCTGCTGGTCTCGTTGTTACCTTTAAATCTACAAGGACTGTTTTTAGAGGGATTTGCTGTGCCCAGCAGTTGTTGTAAGGATGATGTGGCAGAGCAAGTGGAAGTTGTTTGACATATCTGGGCCAGGGCTGAGACCACTAACAAGCACTTGGCTTGACAGTGACTGGGAGAAAGGCTGCTCAACCTGCCTCCTGCTAAAAGTACAGCTGTCTTAAGCACAGCAGGACTGTGGAATTGCTAATGAGGATTCTACCCAGGCTGGGGACCCAAAAAAAAAAATCTCATTTTTGTGAAACCAATCCTATTGTAAACAAGTTTGGGTTGTTTTTTTTTTTTTTCTCTCAGTAAATAGACACCAAGCACTGTGGAATTGCAAATGTGAAACTCAACTGTGAGGGGTAACTTTTAGGGGTAGACTCCTGTTCTGTGTGTTTCTCTTCAGGCTTCATTACCTTTCCCTGCAAGCCATAAATTGAATAAAGCAGAGTAATAGATCAATTTCTGCCTCATTTTTAGATGCTCTCATATGCTTTTATGGTACCCTGAACAAGGTATGGAAAGCTTTGTGTGTATGGAAAGCTGGCAGGGGCTGGAAAAACAAGACAAAAGCACCTAAAGCTGACCTTAAGAGTGTGGGCTGACAAAAGGGGAAGGAAAGGCTGCTGGGGTCAGACCTGAAGCTAACTTTTCCATAATGTGTACCTCTAGTTGCTTACACTTCTAACAAACCTCAAAACACTTCACAAAAATCTTTTGTTTCCTGCTCAAAAGTGAGAGTGAATAAACTGGAGGAAAAGAGGTGGTGTGTAAGGCTTGGTCCTGAGGAGATTTTGGGCTTTAGAGCTCTGCTCTGCCCCTGATTAGAAGCAGGAATCCTTGGCTTCCACCAGCAAATGGTGAAGTTCTCAAATACTCCATTCCAGCCCCTGCAGCTACATTAGCAGAGGCTCATTTGAAGCATGAAATGAGCTGAGTGTTACCAGATTCTGCTTGAAGCTCCTGTGAAGGAAGAGGATGAGATCAGAGTTTCGACTTTTCCTAGAGCCTCTACCCTACAAGTGATAAAGTGCTTGAAACTTGTGCCTGTGGACTTGATGTAATCTTAGAACTGGAGGTGCAACCTCCATCTGCAGGTCCTGGACCTCAGATGGGGCAGGATTTTAACTGGGGGTTTGGATTTATAACATTTTAACCCCTGCTGGTCCACAACTGATTTAAGTCTTAGTGCTGTATAGAGCCCCTTTCTAGAGCTGGAAATTGTGGAATGGTTTGGGTTGGAAGGGACATTGAAGATCATCCCATTCCACCAGCTGCCATGGGCAGGGACACCTTCCACAGACCAGGTTATTCCAAGCCCTCTCCAACCTGGGCTTAGACACTTCCAAGGATGGGAACACTTCCAGGTTGCTTCTCTGGGCAACCTATGCCAGGGCCTCACCACCGTCCCAGGGAAGGATTTCTTCCCAATATCCCACCTAACCCTGCCCTCTGGCAGTGGGAATCCATTCCCCCTTCTCCTGTCACTCCAGGACCTTGTAAATAATTTTTCTCCATCTTTCTTGGAGCCCCTTCAGGTACTGAAAGGCCACAACTAAGGTCATCCCAAAGCCTTCTCTTCTCCAGGCTGGACAATCCCAATTCTCTCAGCCTTCCCTCCCTGCAGAGGTGATCCAGCCCTCAAATCAAGCTGGTGCCTCCTCTGGACCCAAGTCCAACTGGAGCAGTTTATTCCTGTGGTGGCAGAACCATTTCTGGTGCTGCCTGTGCCCTGTGTTTTTCCATCCTGTCCCAAAACACAGATGAAAACTGGATAATCCTCAGATCCAAGGTTAGACAAACACTGGGAAAGGCTTCACAAACACCACAGTTTCAGATCCCTTTTCCTCAAGCAACAAGGCCCAACACCCAACTTGATGCCAGATGGTTGAAGGCCACCAAAGCAGCTCTGGGGAGCCCAGAAGAATGGAACTAAAGCTGGATGTTTTATGGGGCAGTAATTAAGCACTGACTGACGCGCTTTCACTCCCCAAATCAGAAAAAAACTTGCTAATTCCTGCCTGCTACTGGGAAAGTGCTGCTCTGTGCCTCTGGTGTCGGGGCTGCCCAGCAGCAGGTTTGTGTTTGCAGGGCTGCTGGGCAGATCCTGCTCCTTAAAACAACCTCCAGCAGCAAAGCTCCAGCCTCTGGCTGCAGAAAGGGCTTTTCCAGAGCTGAATGAGGCACACAGAATAGGCTTCGGTAAATGGCTCTGGTGGCTGCTGGAGAAAGGGTGAAATGAGGACCTGCACAACCTGCAGAATGTTGGATGGGGCTTGAGAAACCTGGTTTAGTGGGAAGTGTCCTAGATGATGGCAGGGGGTTGGAAACAGATGATCTTTAAAGTCCCCCCCCAACCCAAACCATTCCATGATTTTGTGCTTTATGTTGGAGCCTGTAGAGGATTTCTTGGCACCTTTGTCTTGATGTTTGTTCTTTCGTTTTCCCAACTTGCTGCTCTGGCCCTGTTGCCTTCAAACCTGGGTTTTGAATCTCCTCCAGTCACCAATTTTCCTGGTGTATTCCCTGCTGTCACACATTTCCTTGATTTTTACGCTGCCTCCTGTTCATTACCTCCTGCTTGCCCCATACCTGCTTCCAATTTTCCTCAGCAAAGCCAAAGCCCTTGAGTTTTAAATCCTGAACTCTAAGGGCTGTTGAGCATATGCAATTTAGCTGCTTTTTCTCCTCCTCTCAAAAGGCTTATAATTTGCCTGGACTTTTTGGCGATGACAAAAATGAAATTTGACATAAAAAGCTTGTCCCTCGCTCATTAAAGCCCTTGTTCTAAATCATGGGTCCAAGGCTTTAAGAAAAAAAATGTAAAAAAATGGAAAAAGCCACCAGAAATTGAACAAAACAATGTGTTTATTCCCATGCTGCTTTCTGAGAAGCAGTTGGATTCACATGTTCCAAGAGAACTGTGCCCCAGGCAGACCCAGCCTAGCATGCAAACTCCTACCCTGAACAGCCAGGGCTTGATGAATTTATAACCAACTGAAAGCAGAGCTGGGGAGAGTCAGGCAGCCTTGATAACCTTGCCTGGAGATGCACTCTTGGAAGGAAAGTTATCTCTTTAAAAACAGTTTTAAAAAGTAAATTCAAGTCCCGCTGAGCCTCCCCATAAGGATGTGAAGGATGGAATTCAGGCTCGCCACGCTCCAGACCTCCCCAGCCCCTACAAAACCCTGTTTAAACATCCCAGTTGCTCATGACTCCACCACAACAGCACAAAGGACAAATGGAAGAGATTCTGTGCCTTTCAGGGGTCACGGGCCATGTGGCTCTGCCTCAGCTCCACAATCAGAGCCTGAGAGAGCATTGTCTGCTGGAGAACTTCCTCTGCCACGCTACCCTGCTGAAACAGCACGACAGCAGCCCCAGCTCAGGCTCCAAAGGGCTGCCCCTCAGCCAACTCTGTAATTAGGACAATGAGGAATACGTATCTATAAAGTAGCCTGCCTCTTACTAGTTGATTTATTTTTTAAGAATGGGTGTGATTCAACAGCTTTTTAAAGACTTCATCTCCTGCTGTCTGTATCGTAAGGAACGAGCCTGGTGTTGAGCTGGTGATTCTTTAAATGGAAGGCTGGAGTTGGCTGAGCTCAGTGTTTTGGGTGAGGTTTTTAATCAATGCTGCACCAGTGGCTGGGCTCTCAAGACTTGCTCCTTGGCCCCTCTGTCACCAGCAGTCTCAGAGTGTCCCTCTGACCCACTCCAGCGAGTGCCTTGCCATGGAGATGTTTCCTGTGAGAGGTTAGTGCTGATTTCCAGTCTGGCCAGGGGTGTGTGAGCTCTGGGACAGCCAGCACAAGTGCTTGTGTGTGAATTAACCTGTTGGAAGATGGTTGTGTTCTCCCAGTTTTGAGGGTTTGGAGTGGGAAAAGAGATCCAGAGTGTTACGGGATTTCTTTTTCTGCCTGGTTACGGTTTGTTGCTTGAGGCTTCACAGTGGGGTTTGATAGTTTTTGAAGGGTTCCACAGGGTGTTTGTTTGCAGCCTCCAGGAGAGCTGGGGAGAGACTTTTACAAGGGCATGGAGTGAGAGGACAAGGGGGAATGGCTTTAACTGAAGGAAAGTAGGTTTGGATTGGGTATGAGGAGAAATTCTTTGCAAGAGGCTCTGGCACAGGTTGCCCTGGGAAGTTGTGGACTCCCCAACCTTGGAAGTGTTCAAGACCAGGCTGGGTGGGGTAACCTGGGCTGGTGAGAGGTGTCCCTGCCCATGGCAGGGGGTTGGAACTAGACAGTCTTTAAGGTCCTTTCCAAACCAAGCCATTCTGTGACTTTTTAAACTTTTTTCATGGGTTTGGCCGTGATTTGTGTAAAGGCTGTAGAATTTTTTTGTAGTTTCTGCAGTCCAAAAGCTCCACAAGCACTGGAGGATCCCTGCCAGCCTTCATCCTGGATGGGAAAGATGGAAGAAATAATAACTGTGATGCTCAACCACGTGTTCCTCTTCTTCCCTTGCTGCCTTTTTAATGCCACATCTGATATTGGAATGTGAGGAATCCCTGCCCAGGTTTCTCTTCTCTGCCAGGGTTTCTGCCCTCCTGTTTCCTCACTGGGAAATGCTGCCCTGTGAATAATCCTTTCTGAACAGTACCTCTGGATAACTTTTCCTGAATTATACTGAGCTGATCATAGAACCACTGAATATTCTGAGTTGGAAAGACCCCACAAGGATCATCCAGTGACTCTTGGCCCTACACAGGGCACCATTAATTATTGTGCTTTCCTCTATGTCCAAATTCCTCATTCTCTGAGCCTTAAAAATCATCAGAGTGTTTAATATTCAGCCTGGGATGAATGTGGGTGCCAAGTTGGAGATGAACCCAGCTTGACCATCAGCTTCCTCCCCCTCTTTCCAACCCACTTCAAATTCAAGCCACGCTGGTTGCTGGAAACTTTAAATTGGCATTTTGGGTGGCTTGAATTATCTTCCCCGAAAAGTCCTTGAAGGGTCTTGCCTGTGATCATGTTCCTCGGTGCCTGGCGTGGGTGAGCAGCTCTGAGCTCCATGGTAACCAGAAATGGCATTAACAAGAAAAAAAAACCCCACCAGTTCTGCTCAGTCACTCTTATAAAATAGCCCTGCAGGTGGAGGAGACGTGCCTGGCTCAGGTGTGACACAGGTTCAGGCTGGAGCAGCCACTTTTCAGCACTTTGGTTCTTCCCTAAATCCCAAGTTTTGGTCTTCCCTAAATTCCTGCTGAATGAGATTTCCTCTGCAGGGCCTTCCAGAGGGAGTTTGGAAAAGCACCAAGAAAGGGCAGGAACGAGCACATCCATGTCGTGGCTGTTCCAGGTATCCCTCACACCTTTGGGACCGGAATTTCTTAAAAAACAAAACCACCCCAGGTTTGGTTTGGATTTCATCATGCCCATCTCTCAATGGGCTGCTGTTACAGTGGGATGGAGGAGCCAGCAGGACAAAAGATAAGAAAATGGTATTTCCTCAAAGCCACAGTATTTCCATTTGTCATTAGAGGCTGGTGAGGGTTGGTCAGATTGATTTTTAATTATTTTTTTTTTTTAATCTGCTTTGACTTTCAAAGGCTGACAGGACATCCTGTATTCTTGAAGCTGGTTGGTTGTTCCAGGGTTTTTTTTTTGCTGTTACCACTGAAAACCTAGAAACCCTTCAACTTCAGTGCTGGAAGAGTTGAGTATTTCCCTTACAGACTCCACCTGAAGGGGAGACCAGTTCTTGTCTACTAAAAATGCTCTTCAGTGCCTAAAAGCTGGCCTGGACTTCAGCTGACCAGACAGTGCAAGAATTACCTTTAAATCATGAATTTCAGAGAAATCTGGAGCACTGAATTTCCGTCAGCAACACCAGAATTCAGTTGCTGATTTTTATTTAATCATTTTGTCCATGCAGAGCAGAGAAACAGTGAACCCAAATGAGGGTAACTCTGGAGCAACAAATAGGTTTTTTTTCTGACAATTAAAGGTATTTTTTTGGTTTGTTTCTGGTAATGAAGATGATCCAGGCTCACTGAAGAGCTCTGACAAGCCCTAGTAGTGCTCCCCACCATACCTTATTTAAATGTATGTGTGACTCCCATCTTGATGATCAGAGGTGAAAACAGCCCAGAGAAGGAACCTCTGCTGGAAAAGCATTTGGAAGTGAGACCATTCCTGTATGAAAAGCTTGAATTATTTTTCCCTGCTGAATTATCTTTGATTTTTTTTAAAACTGCCTTTTTTTTTTCCCATGAGTACTTTATGACAACACTTAAATAATACTTTATATCTCAAAAAGCACTAAGTGTGCATTAAATCCTGCTGTAACTATTAGGAAGTAAGACTTCTGGCTACTGGCAAAGAAAGAAAAAAAAAGAATGTGATGATTTTTTGGTATTTGACTCATTTATTACCTAAAATAGTACAAGATGGAGGGAGTTCTGCAGCCCAAGTGTGACACAGATATCCAGGAAGGAGACCAATCCAGGCAGGCACAGGAAGGTTGGGATGATGAGCACTAATTCTCCCAGGCAGGTTTCTATTAACACCACTGTTCCTTGAGTAATTTTCAGCTGGAGCTTTTGCCTCGCTCATCTCTGTGGGTATATTTAATAGTACATGGTGTACCAGAGGCTGAGAGATGTTTTGTAGGGAAGGGATGTGTGGATCCTTCCCCAGCAGATCAGTTTGTAGCCAGAATTGGCAAAATACAAAGATAGATACAAGTTCTGTGAGGGTAAAATCAGTTTTGCTCATGTTGGTTTTTAAATAAGCAAAATAGGGTGAGGTATTTTTTTAAGCAAACCTGCTTTGGTAGAGGGGAAAATGAGATTTCCTTGAATTCCATCCTCAGCACTGTGCATTTGTGGGTGACAGCTCCTTCCTCCTGAGGGAAGGAAAGTCTGAGCATTAATTCTGTGATTGCACATTTTGTGTTTGTTTTGTCTTCACTGCCATGACTTTACCCCCTTTCCTCAGCTGATCCTGATGTCTCGTTAACTTGGTTCATCCCTTTCCCTCTTGGAAAACACTGGATTTTTCAGCTGCTCTACCAAGCTGAGAACCAGGTTCATCATTAATTCCTCCTGTGGATGCTTTACCCACCTCAAGTGCTCCTCATTCCCACGAGGATGATTTTTTTGTGGAGGTTCTTTAGTCCTGTGAGTCCCTCTGCTTTTCTCCTCCAGTTGCTATCAGCTGGAAGTAGGATTTCAGCTCTTTTCATGCTGACAGACACATCAGTAAGTTGCCACTTCCCTGCAGAGCTAAAAATCTGCCTCTGAAGTGTGGAGCTGATTTTCAACCTGAGTTTGGCGTGGTTTAATCTCAACCTGGTGCACTCTGCATCACCAAATATCCCCCAACCCTACTGTTCAGCTCTTCCAGGGTGCCCTGTGGGCCATGAATTTCCCATATTTTGCTCCCCAAGAGATCCGTTTGCCCTCTCCAGTTTCCACCTTGTAGGGGGTGGATTGTTTATTTATCTAGGATATATATTTTTAAATACAATTTTACATTTTTTAAAATACAGGCATCTTTTTTATGGTGTCTTCTTCTGGCTATACAAACTTCTCACCTGAGAGGCTTTTTAGTTATGATGTCCCTGATGTAATCCAGCTGCTTTTGGAGCTGGGATAGTGTTTGTCAGGAACATCTGCCCCTGAAAACAGAGCAGTTCAAAGCTGAGGCTCTTAGGGAAACCCAACTGCTTAGAAATAGGAGTAGCTTTGCTTTCACCTGAAAAAAGACAGTAGGTGAGGGCTCTGCAAATGCATCATGGAGCAACAAGAAACCAAATGCCTCAATCTTATCACAGAATCATGGAATGGTTTGGGTTGGAAGGAACCATAAAGATCATCCAGTGCCACTCCCTGTCATGGGCAGGGACACCTTCCACTGTCCCAGGTTGTTCCAAGCCCTGTCCAGCCTGGCCTTGGACACTTCCAGGGATCCAGGGGCAGCCACAGCTTCTCTGGGCACCCTGTGCCAGGGCCTCCCCACTCTCACAGGGAAGGATTTCTTCCCAATATCCAACCTAAACCACTCTTCCTTCAGTATAAGGCCACTCCTCCTTGTCCTGTCATTCCAAGCCCTTGTCCCAATTCCCTCTCCAGCTCTCCTGGAACCCCTTTAGGCACTGGAAGGCAGCACTGAGTTCTCCCTGGAGCCTCCTCCAGCCCTGTGGGTTGTCATCCCATGCCCCACGAGCAGTTTGGTGGACCCTGACTGTGTTGATGCTGGAGCTCTGCCTCCAGTCAGGGCTGGGGGAAGGTGTGATGCAGGCACTGCCTGGAGCACAACAGAGCTTCTTGGAGGAGGAAAGGTCTGTGAGCACAGCCCTGACCTTGACTCCGAGTTCACAGGCAGATAAAAACGAGCTGGAGAGAGTTCAGATGTCACGAGCACGCCGGGGACGCTGGGGCTCTGCAGCTCTGCAGATGAGGGAATGTGCCAGTGACATGTTTTTGGAGGAGTCTGAAAGGACAGGCCGGTTGGATATTTAAATCTGCATCCGGGGAGGCGGCGGGGTTGTGTGTCTTGGAGGAGGAATGTGAGTTTGTTTGCTTGGATGAGTGCTCGGCCACCACTTGCAGCATGAAATGGGAATTTTGGAGAGCAGCTCTCAGAACGGCTCCAGTGGCTGCGGGCAGATGTGGGGTGGGGCTGATGTTGATTTAATGAGTTTAAATGTTCAATATAGGGACCCAGCTCTGCCTGCACACCCCCTGTGACCTCCTCCAGGGCCTTTGGCTGCTGAACTCCTATTTAACTGCAGCCTTTGCTTGTACTCACAAGGTTGGTGTGAAAGAACTGAGGGGAATCTTGAAAAAGGTGCTCCTGGAGAGCAGCCCTGGGAGTTTGGCCTTGCCTTTCACTTCTGAGGGGTTTGGGGGGGATTTTGAAGCATGAGCTGCTTCTTGAGTGACTAAAAACCCCCAAGATTATTGGTTTTTATTTTACCTCCACAGTGTGAGAAGGAACAACAACACCCCAGCAGCTCCTCCTGAGGTGACAGGGTGTGACACAAGGCTGGACAGGACAGCTTCAAACACATCTGCAACATGATTTCAGATGAAAAAATCTATATACATTTGATTTTTTAGCTGCACCTAGGGTCCAGCCAAGAGCCAATCTTGCACTGACAGCATCAAAGTCAATTTGTGGTGAGCTTTTTTTTTGCTTTGGTGTGTGCTGTCTTACTATGAATAAATGTAAACAGTCTTCTCCATCCAAGTGTTAGCAAAAGCAGAGCAGAGGATTATAAAAAGTTAACACCCACCCTGTTTTGCCCGAAAACCGCTTAGAAAATAAACACTGCTGCACGATAGACTGAACTATTTACAAGTCTAGTTTTACCAGTGATGAGAGTGGATGGGAAGGAAAAAAATCTGTTTAGTGCATCTGGTGTCTTGATGTTTCTGTATAAACTGTGGAGAACCTGGAGCACTCAGGTGCAGGTCCATGGCTACCCTTAAAATGAAAATATTGGTGTTTACCAGCTCTTCTGTCTGCCTAAAACAAGCTCTGTGACTTCCTGGTGGTGTCTCCAAGCTCTCCATAAGGTTGGCTTTGGGAGTGTGAAGATAAAATCATTGCTCTGGTCACTCCTATCTGAGGTAAGGCTTCCAAAATCAGGAATTAATTCTGCTCCTGGGGTTTGATTATTAGGGAACAGTGCTGTTAGTAAAGCTTGGGCTAAATGACCACAACAATTTAATACCTGCTTATGTTACCAGGCATTACCTTGATACTGGTATCATCTGAGCACTTAAAATTTAATTTTAGTGAAGGGCCCCCTCAGGGTAAGGCTGTATCTCCATGATACAGCCCTCAAAATAACCTTTCAGGTCTCTGAAATTCCCTGTGGGGGAGCTGAGCTTTTGCAGCAAGAACCTGCTGACCAAAACCAGCCTGATCCACTTCAATGGCACCGATGGGAAGGTCCCATGGGACATTTGGGGCTTTCCTCTTGGATAATACACATGGATTTCTGACAGGAGAGTGGAGCCAGGTGGGGGTCAGGCTCTCCTCCCAAAAAATAAGGGACAAGATGAGAGGAAATGGCCTTCAAGTTGTGCCAGGGGAGGTTCAGGTTGGATATGAAGGAAAATTTCCTCACTGAAAGAGTTGTCCAGGACAGTGTTGGAGTCACCAGTCCTGGAGGGATTTAAAAGATGTGCGAATTTTCCATAGCAGGGCATCCCCTTCATGGGTTTAACAGGGATAAGGTGTCTGTGGTTGCCACATCTCGATGAGCCTTCAGTTAATTAATTAATTAATCCTCTGGATGTTCTGGCCTCAAACATTCCTTCCATCTTCTCTGGCCCTGGTGCTTCTTTCCAACCAAATGAAGTTGGAGCTGAAATGCAAAACAACTCTTTGAAATTGAAGCTTCTGAAGTTTAAAGGTCTGTGTCTGCAATCCCCCTCTAAGGATGCTCCCATGAGAGTAATTTCTGCCTATTAAAAATCTAAAATTAACCCCTGGGATAACACCCTGCGTTACAACTGGAGAACAAATTCATCTCTTTCTGAGGCACTGAGTGTTTTAATCCCTGTGGACTCTCTCCCTTGGCAATTTATAGCAGACCCCAGTTTTTTAAACTTGGGCTCCGGCAGCTCTTTCCTCGCTTAAAATCCAGTTTCAAACCTGACAAACTTCTAACTGGGGGTTTTGAAAACAATCTCAGACTTCTCCTCCACAATCCAACCAGGCAGGAGTTCAGGACCACTTTCAGAGGGTTTTTAGCCAGAGATCCTGGCTGGGGGTTTGGTGGCCAAGTGGCTCTGCAAGGCTGAGGGGTGGCATGAGAAGGGGGTTGTGGCAATGATGTGTGAGGTTGGGGAGGTCACAAGGGCTTAAATCGTGTGTGTGTCACCTCACAGGAGGCTTTGCTGTGAAAGAAAAGTTGTCAGGGTGAGGCCAAGAGGAGAGAGGGTCAAGAGGAGCAAATCCTCATGAACCATATGGTCAAAGGTTGTACTGGATGGTCTGGGAGGTCTTTTCCAAAGTAAATGATTCTCGGTGCCTGTTCTGGAGGTTGTTTTCTTGTGGTTGAGGTTCTTCCTCTTGTGGCTGTACAAACCCTCTGCCTCCAGAAACGCCCCTGACATGCAGAGCTGCTCACACTGGGACATGTTGTGTCTCCAGAAAGCTCTTTCAGGAGGAAAAGCACAACCCTACAGCCCTTGGGAAGGCTGACCTGGAACAGAGACTGGACAGAGCCAGAGAATAAAGTAGATATTTATTAAAAAGCCTTTAAGGACACACCTTGGGCAGGACAAGAGCCTGGCCAGGGCTACACCCAAGGTGGACCCAAAATGGTCACGAGGTCTCACACTTTTATAAGTTTTCGTCCATTTGCACCTTAGGGTTTAATTGTCCAATTACAGCTTCAGATTATGGAGTCCCATCCTTCTTGTTTCCTCTCTTCACTCACCATTGCTTGTGCTTTTGGGCCTGAAAACTTGTACTCATTGTCCTTGGTCTTCATCAGGAAAAAGATTTGTTTTGTCTCCTTGCTCTGTGAAGAGCTGAGTGACACTGAATGTGAGGCTCAGAACTGCACCCCTGGGCAGCACAGAATCTGAAAAATCACGAAAGCCAAAACTTAAGGCACATGGCAGTCAAGCTCCAGAGGTGTGGAACAGGAGTCCCTGTGGTGTGGGACAAAGCAGACCCTGCTGTGCTCTGTGTCCTGCTGGGCCTCCCTTTCTTGTGCAGGCACCTCCCTGAAGGAGCCCGTGCCCCTCCTGGGGAAGAGAGTCAAGTTTTGCAGCACAAACCCAGCCTGGCTGAGCAGAACCAGCGCCTTCAGTGCACCATAAAACCCACTTGCTAAGGGGTGGCTTTCTCAGTGGTTTCACAGAGTGCCCCTCCCTGAAGACAAACTCTGGTCCCTCCCTGGGGGGGGTCTCTTTGATGTAGCAAAGCTCATTCTGACAAATTCAAGATGTTGGAATTTGATGATTTGTCCTTGCTGCAAAGTGCACTGAAGTGCAGCCGCCTCCTGAGGTGATTTTGGTCATTGTCTTGGTGTTGGTCACCCCTGAGGAAGGGTCAGTGTGGAGTGGACAGGGGGATGTGAAATGTGCCCAGGGTCCCTGCCCCTTGTCCCCTGGGGCCACCTCTGCCTCTGTGCCCTGTGTTTGCTGCTGATGGGCACCAGTGACCCTGGATTTTGGGGGACCTCAGGACTCCTGGGGGGATCCCAGGGGTCCCCCATGCCCAGGTTTCCCTTCCCTTTGCAGGCCAGCCCTGCCTGAGGGTCCCAGGGGATCCTGTGTGTCCTACATGTCCAGTGTCCTGATCCTCTCTCAGGCCAGAGCAAGGGATTATAAAAAGTTAACACCCACTTAATTTTGCCTGAAAACTTCTCAAAAAATAAACACTGCTCCGTGATAGACTGAACTATTTACAAGTCTACTTTCACCAGTGGTGAGAGTGGATGGGAAGGAAAAAAACATGTTTTGTGCCTCTGGTGTCTTGTTGATTTCTGCACAAACTGTGGAGAACCTGGAGGTGCAGGTCCATGGCTACCCTTAAAATGAAAATATTGGTGTTTACCAGCTCTTCTGTCTGCCTAAAACAAGCTCTGTGACTTCCTGGTGGTGTCTCCAAGCTCTCCATAAGGTTGGCTTTGGGAGTGTGAAGATAAAATCATTGCTCTGGTCACTCCTATCTGAGGTAAGGCTTCCAAAATCAGGAATTAATTCTGCTCCTGAGGTTCAATTATTGGCAATGGGTGTTAGTAAGGCTCTCCAGGTCTCTGCACCCCGAGCTCCCTGTGGGTCCCCAGGGGGGTTTCAGTGGTCCCACCTGCCCAGGGTCCCTTATTCCAGCTGTGCCTGGGGGTCCATCATCCCTGGGGGTCACAGGATAATTGACATTGTCACTAATGAAGTGAGGGAGCAAAGCAGGCTGAGTGTTGGCTCCTACCACTACAAGAAACCACTCTTGGGTTGCCCAAGAACCTTCTAGATTCCCTTGGAGGATCACACTAAGAACAAAATCCACCCAGGTGGCTCATTTGGCTCCACCTGGAGATGTGAAATGCCAGGGCAGGTGGGTGAGGACTCTTCTAGAGGTGAGGCTGTCCCCAGGGGTGCTGCTGAGGCTTTTGTGTCCCTCACTCTTCAAGGGAAGAGGGAAAGACCTGCCCTGGGATTGGACAGTGGGGTTGGGATAGTTGAGGGCTACAGGAGTGGCTTCCATGAGAAGCTGCTGGCATTTCCCCTGTGTCCCATGGAACTGACCCAGCTGGCTCCAAGGTGGACCCAGCTGAGCTCAGGAAGAAGGGAGGGGTGTGGGGAAGGTGTTTCTAAGATTTGGGTTTACTTCTTCTTGCCCTGCTCTGATTTGATTGGCAATAAATAAAACAAACTGCCCTGAACTGAGCCTGGTTTTCCCTTGATTTAACCAGTGAGGGATCTCTGCCTGCCCTGGTCTCGACCTTGAGCCTTTTGTTGTGTTTTCTCAGCCTTGCCCAGCTGGGGAGGGTGGTGACAGATCTGCCTTGGCACCCAGTCAGGGTCAGCCCCACCACAAGCCCAAATATCTCCTCCAAGGCCAGCTCAGTGCTGGGATCTGGGGCTAAAGGCTGCACAAACTGGGGGAAATGTGGAGAGCGATTTTTAACTGAAGATAAATTAGCTGCAGAGATTTTTCTGTTCTGTCTACACCTGCTTAGGTTTCCCTGGAGCTGGGAAACACCTGGGGAAAAATCTCCCAGACTGCTTTTCCAGGCACCTTAAGGTCTACTATGGCTAGAGACTCTTTCTGCAAGAGACCAGCTTTCTTTAGAGCAGGAATTTGAAAAAAACTTATTGACTGTGAGGGTGGGCAGGCCCTGGCACAGGGTGCCCAGAGAAGCTGTGGCTGTCTCTGGATCCCTGAAGTGTCCAAGGCCAGGTTGGACAGGGCTTGGAACAACCTGGGCTAGCTGAAGATGTCCCTGGGTGACACTGGATGGTCTCTAAGGTCCCTTCCACCCCAATTAATTCCATGATTTTGTAATATCCCTGTTTAAAAGCAGCAGATGCATTTACTTTGTGGCTGGGGCTCACCTCAGCCCAAAGCCTCTGAGGACCTGCTCCCCATGCCAGCTACTTGATTATATCCAAGATTTACAGGTGAGCAGAATGAGTTTGTGTTGGGAATATTGTGACACTCCAAACTGACACCCTTCATTGGGATCTGCCTTATAGACAAAACACTCTTTGTGATAAATGACAGCATTTCTCGTGCACACTTCTTAAATTCTTTTTATTTTTATTATTCTTTTTTCCGCTCTGTCCCCATGAGCCAGGAAGATTAATGGGAATTTGCTGTTCTCAGCTGTAGGTTTCTTCCCTAGGTTTCTCCTGGTAGGGATAACCCCTGTCCCCTGTTCTGTGGGCAAAAAAGGAATGGGACTGGGGGTTCTTGGTTTACCCAAGCAAGGAAGGAGCCACAGGCCATTGGGAAGAGAAGGAAGAATCATCCAGATGCATTTCTGGGGGTGCAGAGAAATAAGCTTTGCTCCTGTTGTTCTATTCCCCTCTTGAACTTGGCTTTATCTTTGTTTTAATCTCCTCCAACCCTTTTTCCTTCAAGCTGGGGGAAGCCCCGGGGTGTTCTCAGGAGATGCTGAAAGAATGAGCTGCTTTTGGGATGTTCCCAGGTGCCCTTGGAGCTTTGTTCCCCCTGCCCACACACAGCCCTGGGGCTGTCCTGGGATGTGGGGAATTGCCACAGGCTGGGATGAAGGGCAGAGCTGTCCCCAGCACAAACGACTGCCCTGACCAGGAAGCTGCTGAGTTCCCCTTGGAGCTCCTTCCAGAGGCTGAGGACTTTCCTGCACAAGAATGGTGGCCCTTTCCTAGATATTTTTGGGGGATCTGTGTCCCACAGCCCTGTGTAACTCCTGTAGATCAGTCCAGCCTTGGGCTGCTGTGGTGGAGAAGGAAAAAAAACCATTTCAGGGTTAGGATAAGGTGCTGGATATCCCATGGCCATGGTCAGCCTCTCCCAGGGGAGGTGGTGATGGCAGGGCTGGGAATGAGCCTTGATTTGGGGTGGTGAGGCTGGAGACAAGGATTGCCATGGGAAATCTGCTCAGCTTGTCCTTTTCTGTTTTTCCTTGGGATGAGAGAGCCTTTGGAGCAGATGGACTTGAAAAGTCACGATTGGTGTGATGGGGATACACCTCAATTTCTATTTTGCCAGAGTGGAGAGTGCCCTGAGGGTCAGAGGTGGGCTGTGGGGTGGAGTGCAGCTGGGGCTGAGATTTCTGCCCTTCAGAGCTCCAGAGTGGCTGAAGGAAGAGGGGAGGGATTTTGGGATACCCTGGAGAGCTCCAGAGTACACAGGTCCTGCAGCACCTTCCATGCTCCTGGTTCAGGAACACAGGCAGCAGCCCAAGCTGGCCATGCCTAGGATCCCCAGCCCTCAGAAGTCGGGAGTGGCTGGGAGCTGTTCATGAAAGGCACTTGGAACCCACCCAAAAATTGCTGCTCTGGAGCTTGTGGAGAGCTTCCAGTTCTGAGGGATGCAGGCAGAGGAGCTTTGCTTTCCCCTTTTCCTGTGCCAGGACTGTGATGTTGTTAAAAGGGGGGTTCTGGCAGCCTGGGGGTCTCTTGGATCTTGGGCGCTGCCTGGTCACCCCAGATGTGATGTCCCCATCCTATTCCCAGGACTCCCATCCCATACTGGGAAGGGAAATGCCATTATGAGGGCACCATGTTGTGGTTTGAAAGCAAAACGAGTGAGAGGCCCCAAGTCAGAAATACAATTTAATAAGAAGAAAGGAAAAAAGGTAAAAATAAAATAAAAGCAATAACACAAAGGATCATTGACAGAGTCAGAACACAACCTGAGCAGGGTGGTGGAAGCAGTCCAGATGAGGGGCTCTTCCTGAAGCAGTGATCCCGTAGAAAGGTCTGGTAGCTCTGCTCCTCTGGGAATCCAGTGGGTAAGGGCTGCTTGTACTGTCCCAAATCCCAGATTCTATCCAGGTGGGAATGCTTGGCTCCTCCCCCTGGGCGGAGCATCTCACAATGGGATGAGGAGTCATGAAGTGGGTCCTTGATGGCCCATTAAACAGAGATAACTCCTGGAGGGAGTTCCCTGTGAGTCCTGGGCAAGGCATTGATGGGCCATGAGCAGAAGAGCCCAAAGGAAGGGGGCCTGGGAAAACACTGCCCCACCTGGTTCCAACAGCTCATGAAGATGGTGATAGAATAAATACTTTGTGTACATCCTACACCACAACACAGGACACACTGGGAGTCCTGGCTGGAAAGTGTAGGAATTGTACAGCCTGGAGGGGATTTTTGCTTTTCCTGCCCTGATCCCACCCCATATCAGCCTGTTCTCAGGAATGATTTATTGGAATTATCCCTGTGTGTCTCTCCCTCTGACAGGGAAGCCTTTACCTGCTTCAAAGCACCTCAGCTGCCTCCCCACAGCTCCTCCCTGTTGTGTTCTTCTGGGCTGCTCTGCTTTTTGCCTCCTGAAAAAGCTCTTCCAGATGGTTGGAATCACTGCAAATCACCTCTCTTTGGAGCAGAGGTGCTGTTGCTTCATCGAGCACCAAACTTTGGGATTTTTTTTTTTTTTTTTTTTTTTTTTTTTTATTTTTTTTTTTTTTTTTTTTTTTTTTTTTTTTTTTTGTGTTAGCCACAAGTATTCTGTTGGGATAATGACTGGATAATTATTTAACCACTTTTGAGTTTTGTGGTGCTAATCAAGCCTGTCTTCTTTAATCTGTGCTCCAGTGTCGTGACTGGGGCATGATTTACAGGGAAGAGAGGGGCATAAACTTGTGTTGCTGAGCCAAATTTACTTAACCTCCCTGAAATAGCCTGTGAAGGTTGTGCTGCTCCAGGCCACAGCTGATCCTGTTTGTGCTGCTGGAGATCTGAAGGGCTCTGTGTGATCTGATCTCCCTTGGATTTAGGGCTCTCTTGGTTACTGGGAGTGCAGGGAGAAGTTTTTGCCTTACCCAGACAAATCATGAAATAATAAAAATCTCCATGGTCATGAGGGAGGAGACCTGAAGAGTGTGGTCAAAGGTGGGGAAAAAGAAATATTATGGATTTTTTTTTTTTTTGCTTAAAAATCTAACAAAAGGTAACTGTTCCTGTGACACAGTGCAGAGCTGTAGGTCTCCCTGCTGCAGGATTTTTGGAGATGCTGAAATGACCTCAGAGGATGAGTGAGCCCTTTTGTGAAGGGCTGTGGAGACCTTCAACTTGGGATCCTTGGAATCCAGACTTGGAGAACACCTTAGGAAGCCTCTCCATAGGCTGGGAAGCTGCAAAAGCTCTTTAATGGATATTTGTTGTCAGTTTTGATCCAGTCCAGGATTCTGGGCTGGAGCAGATTTATGGATCAGTGGAAGGAGCTGTTTTTAGGCTCTTGAGATGCCCTTTTCCCCCCCTCCATACCCATCACCAGTGACTCCCACTGTGTTCAAAGGCTGGCAGCAACAGCACTCCAGGCTTTTGCTTTCTCTGCAGAACCAAAACCTTAATGGGATGTTTGTTTGGGAATTGTGGCCAGGAACACTCACCCTGGCTGGATGTTGCAAGGAGAGGGGCTGAGCCTTTAGCCGTCTGCATCCTGCTCCTTATGGTTTTCACAGGGCTTGCTCAACTCTTCCCTCACAGTTTCTATTTCTCTTTGGTGATCACGACAGAGGAAATGTGCCAGGTGAACGTTTTAGTCTTTCAGAAAGTCAGATAATGACCTTGAATCCAGCCAGGGTGGTGCTGTCAGCACCTCGGGGTGTTTGGTGTGATGGGGCCACTGCCACTCAGTGATTTCAACCTTTTTAATGAGTGAGGCTGGATGCAGCCTGGTGTCCCAACCCACACCAGATCCGGGCAGGGATGAGCTGGAATCAACCACAAATTGGGCCAGACTTTCCTGAGCCTGCAGGATGTTCCTTGGGGAAGAAGGGACAAGGCTTTGGATTTCTCTAGAGCTGTCAGATCTCACCTTGCTCAGGGTAGAATTTAAGTCACTGAATTGTAGAATATTCTGAGTTGGAAAGGACCCATGAGGATCATCAAAGTCCAAGGATCCCACCCTGTGCCTGAGAGCTTTGTCCAAACACTCCTGGAACTCTCTCAGGCTGTGCCCGAATTGGTTTTGGGATTGGGACAGAATCAGCCTGTCTCTGACAGGACAGAATTCCCTTCTCCTTCCTCCTGCTGGGGAAAAGAAACCAGGGATGTGATATGTGGGGAGAGCTGCCTGTAGTGAAATCACACAAAGCTGGGTCACAAACTGAGCTCAAACCCTCAGTGAGAATTTCTTGCTAAAAACGACCACAAGCACCAAATTTATCAGCGTGGACCAGGATCCCCATCCCAATCCTTTGGGCACTGAATGCCTCGATCCCAGTGAGATGAGACAAGCCCTGGGGGGATTTGCATCACTCACCCAACACAACCACAATGAACTTTTGGTATTTTGTGGTGTTTGTAGCGTCGTTCTGGAGTGCAGGGAACATCCTGACTGTGAGAGTTCAGGTGTAGAAAGCATGAAAACAGCCTGGCTGAGCTGGAGGGGAGTCCTGGAGCCAGAAGGTGGCTGGCAATGAACTGCTGTGGTGTTTCAGTCTGTAATCAATAAATACTTGTAATGGCAGGCAAACTCTCTATTAAAAATCTTTGAGAGTGGCTGCTTTGTGTCTCCAGGCTGAAAACAACCGTGCCAGGACAGCAACCTCTCTGATTTTCTCCTTCCAAATGCCGCGTTTGTTTGCTCCCCTGTTTCTGGCAGCAGTTCAGGGGGTGCCTCAGTGTGATGGGCAGAGAAGGAGCTGAAGGGATGGAGTTCATGTCCCCCACGAGCTTGGAGAGGAGGGGTCTTCAACCAGCCTGATGTGACCTGCATGGACAAGGAGATGAAGGAGATGTGAGTGAATGCAGCTTCTCACCTAAAGGTTTTTATGTTTTATTAGGGAAGGATGTTGTAGCTGCTGAAGGAGGGCTTGGCATGTTTGTGTATAAAGACAAAAATATCAAGAGTTCCAGGTTGGATGGGACTTGGCGCAACCTGGATAGTGGGAGGTGTCCCTGTCCATGGCAGGGGGTGGAATGAGTTGAGCTTTGAGGTCCCTTCCAACCTAAACCACGATTCTCTGAGACTTGTAGGAGTTTTTGGAAAGGTGGATCAGTGTGTTTGGTCCCTGGGAGAGGATGAAGGTCAGTTTTGGCTGCTCTGGAAAAGGCATCACTGGACAAAGCTTGGAGCAGTAAACTCAAAACTCGACCACTTAAGGATCCTCCTCTGAACAACATTGTCCATGACTTGAAATAATACCAACTCTGACCCTAATTTTGGCTGCTTATCTGGTTCCCAGTGGGCTTCAGTGCTCAGAGATAAAATCATCTGGGGCTGGTGCTGCCTTGGGGAAAGCAAATGCTGCAAAGAGAGGAGCTGGGAGTTGTTTCTTGCTCTGGAACTAAAACATTTCCGAAATCAAACTGCTGCCCAGCTTATCAGGGTGTAAACACGTCCTCCTGTGGGAACAGGAATTGCAGACCAGTCTGAGCTGAATCTTGCTGCCTCTCTTCATATCAGTCTGCTGGAGTCTCTCAGACACTGGAGGTCTGCAGAGGGTTTGAAATGCATTGTTTTTCCTCATCTATTTTCTTCATGGGGGAGGCAGCAAAGACCTTGGACTACCAGGAATGTTTGGTTTCATTCAGAGCTGCTCCGTGGTGGGTGTTACACCAGCGCAAGGGAATGCACTGCTTTTATTCCCTTTCTCAGAAAACCCCTTGTTTTGGTGGCTCTGGTGCTGAAAGCTCAGAAATCACACCAAGGCTCCTTCCCTAAACACATCCTTGGGGATATTTCAAACTGGTTGAACTCTTGGTGGTGTGTGGACTATCCTCCAAAAAAAAAAAAAAAAAAAAAAAAAAAAAAAAAAGAAGGACAGAATGTCGTGATAAAGGAATTGGGCTCCTGATGTGTTTTATTCTGTCCTTGGGTGAAATCTCTTGCCACATCCTGAGACTTGAGGCTGGGGAAAGGGCAGGGCATGTGGGAGCTCCCTAGAGAAGGAAATTACTCTCATCAAGTTACTCTCTGCTTTAATTTCAGTCATTTCTACCTATTTTCTCAGGATTTCCAGCCAGGAGCCAGCCTGTCTGTGAGAGAAGCATCTGAATGGATGAGAAGGTGCCAGCACTGCTGTAGGTGGCTCTTTGAAGTCTGCTCATTCTCTTCAGCCAGGACACCCCAAAATACAGCCTGGAAAGAGAAGGCCAGGCAGCTGGAATTACAGGAGTTGTAATTGCAGCTGAATTCTGCAGGACCAGGAGCTGCAGCCCAGCAGACACCAGTCTGTGGTGGTGGACAGCTCTGAAGTGCAGCTCTCAAAATAATGGTTGGGTTTGGTCGTTTTGGTGTGTAAAAGTTGTTTCTGCTCACTGGGGTAAGAGGCAACAACAGGATTAAAAGATATTTCCTATAGTTCTGCAGCCTCAGGTGGAGAATGAGGAAAGGGGAGTACGGATGGCCTGTCTACAAAAAAAATACAATATAAATGTTGTGGAGTCTCACATCTCTTTGCATGTAGAGATCTTTCCTGTAGCAAGGAAATAATTTTATATTCTGGCACAGGACTGATAATGAAACACTGAATTCAGAGATAAGAATCATTGTTTTTTCTTCCAGTTCTCCTTTATTAAAAAAGAATACAACTCATCAACCCCCTCTTTGTTTTTAAACATGACAACCTTTGGGGTTTTCTGGTTTGTGCAAGAAGGATAATCTCCTAGGAGATGATGACCAGACTGGTGTTTAAGTGGTTCAATGCTGGAAAACTTCCTTGCTAGTGAGTCAAAATTACCTTGCACTGGTCCTTTCCTGTTCCTCTGCCTCGTGGCAGCAAAACATGGCAAAAACTCGTGGTCTGCTTGGAACTTTTTCATGGAATGGTTTTCTTTGTAAACTTGCAGGCGATTTCAGGCTTCTTACTTTGGGTATCAAATGCTTAAAAGTTTCTCTTTCTGCCTTGTAAAGACTGAAAAGGAAGCTACAAACCTCTCTGGCACAGCTTTTCCTCTCCAGAAAGGACTCAGATGTCTCAGCTGGATTAGATGATCATTGTAGGTCCCTTTTGGAAGTGCTCTACCTCAGGAATGGCTTTTCCAGCTCGTTATTCTTTCTTCCCTCTCATGGAAAAGGGAGATGTTTGACTGGAAGAAAAAAACCGTCTTTAGATGGTTACCCATCTAAAACCCATGTTTAGATGATTAAGTTTGTCACTGTTCAGTGGGAGTCACTAAATCCCTGTTGGCATCAAGAGTCTGTGGCATTTAATGCAAAAAAAATCATCATAAAGACACTGAGCTGCTTCCTAAAGGCATTGAGGGCTTTATTTACCCCCTTCTCCAGGTGGTGGGAATGGTGCTGATCCAAATTAATTTGAAGAATGTGTGCTGGGCTATCAGCACTAAAAGAGCTCAGTTTTGGTTAATGTGGCTGTAGGGAGAGTAATTCAGTCCCACTGTTGGGTTGTGCTGTTGCATTGGTTTTCATTAGTTGTTGCTTTACTGATTTCAGAGTATAAAATTCCTTTCAGTCACTGTTGGTTTGAAGGGTTGGGCTCTCAAACCTGAGGCTCTGGGTATCCTCTCTGTCCCATTGCTTCTCTCACCTCAAGGAGAGAGAAGCAGGAGGTTTTTCCTGCAGCCCAACTTGAGTTCCACGGGCACAATGAACCCTGAACCTGCTTTAGTAGCAAGGAAAACCCTGTTGGGCTTTGAAGCTGCTTGTGGAACTTGAGGGGCTTTTTTTTTCTTTTTCTTTCCCCTGTTCTTATGAGTTTGCTGCCAGCAGTTGTGTGTGCTCAGTGAGATGAAAGTCACCGTGCCCAAGTGTGAAGATTCATCACAGCCACATCCCAGAATCTGATCCCTTTTTTTTTGTTAAAAGTGGGAGTTTCAGCTTGTCTGGAAGCTGTTCCAGTTGCTCACAACTTCTCTGTGCTGCAAATCCTTGTGAACCTTCTGCTGAGTCAATTAAAATCTCCTCTTTTTTGGCCTGGAAAATGGTCTTCATTAGGCTTGTTTTTGCCTCTGCTGCTTCCTGTGTGGTTTTTGCCTGGTGTGAAGCTGCCTGGTGCCCTCCTCTTCCTCATCACGATGGTTTCAGGTAGATATTTACGCCTGTGGATGTGTGTGATTTAACTGGATGAATTAGTCAAGAGGCTCTGCATAGCTGGGATTTAAGGCTATTCCTCATTATTACATCTCAAGGAGCTGCTGATTGTCCCTGTTTTTTATCTGCCCCTTTGCGTTGTGTAATCCTTTATTGCGTTGTTACATGACATCATCTGGATCCGCTGCCCCGTGCTTTTTGGGCTGCAGAACATGTTCAGCTGAGTCTTGGGCAAGGAGCAGGATTTATTACTAAATCCATTAGAGTTCTGAAAATAAATAAACACCATGCTGAATTCCTTATCCACCAGCACGTTGCCTCCAGCAGCAGTGAAAATATTCACATCGAGTCGCCGCTGATTGCCCGAGAGGGGCTGGGGTTGCCAGTGCCTGGAGTGACTGAGGGTTTTGTTGTTTTGGTTTTTTTTTTCCCTTTAAATTGTGCTCTTGCACAAAACCCAAAAAAGGTTGGCAAGTGTGTTCTCTACTGGAATCAACAATCTCTTAATGCTCTGAGGCTAAACTAAGGCTGAAGTCAGCTATTCAGCTGTGGCTCTGTGCAAATCTATTGTGTTTATCTCTGCCCGAGACGTACTCATTAGGCAGCAGGACTCTTTGTGTAGCTGTAACATCATTTTAAGGGTAGGATTTTCCCAAGATTTTCCCCACAAAGAAACCAGAGCAGTGGAAAACCATCTTCTGCTGGATGTCTCCTCTTCTTCAGTGGCACGGCTGAGCCTCAGCAGTCCCACTGTGCTGGAGAGGAGGGGCAGCTCTGATCTCTGCTCTGTGACAGGAACAGGACCTGAGGGAAGGGCTGGAGCTGGGTCAAGAAAGGTTTAGGTTGGAAATCAGGGAAAGGTTCTTCATCCAGAGGTTGGTGAGGCATTGCCCAGGTTCCCCAGGGAATGGGCACAGTCCTGAGGCTGCCAGAGCTTCCAGGAGCGTTTGGACAACAATCTCAGGTACAGGGTGGGATTGTTGGGCTGTCTGTGCAGGGCCAGGAGCTGGATCAATGATCCTGTGGGTCCTTTCCAACTCAGGATATTCCATATTCCACCAGTGTTTGCTGTGTCCTGTAAGGATGTGTTGGCTCTCTGGCAGCAGGGAGATGGAGCCTGGGCTCTCCTGCAGTGTCCAGCAAACTCCATGGAGAGATCTCTGATTGCTGCAGGAGGGAAAACTGACACCCAGGTACTGAAGGGCCAGAGCAGAGCTTAAACTGCTGCTTGGGAGATGGATTTCAGTCCCACACTCCCCAGGAAATAACTTTTTCCTTTATACCAAAATTGACCACAATCATTGTTGCTTCAAAGTCTGATTAAAATCTTGCCCTGGGATGGTCTGGCTGTGCTCAGGAGCCTGAGGACAGACTGTGGCTGTAAGAGCAACCAAGTCCATGTGCTGTTGCTCCTCTCTCCCCCAGCATCAGAAAGATTTGGAGCTGCTGGAGAAAGTCCAGAGGAGGCCACAGAGATGCTCCAAGGGCTGGAGCCCCTCTGCTCTGGAGCCAGGCTGGGAGAGCTGGGAATGTTCCCCTGGAGAAGGGAAGGCTCCAGGGAGAGCTCAGAGCCCCTGCCAGTGCCTAAAGGGGCGCCAGGAGAGCTGGAGAGGGACTGGGGACAAGGGATGGAGGGACAGGATACAGGGAATGGCTTTGCACTAGGAGAGCAGGGTTTGAAGGGATATTGAGAAGGAATTGTTCTCTGTGAGGGTGGGCAGGCCCTGGCACAGGGTGCTCAGAGAAGCTGTGGCTGCCCCTGGATCCCTGGAAGTGTCCAAGGCCAAGTTGGACAGGGCTTGGAGCAACCTGGGGTAGTGGAAGATGCCCCTGCCCATGGCAGGGAGTGGCACTGGCTGGGCTTTATGGTCCTTTCCAACCCAAACCATTCCATGATTCCATGATCCTCTCCGAGCTGCAGTTCCATCCTGGGGCTCCTTTCCAGAGAGGCAACAGTCGGGTGGGAGTTGCTCCCTTTTCATCTCCTTAGACACCTCCTGGAGGTGGGAGATGATCTTTAGAAAGAAGTGACTCCTGTTTTAGGGCACGAGAAGGGGCTGTGCTCAGGGCACAGCCTGTGCAGTGACCACAGTGGAGCTGTCTGAGCTCTCAGTCCTGCCCTCCTCTCCCCGTCCTAGCTGGGGGCAGCACGAGTTGGCTGCAGGGTCTGCTCTAATGAGAGCTGCATGTTGGCATGGCTTTGGCCAGGGAGTTTCTGCCTCCAGCCCTGGCAGAGCCTGCTGGAGCCTGGCTGCCTTCCCCAGCTCCTGCCACTGCCAGGAGGAAATCACCATCTGGGTGCAATCTGCAGCTGAAGGAGTCTGACCTTCCCAGCAGCTCTTGGTTGAGCACCAGCTCTGGTGCTCACTGGGCTCCTTTCCTTGCTAGGGAAAAAACAAAACAAAACCAAACAAAACAAAAAGATTGTGCAGGAGAGAGACAAAGGAATGAGAGTTTATGTACATTTTAATCAAATATAGCTGATTTCTCCTCTTGTGGGAGATGGTTCTCACCTTCTGGTTGGGAGCACGAGGAAGGAGCAGCAGAATATTGCCTTTGCCTTAAAGCTTCAGATTTCTGGGTCTGCTCCTTGTGCAGCTGCCTCCTAAGCTCCTCTAACCCCCTGTGCTAAAGGGACTGCTGGGCCTTTTCCTGGAGTTGTTTTTTGAATTTCATGGTCTTCTCTGTCTTATCTGGATGAATTTCTCAGATGGGGACAACCCTAAAATACTTGCCTCTTAGAGGAGGACTTGATGTGCTCCCTTTCACCTGGGTGAGCTGTTGCTGTCCAGCCTAATATTTATTAATATTATTTATTTGTGCTTTTCCGGGCTGAAAAAGCACCAGAAGAAGGTGGCAAGTTGCTAAACCCACCTCAAAGTCTCAAAACCCGCTCAAATTGCAGGTTACTGGTTCCCTTGGCCTCTAAACTTAATTTCTTTGATTCCTGAAAGCAAACCTGGTGCCTCAAACCAGCCTGAGTCTCCTCAGAACAGCCTGAAATGTGTGTCCTGAAATGGGATCCCCAGAGCTGCTCTTGTGGGATTCAGCTCCAGGGGTGAAGCCTGGGAATGCTGAAGGAAACGATGGTGGGACAAACACTTCAAACCCATCCCAAATGACACAGAAGCCAAGGCAGGAGTTACCTGGGAGTTCCCAGCAGGTCGCTGCTCCCTCTGCTGTGCCTTTGCCTGCAGTGTCCTGCAGGTGATGGCACGAACAGGATGTGCAGCAGGAGCTGGGAAGAGAGCTCAGGTTTCCCTTGAGTTGCAGTCAAAGCAGCAGGAGGCGGGCTGGGATTTAAGGGAGTTCATGATTCAACCAGAATAAAACAACCCAGGCTGAAGTTATGGCAGTACTTAAATTTTTTAATTTGGATCCCCTGAGCAACTTCTTTGCTTTTGTTTCAAGCCTTGGCTGTGGCACAGCTTGGGAATCCCAGGGCTGCTTCATGAGGATGGGATGAGGGTTTCTCTGCAATGCTTGGGTCCACCTAGTGTTACTTTCTGTGTCCAGGCTCTTGCAGCCTCCAATGTGAGGCCACCAGAAAGAAAAAAAAAAAGAAATCAATCAGAGTCTTGGAAAAGCATCCTGCTAAAAAGCAAATACACCTGGCATCTGTCCCTGCCTTGGAGGGAACCCAAGAACTTCTGCTGGGATACTCGGCTGATCCTGCTGGACCAGGCAAGCAGGTCCTGTATGATCTGGTTGTGAAGCAAAAATCCACTTCCCACTGGTTTCCAGCCACAAACCAGCCTGGCTACAAAGAGCTGCTTAATGCCAACCAGTCAGTCAATAAGAGAGGAAAATGAACTTCTGCCTGGGAGGGAGGTTGGCTTTGTGCATAAAGTTAAGAACCTGCTGGAGGGGAATGTTGGGATGAGGCTCCTCAGAAGCTGATGGGCTTGGGGAAGGGTGTAACTCCTGCTCCTTGGATCCAGCTGCCCCTGGGTGACTGTGCTTGGCTGTGACAGTGGAGAATGTCTGCAAAGATCAGGTCTGGAGAGGCTGGGATAGACCAGAGAGCGCCAGACACTGAAGTATCTGATGTCCCCTCTGGTGCCTGGAATTGTGTCAGACAAGCTGATACCTTCCAGAAAATGCTTCTGGTGGGGGGCTAAGATTTCTAGCATGAGACTGGCACTGCTATAATGAGAATTTATCATAATGAGGAAACACGGTTTGGTGTATTAAAAGGGAGTTAATACGGGGCCAAGTTTTCTACCATGAACTGAGAGCCCACAGGATGCAGGACTGGAAAGGATCTCAAGACTCCTGGAAGAGACTTTCTGGCCCTGTGAAGTTGTCCCTGCATGATCTCATGTATTCCATAGTCCTTCCTGGTTATCCTCTTCCAGGAGGAGCTGGCAAGGTGACCACTGGGGACACTGAGCTCCCACTCACCTGGTGCAGCTCAAGGTGTGCACGGAATTAAATCTTGTATTCAATATTTACATTTTAAGCCACTCAAACAAGGATTCACTCCCACAATAAATGCATCTTCCAAGCCAACATAACTGCATTAAAACCAAATCCTCCCACTTTTTTTTCCTCTTTTTGGGTGATGTCCTTGTTTTGACTGGGATAGAGTTGATTTTTTTCTTCCTCAGAGGCTGGTAAAGCACCGTGTTTTGGGTTTACTATGAGAATAATGTTGCAGTAATAGCTTTAACCTTCAGCTTTTGACAGGGAATTTCCCACCTTAGTTAAAATGATGTCAAATGCTTTCCTGGGTGGTTTGGGTTTTTTTTTTCCCCTGGATGTGGTTTGTTGATTTAGAGGATGGGGAAGGCTCACTCAGGATATGCTGAGCCTCTACACCAAGATCTGTCACAATAAAAAAGCCAAGATGTCAATAAGATGTTCTTTAAACATTCTTTCCAAATATCCAAATTTTGTGGCTGCCCCATGATCCCTGGAAGTGTCCAAGGCCAGGTTGGATGGGGCTTGGAACACCTTGGGATAGTGGAAGTTGTCCCTGCCCATGTAGGGTGGACATGACCTTAAAGACCATCCAGTCCTACCAAGGTGGGGTGGGACTGGATGGTCTTTAAGGACCCTTCCAGCCCAAACCATTCCAGGATTCCCAAACTGCTGTAGCTGGATCAGCTGAGGCCCTTCTGGAGGAAAGAAAAATCAGGAAATGGAGCAACAAAACAGTCCCAGTCCAATCTTTATGGTATAAGAACTTAAATGTGCCCTTTTTTTTTCCCCTAAAGCAAAGGCTGCAGGTTGCTTTTTTTTTTTTTTTTTTCCACTTTGTTTTTGCTGCTTGGCTTGATAAAGAACCTCAAGCTCCCTTGCTGTGCTCTGTCCCAGGGATTTATTTTGACCCCCACCTAGTTGGTTTTTTACTCAAAAGTGCCTGTGCCAGGTTATTTTTGGGGAATTTTGAAGTGGCAGAGAAAACCAGTCTGGACGATGGGACCCCACCATGTCCATCCACACACCTGATGGGAGAAGCCAGATTTGTCAGTGCTGTGCTTTTCCCCTGCTCTGAAGTTATGAACAACATCTCCCCTGCTCATGCTTCCTGCATCCCTGCAAAAATGAATACAGATTTAATTTTTTATTGAGGGAAAGAGCCTCAATCCAGGGCCTTCTTGTGCTGGAACAAGGTGGGATGGTTTGAACGTGGAGGATTCATGTCCAGATAGATATGAATGAGTATTGAGAAGATTTTTTTTTTTTTTTTCAATAAGAAGGAGGGTGGTGAGGCCCTGGCACAGGATGCCCAGTGGAGCTGTGGCTGCTCCTGGATCCCTGGAATTGTTTCATGTCAGGCTGGATGGGGTTTGGAGCACCCTGGGATAATGGAAGGGGCATCATGGCAGGGGCGGGAACTGAATGATCTTTGAGACCCCTTCCAACACAATATATTATATAAAACACTCTCTAGTGAGTATTTTATATACCCGAGGAAGGTGTCCCTGCACCATTGCAGGGGGGGTGGAACTGGCTGATCTTTGAGACCCCTTCCAGCGCAATATATTATATAAAACACTCTATAGTGAGTATTTTATATACCCGAGGAGGGTTCTGCGGGTACAGATGTGACTTCGCAGCGTCGCGGGCGGGCTTTAGGACCCGGCCGGGTGTGACACCGCCTGTCCCTTCCCCTTTCCAGCCGCGCTCCTCACTCGGGACTTTCTCCAGCTTATTA
>VWZU01003749.1:141254-154169 GCA_013397095.1 Sterrhoptilus dennistouni | reverse complement strand
TTCAGTTGAGCCTGGCTGGCACAGAGCTTTTTTTTTTTTCTTTTTTTTTTCTTTTTTAAGGAGGCACAGGAGCTTTCTCCATCCTGCATCCAGCAAAACTCTCCGGCTCCGGATCGCCGGGTTGCTTTAACTCCTCTATTTTTGCTCTTAGAGGCAAAACAGCTCTGAGAGGGGCGGTGGGATCTGGGTGGCTGGAGGAGGAGACAGCCCAAACCTTTGGCTGGGGCAGTGCTGGCATGTGCAAGAGGTGCTGCCCAGGTGTGGGGCTGGCAGAGCTGGGCTGCAGGTGTCCATCTGGGAGCTAATGGGTCGCGCTCTCACTCCACCCATCTGCCGCTCGCCAATTGGAAGTGAGAGACAAAGATGCTCTGGATGGATTAATATTGGAGCCAGTGAAAAAGCAGGAGCTGGTGCTGCCTCGGCCACCTGAGCGAGTGGCCTTTGGGGACAAGTGCTGGTGGCTTGGGGGGCAGCAGAGGCATCTCTCTCTTGGAGAAGTAGTGCAGGTAAGTTGTGGTCTTAAAAAGCCCCCCCCTGAACTGAAGCACTGCTGTTGCTGGGTGATGCATTTGGTCAGGAAATCTAAAAAAGCAGCTCTGCCAGCTCTTGAATTATTTAATTCACTAAAGTAAGGCAGTGCTTGATGTATTTTCCATGGGCTTTGCTCTGCTTAGTGATGATATCTATTGCCTGTGCTGGGTGTCTCTGTGTTTAAGGATGGAGAATGCCTTTAGAATTCCATTTAAATTAACCAGAGCGCTGGCTGTCGGGGTTTGAATTTAGTTTCAAGGTATGCATGGGGAGATGAGCACTGAAGAGCTTCTCTGTTCTGCTTTTTCTCTTAATTAATGGCAAAACATCCTCCCAGCCTGTCAGTGAGCTTTGCATGGAGCTGTTTCACTTGGGGGAAGTGCAGTGCTGAGTGGAGACAAAATCATGTATGTAGTGTGTCTGAAATGCTCCTAAACATCATCCCTGGTGCTGCAGCCTTGTAGATGAGAACCATAAACAACATCCTAATGAATAACAACATCTCACGGCATGCCAGTCTGCAGTTATTTCATCACTGGGGACTGGGGCACTTTAATTTTGGATTGATGATGGACAGGAAAACGGGATCTGCTGCTGCTGCCTCTCCCCCCACCTGTGTTGTTGTTGTTGTTGTCACTGATGTTGTTTTATGGCTCCTAAACATGGGAAACTGCACGAGGTGGTTTGTGTTATCCTGCTGAACCTGGTGGGAGTTGCAGACCCTGTTTCTGGGGGGATGGATGAGGCTGCAGAGTGCAGCTCTGTGGCCATTTGGGTACCCTTTGGGCTGCTCTTGCTTTTCGTGGCAGGGGGAGGTTTTCCTTTCCTTGAGTCTTGATGAGAAGCACGATGGAAAATGTGTTTGGTGATCAGGTGGCTGGGTTGAGTGCTCTGCTTCTGTTTCCAGCACAGACATTGGGTTTGGCCTCACTTGTGGTTTTCTGTGGGTTAGATCTGTTCCCTCCAGTGCCTTTCAGGGGGTGGTGGTGGTGGGAAGGGGTGCAGGAACAACTTTGCTGTGAGAGCTTGGCTCAGCCACTGCTCCCTTTTCAGCAGCTGTTTTCATTTCTGGTGGCGATAAGATAGCGGGGGGACAAAAAACTTTCTAGAAATTCACTTAGTTCCAAAACATGACCCTGGTACCCTGGGAGGAGGGAGGGATGTTCCAGAGTGAGACTGGTCGTGCTGCAGCATCTCTTAACCCCCAAGAAAGGCTTATTTCCACCAATTTACTCCTCCCTGCTGCCTAATTTTTACAGTATTTAGACATTTAAACCCCTGCAGGGAGCAACTCCCACCCTCTGAATAGCCCCAAGTCAGTGAAATGTTGTCAGACTGTCTCTTAACCAATTTTTTTGCATGGTTTACATGGTGCCACTGCAGATAAGTGGCAGGTGGTGGCCTCTGGAAGACCTGCCTGTACAAAGAAGGCATTTCAGCAGAGAAAAATATCTCAGGCATCTTTTAAAATCCATCTTCTCAACCCTGACCAAGATTTGGGGGCTGTTGCAGCATCTCTTTTTCTTTTGGATTGAGAGTGATGAGGCTTCTGATAGGGCCCTGCAAGGGAAAGAGCTGCCTGAGAAGCTGTCAGTAAGAGTTAATGCTTTCTAAATTATTTAAATGTTTCAGGAAAAGTCTACTGAAGAGCCTCAACTGGCCTGATCTTGGGCCTTTGCCAGCTTGTGGGATCTCTGGAGGTATTTGCTGTCTCTCCTCTCCATGTAGCCCTTAAAGCAAGAAATCATTGCAAGTCTTAAATCACTTTTTTAGAGGGTCCAACAAAGCAAAACAAAACATCTCCCTTTAACCTGTTAAAAAAAAAAAGAAAAAAAAAAAGGGAGAGAACAGCCAAAATAGTCCAACAGCCAAATCTCAAAGTGTTGTTGGTGCGTTGCTGTTGAAATTGTCCTGCTCACCTGTGAAATACTGGCCAAGAAAATCCAGTGGGTGAGGAGTGGATCTCCAGTTGGGAAAGCAGCTGCATGACTCTGGATGTGCAGGGAGGCTTCCTCTTGCAGCTCACCTCTGGGAGGCAGCCTCGGATATTAATTGTTTGGGTGGGCTAAATTGTGATGAGTCAATCTGGAGAACGTGGTGCTCCTGCTAAATCCAAACAGCTTTCTTTCTTTTTTTTTTTTAATATATTTTTTTGGGTTGGGGGGAAGGTCTCTGCAAGCTGTCACTGCTGCACCCAGTGACTCTTTATTAGCTGGTTTTATTGCAATGGGTGAGCTGGAGGAAGCTGAGGAGGAGAATTGTTCAATGCAGTGAGGAAAAAGGCTTTGAAAACAGCCACGTCTGATCCCTGAGCCTGTGTGTGGGTGTGTGTTTGCCTGGCAGGGAGCAGGCAGGAGGATGCTTCCTGCTTTATCCCTTCAATATGATGCTTTATTTTCCCAGCCAGCCACTGTGAAAATTAGTTCTGAGGTTTCATTTATCTGGGCATAACTTAAAACCTCCCCACACCATTTCCATCCATTCTCAGAAGAATATCCAGCTCCTTCCATACAACCCATGATTTGAGCCTTGAGTGCCTGCTGAGCCTCAAAGCCACAGAGTTGTGTTTTCTGCCTGGACCATGACTGGGATGTCATCCCACTCTGATGGAGGACAGAGCCATGGAGCAAAATTTTATATCCAAGTGACTTGGGATAGCCCTGGAAATGTCAGAGGACTGGTTTGTGTTCTCCAGAAATCCCAGAAATGGGACATTTCCAAGGGGTGTGATGTTTACTTTGAATAATCCAGACCTCTGGTCCTAAAAGCAGGGATCTGGGGGAATGAAACCCTTCTGGGAGGCAAAGAAGTGATGAAAATCCTTTGGGGATTCTTCTGGTAGGGGGATAGGGGAATAAGAAACACATCAATGCAATCCTGTGGCAAGAGGAGTGTGATAAACACAGAGGGAGTTTTAAATAATTATTTAACAGGGACATTCTCTCTGTAAGGTTTGCTAGAGGACGTGTTTATACATCAGGAAGGCAAAGCCTGTGTCCCTGCAGGTCTGAATCTCTGGGCTGGAGCAATAATTTGCCATCAAATTGGGCTGCTTAAAAGCACCTTCCTCCTCAGTGTCTGCTCTGAGCAGCACTTCACCTTCCAAAAGTTTACTGGGGTGAAGGAGCTTTGGAGTAGATTTAAATCTTTCTGAGGGCATGGCTATCTCCTAAACTGTTTCCAGGACCTCCTGAGTTGATTTCTTGTGGGTATTTGCATGCAGACGATGTTTTAATCAACCCATTTAGGTAAAAAGTCTGCAGTAAATATCCCTGTTTTATTGCCCAGTGATGCCAGCCCCTGCTGGTGCACCCTTCTGCTGCCTGTGTTCGATCTCCAGGTGTGCTGTGGTGGTTTTTTTTTTTTGTTTGTTTGTTTGTTTTTCCCCTTTCAGGGGCTGTGTTTTTTTCCTCCCAGCCTCATGAGGAGGAGGATGAGGAGGAAGATGAGGAGGATGAGCTGAGGAAGGTGAGGAGCAGCAGATGCAGGCAGAGGGGAGCTGCACTGTGGGGCATTGCCCACTCTTTGCTCCTCTCCTGGTCCTGCAGGGAGCAGCTTTGGGAAGAGGTTTTGACATCTGTGACTGGTGGGACTGGAAGGGGAACAGGATCACAGCTGGTGCCTGTGGAGCTGGGTCTGTCCTTGCAGAGCACAGCCCTGGCACTGAGCTGGAGGAGGGATGAGCTGGGGAGGGACAAGGCTCTGCTGTGCCTTGGGAAGGGAGGGATTATCCCCCTCAGGCTCTGCTGGGCATGGATGTGTGTCTGCACTGACAAGGGAGAGCAGGCTGTAAAGCTGTGCCCCAAAAGAGTCTTTTAGTTGATCTTGACTCAGCTCTTCGAGAGAAAAAAAACAAAAACAACTCCCTGGGACTCCCAGTGCGGATATCCCCCATTTAATGACTTACAAAAGGTCTTTTTTGCCGCTCTTGAATTTTGTCTTTGATGTTTTCCTTTCCCTTTATCGATGCTATTTGGGGAAAGGTCTTTCTTTGGGCTTGCATCAGACACCATTTACCAGGCACTTTCCTGCCCAAGTATTAGCAAGCATCCCTTACTGATCTTACACTTCCTTGAATTACTGTGATCAGTTTGGAAACCCTGACTTCTGTGATTATTTTTCTCTTTTTCTTTTTTTTTTTTTTGGTCACACCTCTCTAGGCATGGAGAAAAACAAGTCAGATCTCCAGCTCTTGTCCTGTCTGTCAATTGTGATTGCCCAGACCAGCAGCACAGGGCCATATTCCAATCTCTGTGCCAGCAGGAGCTTTGCTTTCACCAGGCTTTTCCAGCTGAATTAGGTGGAGCTGTGGGAAGGAATCAGCTGCTGAAGGTGTAGATAGAAATGAGAAGTTCTGCAACTCGAGGCAGAATAGCTTTTTGCTTGCTGCTGTCCATTAATTCTTGCTGACTTGCGTGGTTTTGAATGATTTGCAGGGAATGTCTCCACCAAGAGCCTGTATTGCTTGGTTCTTCTTGAAAACTGCCAGAATCTCTTGTTTTAAGAGCACAAGAGAGGCTCTGTTGGAAAAAACCCCTGTAATATTGACATTTTTGGAGCTGATCATCTTGTCTGTGATCAGATTTGCTGCTTGTCAAGCTGCTGTCCTATTCTTGTGTGATGCAGTTCTGTTATCAAAGGAGTTTGAGCTTTCCTTGTCCTCCTCCAGTTGAGCTCTTGCTGCTCACTGAGATTTTTTTTAAACTCCATTTCAGTCAGTGCTCCACATAATTAAAAAATTCCTCCTCTCCTGCAGGTTTCCCCTGAGATATCATTTCCTGTGTGTGTGAGTTTTCTCTCAAGTCTGGGTTTCTGCTGACTTTGAGTGGAGAAGGGGAGCAGCACCGTTTGGCTACTGGGTATTTAAAGCACATAAATTGTGACTCTCCCCTTGCTCCAAATTGCAGGAACCTGAATGCAGCTTCCAGATCCCTTGTGCAGGAATCTCTTGTTCCTGGGATGTTAATTCATGGTGGGGAGGAGAGAGAAAAGAGTAAGAATTTAATAAGAGTTTAATACTGAACGCTGGGACTGGGGAGTTCTGGATGGGGGAAGCTGCATCATCTTCCACCAGGTTAAAGCCTTGGACGAGGCCATAAATTTGTTCAAGCTGGAATTGTCCCTGGATCAGTTTGAGGGGGTGCGGCTTAACTCTAACATCGCTCATTTTGCATTCAGTGGACTCCTGGAGTCAGCTGTAAGTGGCCAAAACCTCGCTGCAAAGCTGAAGTCCTGCATGTCTTCTGGGAAGTGGATTTCTTTCCAGTTACCCATCCCATTTCTGCCCAGTTATCTAACTGGGCAGTTCATTATGATGCAATAATTGCTAATTCTTCCTGGGAGGAAATGGGCAAAGTCTAAAGGCTTTTGTAGCACGAACAAGTGATTTTTTTGTGGTGACTTCTCACTCGCAGCCTGATGTGTTTTGCTTTATCAGCTTGGAGGCAGGACGTTGCACATGCTGATGAGTCTGAGAAATGTCCTCAGAGCTCCAGCAAAAAATGGTGGAAATTGAGGTTGTTGAAGAAGCTGTGGCTGCCCCATCCCTGGAAATGTCCAAGGTCACGTTGGATGGGGTTGGAGGAACCTGGTCTGGCGGAAGGTGTTGGAATATGGGGTTGGAACTAAATGGTCTTTAAGGACCCTTCTGTGAAAATGGGATATTGGAGCACACCCTGACTAAAAGATAATGAAGATACATGATGTTTTCTGATCAGAACTTTTGGGGTGACTAAATTTTCCAGATGTACGAGCTGCCCACATTCAGGGACAACCCAAGAGCTGCCAATATTAAAGGGCCTGTAAATAAAAGAAGTTCTTCCCCAGTACCTCTTTCACAACTGGTGTTGTCTCAAAACAAACTCCAATTAACTATCAAGGCACTAGAATTGTTAGAGGTTTGCCGGAGAGAAATCACAGGAGCCAAAGGCTGTGGCAGTACTTGTAGAAAGATTTGCAGAGCTTTTTCACTTCAATATAAGGCTTGTGCTGCAGAGGGCTGTTTACTTGGAAGATGCCAGCACCAGAACATTGTAATCGAGTTACCCAAGTATCCCGAGAATGTATTTTTATTCATAATCCTCCAGTATTGCAAGGCTCAAGAGAACTTACTGCTAACTTTAAAACAAGAGAGTCAAAATGGGTTATTAGATTGGAGACGTGGTGCCTGCAGGAATTTAATAATGGAGGATGGCATGGCAGGGGTTTGTTGTTAAATATAAATGCAAAAATGATAAGAATGTAAGAAATCAGGAAATATACCCACTTCTTGTCTGGTGCTTCCCATGGTGGATCAGCTGTTCCATGCCAGTCCTAAAACCAAGCCCCTTAAACAACAATAACAACCCTGATTCTGCTACCAGTTAAAAAATAAATGTCATCTCTAGGTCTGGTGGAGGACACTCTGCCCATGGCAGAGTGTTGGAGTGGATGGTCTTTTCGCTCCCAGCTCAAATCATTCTGTGATTCTTTGATACTCTTCTGCCTTGGTGGCTCTTGGGGTCACTGTTGTTCCCTTAGCTCAAAGGGTAGTGGCTTACTCATGAAATCTTCAGCTGTATCCTTGAGTCTAGAAAAAGCAGCTTTGTTTTCTCTTTTGCAGCACTTCAGCTCTTCACCTGTGAATTCAGAGCTCAGAAAGTTCAGAAATTTTTCTTTTGAGAAAGGAAAGAAGTGGTAACACCATGTGCCTCTCCAATTTAGTCTCACCTAACAGGCATCCCTGCAGGGAATAAGGCTGGGGAGGCAGTAGGAAGTTATTTTCTGGAGTAAATTAATGTTTAGAAAAGAGGAGCATGGCTTAAATTGTCAAAAGAGAGCTGCACCATGTACTTTTGGGCAGACAGTGGAAGGTGGCACCTTGTTCTGCCTTTGGATAGGGAGAGCAATTGGAGAGTCTGGTTGAACTTGGAGGTGATGGGTGAGAAAGAGTCTGAAGAGAGGGCAGGACCTTTCTGAGAGATACCAGAGGCACAGGAGTGAGTTATTGTGCTGTGCATCTTTGCCTCTTGGGGTGGTGCTTTCCAGCTTTGTCTCTAGAAGCCTTTGTCTTGCTGAAATTTCTTTGCTTGGATTTTTTTTTTCTTTAATTGTTGGAGCCTTTGAAAGAAAACCTGGGTGAAAGAAACAGGATTGTGAGGGTTTGGAGAGGGGGAACCCCTGACCCCCTGCACTCTGCAGGCTGGAGGAGAATTTATCCTTCATGGAAACACTTTTGCAACTTCAGGCAAACGCTGGAGCATTCTCACATTGATACCTAATGAATTTGAAGACTTGTACTCCTGCCCCGGCTTCCCTAAGCCCAGCAATTGCATCGATCACCGCCGTGTTTCATAACTGGCCCGTGGTTGAACTCTTTTTAATTTCAGGAGTGGAGGTGAGGTGGAGAGAGGAAATGCAAGGTTGGTTTTGTGCGTCAGGCAGTGGCTGCTGGAGCAGAGCTCAGCCTTGCTGTCAGCTCTGCACAAACCCGAGCCCATGGCAGCAAAACCCGGCCAAGGAGGCGAGACCTTGGATGTGAAATGCCGTAAGCGCCGCGAGAGGGGAGCAGGTGGAGTCTGGCTGATGTGTTTGTCTTGCTGGCTGCTCCTGAGCCTGCACTTCAGCACCAGCCAGCTGGCCTTGTCCTTAGGTAGCATCCCTCAGCATAATAAGGAATGCTTGCTCCTGACTGGGGAGAAAGGGAGAAAGGGACTGGGGCGTAAGGAGGAAAGAGATTAATTGGGCTCCCCCTGAGATCTGTCTGGTTTGTTCTGCTCAGTTCAAAACTTGGGGTTGTTCAACCTGGAGTTGTCCTCTGTTTAGAGGACACGTTCATTTCAAGATGTTTCCTCCTAATTTATCCAAAGCTGGGACAGAAGGTTCTAGGGTGAACTTACTGTGACATTTTAGTGCTTAAAGTGGGCCTTTAAGAAAAGTGGGGACAAACTTTTTAGAAAAGCTTGTTGGGATAAGACAAGGAGTGATGGCTTTAAATGAAAAGAGGTTTAGATTAGAACATAAGGAGTAATTTTTTTTGCAGTGGTGGTGCTGAAATACTGGCCCAGGTTGTTCAGAGATTTAGTGGACTCCCCATCCCTGGAAATGTTCAAGTTTAGGCTGGATGGTGTGCTGAGCAGCCTGATTTAGTTACAGATACCCCTTCCCATGGCAGGGAAGGTGGAGTAGACCTCTAGAAATCCCTTCCAACCCAAATTATTGTATGAAAAAGTCAGGTGAGTGTTGAATTCTGTAGTGCATCAAAGGTGCAGATGCTTTAGCCCCCAGTTTACCCTTCCTACCTCCACTTGTGCTAATCCCTGACCTTTCAGCTGCTCCCATGGCTCCCTGCCTGTGTCTGGGCTTGTATAAACACCCATCACCTTTTACCTCCTGGGCACGCCACACACAGGTTCCTGATGTTAATGTGCCCTTCCGTGGGGGATGTAACAGCTTTTCCAAAGGCGCCAACAAGGCTGTTGGGAAGTCTGAATTGGGATGGTGCTGTGGGACACCATTATGTTGGGAGAAGACAAATTGCCAGGGCTGGGTTTTTGCCAGGGCATAGTAGGGTGAACGCCTGACTTTTTTTCTTTTATTTTTTTCACCCAAACGTGCCGTTGCATCTTTAATTACAAGGTTAAGACCTCTGTTTTATGACTCATCTGAAAAAACCAGCACCTCCACCATAATTACCCGAGCATGTTGCCTGAGGGACTGTGGCTTATTAGTGACTCAGAGGAACCAGTGGCACCTAATGAAATGGCCCTGCCTGCTGTAACACCCCAGCCTTGCCCTTTTCATGCCTGGTCCAAGCAGGGACCAAACCAGTCTCCCATAGAGGTGTGATGCCAACCTGGGTGATGCTGCAGCTGGGGAGGAATTTCTGAGGAAGAAACCAACCAATTCCCCATGGTTAGACACCATCAACCTGCAGAAATAGCTGTGTTCAGTTGAAGGAAAAGCAGAGTGTCTCATTTTGCCCACTGAAGGATGAACATGTTCCTTCAGGCTCCCTCAGAAGCCATAACAGGAGTGAGAAATGGATAAACCATCCTGGTGGGAATGTGGGTTCCTTGGGTAATCTGCCCCGCCGAGGCGTATTTTGTTTGTTTCCCTGAAATACGTAAATGCAATCATTGCACAATAAGAGCCTCTTTAAAAAACTTTCCTTTGATCATTAACATGCTAATCAGTCTGCATGGATCTTCTCCTTCCCTTCCAGGTGGAGGGAAACAATTGACTCGTGTAATGGGTGCCCCTTGGCCACAGTTCGGTGCCGTTTGTTCCTCCAGCCCATTGTTCTGGGATGAACTTTGGAACATTGTGTTTCTCCCTTGGACCAGACACTCGAATTGCCCTCTGGTTTATGTGCTGGCTCTTTTTTTATTTTTTTTTTTATCATGGCCATCAGGGTATCCCTTCAGGAACCTGTCGGCACTGGAAGGACTGAGTGGTGACAAGTGACAGGGTTGGGAGGTGCTGCTGTCAGTGACTTTGCATCCGTCATGTCTACAAAGGCTCCCCAGGGACCAGGAGGAATTGTGAGGCCTGAAAACGTGGCACACTGTACGAGGGAATAAAGAGCCCTGCAACCTGGGAGCCAAAAGTTATGGGGCAGAGAAAGGGTCTTTGGAAAACAGTGTCATACCTCAAAGGAAAAGCAGGAAGCCTAATCTGTAGAACAATAAGGCAGGCGAAACCTCTTTCCTTGTTGGCCCAAATTCATCCCAGGCTTGCGTAGGTAATGTTTGATTAGCCTAATGAAGTGGGGAAAGACAGAGCAAACCTATTCCTCTTTCTGATTGCATTTTGGCTGGGAAGAAGTGTGTGAAGAGGCAGCATCGAGCCCCAGGTTTCCAAGGGGCCGCTTGGGTGACTCTTGCTCAGGGCTTGAAATCAAGAGCTCTGTTATTCACTGTAAAATGGGCCATGCACCTGTCCAGGGGAGCTGCTGCCTGTGCCCACGCAGGCTGAGCTGTCACCTTTTGTCAGCGTTCAGAAGAGCCAGGCTGGCTTTGGGCACCAGGCTTTGATCACACCTGAGAGCAGGTGCTCCTGAGCTCTGTTATCATGCCAAGAAATGTTCAATAGCCTCTTTTCCAGCAGTGAATTGCAGAACTGACTCAGTACCAAACCCCCTGTTCCCTGATAAATGATGGGGACACATCCCTGCTGCTGCTGTGTTTGTGGATTTGCTCTTGCTCAGCGTCATTTCCCATTTGTGGCTTCCCCACCAGACCCTGCTGGTGCAGATGGTGTTGGCTGCAGGACCCCAGCTCAGGAAGTGGGCCAAGGAAGGCTGGAGGGTTCTGGGGGTTATCTTCAAGTGCCAAGCACTGTTTGGGGGATATCCTAATGATTAGGAGCAGCAGGATGGGAAGTGAATTCCCATTTTCATCCAAATGGAGTTGTTTTTTTCTAAATCAAACTGGTTCTGTTTATCTGAGGACAAGGTACAACCTGAGCTTCATTACTGCTTGTACTTTTATAAAAACCTTTCAGATGTTCAGTTTGTATTATTGCTGACATACTTGTTCAGGTTTGGTAAATCCCTGAGATGGGCAGACTCATCCCGATCTTTAGCCTTGCTGTTTTGTGGTCCCAACCCAGGATGTCTGAGACTTTTTTCGAGTACTGCCTGTGGCTGTAAAGGAAAGTTCTGGTAAATACTATAACATCAATAAGCAAAAAGTTACATTTACCACATTCAGGAAAATCTGATGCCTGCGGTATTTTGGGACTGGCTTTGTGCTGGAAAGTAAAGACATTCAGCATCTTGATGATTCTCATGTTTCATTTTTTTTTTCTGTCTTCTGCAGAGTCTCCACCAGCAGCGATGTCAAGGAATGGATACTTCTTTGAAGAGAGTGGCAAGTATTATTTTGACTTTTTTGCCCACCCACCATATTAGAGGGAGAGCTGGACTGCAAGGGTAGCTGCAAACCTGACATGGGTGATACAGGATCCATTTAGCCGAAGTATGATGTGAAAACAGCGTGGTGTGGTGGTTGTGTAATCTTGTACTTGGGAGCAGGCGCCGTGTTTTTAAATCCTGTAGATGTTTGAGATAGTCAGGCAGTAAATAATCAACTCCACATTGTCATCAGTGACTGTTCTGGGTGGCTCCTTGTTTTTCAAGTTCTTTTGTGATGTTTTCTTGTCGTACAGCCTGGCAGGTGTATTTGCTTGTCTTTTTCTGGAGTGGGGATCGTGCGTGGGTGTTGGATCCCTTTGGAGACATCCTGCCAAAGAGCATCAGGCAAATGTTGGATGGCTCTTGCAGACACATCTTTTACTGCAAAGATTTTTTTATTTTCTCCTTTGAAGCAAGATTAAGTGGTGGTATTTGAAAACTTGGATCATCTGCCTCAAAGATGACTGAGATCTTGGAGATATTGTACTGATAAAGGAGCAATTGAAGTGCATTGAAGTCCCATCTTCTCCGCTGATTTTGGAGAAATAGAGTCATGGAATAATTTTGGTTGGACAAAACCTTGAAGATAATCTTATTCCAACTCCCTGCCCTGTGTTTTCCCCCAAAGCAGCATTTGTGTAGGATACTAGGGAAAGATCTGGAGAGTTCCATCCTCTTCAAGAAGTAGTCCCTGAGGGCTTGGGGCTTCCTGCCCTTGGAAGTGCTGGAAATACTCAGGACTTCCAGATGCTGAGAGGAAAAGACTAAAATTCTCTGGTTATTTAGGCCCTTAGATGCTTGTAGCTGTCACAAGGCTCATCTTTCTTGTTCCAGAGGGCCAAGCCTTAGGCTGACATCTGGAAGGGGAAGCTGAATGTCTGCCAGATGTCAGCTGATCCAGCACCGCTGGTGACAGCATTTCCTTTGGCACTGGCTCTCCCTTTCTCGTGCAAAGAACAAATATTGGGGAGTCAAAGGACGAAACTGGAAGCCAGTCCTCTCATCTCTAGGCAGAAGTGTTCTCTGGAGGCTGGGTTGAGTCATGGAAGGGCAGAAAATAACGTGTGACCTCAGGGAGGTTTTCTGGGGGCATGTGGAGCGTGAGGTCTGGGTAGTCCTGATCCTTCCCTCCTTCCCACCTCGCTTGTGGGTGCTTGGGATGGGGCTGGTGCTTTTCTGAGGGTTGGGAATGAGAGAGGGTGACCCAGGTTGGGACCTTAGGAGGGGAGTGAGCCCCCAGGATCTGCCTGAGAGCAGTGTAAGGGCTTGGGGAGAAACGCTGCTGGTTTTGGAGGCAGGACAGGCCCCTACTACTTCTTCCCAAACCCTTCTGCCACAGGGAACACAAGCCCAGCTTTCTGTCCTAGCATTTTATGTTTCTCTGCATGTCCTTTTCCAGGACTCAGTCTTCCCTTCCTCAAACTATGCCCACAAACAACAACAACAACAACAAAACCCCTCCAAAATTCAGATCTCTGAATGGTTTTTTT
>VWZU01003749.1:110169-141207 GCA_013397095.1 Sterrhoptilus dennistouni | reverse complement strand
GCATCCTCTGTGAATCTCTGACAGAGGCTTCTTCTTTTGTCGACTTGGTGCCATGGCAATGGGCATTTCTGCCCTATATTTGTGTTATTACTCGTCTTCCTCCTTTGTCTTAAGGAGACAGCACCTTGGAGCTGCCTCCGAAGGCTTTGAGGAGGTTTGTGGTGCTTTCCTGTTGTGCTTCTCTGTGGTTTGGGGAAGGAGGGGGATGTTGCTTGCAAGTTCCTCCTGAACGTAATGTTATTTGTGACTGGAAATACAGTGGATTTCTTGGTTATTTCACTCTCAAAGCTGCTGTCACTCTTACTCCTCATTACAAAGTGACCTTTTGGAAGAGTTCAGCCGCTGTGGAGTGATGAGTCACCTTCTGCTGGTTGACTGAACCAAGGCCTTGGAGCATATGGAGGGTGGCGGTGTGAGTGCTCCCGCCCCGCTGTGCTGCTTTGGTGATCTCTCTGCAGGGGTTTTGTGCTCTCAGATTCTCAAAGACTTCACCCCAAAACGTCACCAGGGCTGGAGGAAACTACAGATGAAGGTGTTACCTTTTCACAGTGTTTCAAAATGGTTTGTTTTGAAATGGAGTTACGAGATCACCGAACTGCCTCATGGGGATCTGCCAGGCAAGAGATGCTCTTGCCCCACCTCTGAAACAAAACAAAACAAAAAATCCCCAATCCCCTAATGCTGTGTTGAGAGAGGGTAAAGAAAAAAAGAAACCTCTTTAATTCTGTTTTTTTGGACATTTTCCTCCCTTTTCTCAGCAGAGCAACATCCTTTGATACTCTTCTCTGCGTAGAGTGGAGCTTTCTTCCTTATCTCCTCCTGGGATCTTGCATATACATATGGTTTTCTGTATTCTTAGTAATTAGGATGTTTTTGTTTCTGAGCATATCTGAGGCTCTCTTCGGAGCCTGGGTCTGTCTTTTGCCAGCTAACTTTTCTTTACCCTTCTTGTGTTCTCAGCAATGTTAAAATTTAAAAGTTGAAACCTCGTTTTCAGTTGAAAGGGCTGTAGCAAGGGTGATCTTGGCTGCAGCACCAAAGCAGAGCTCTGGAAGAGCCTCCTGGATGTTTACTTCCATAAAACCTTCAAGTGTTTAGTAATTTGTAGCTCTGTTAATTACTGAGGAGCTGGGGGAAGCCCTGGAAGGATTTTCTAGTGAATTAATATGTGACTATTTGGGAAGTTCAGAGGTTGTTACAGTCCCAACCATCTCCCATCCTGACCAGCTAAAAATCTGGAAAGTTTATCAAGGAGACCATGTCTTCAGCTTTGAGTTCAAGGTTTCCCTTATTGCTGGAAGAACTTGAAAGCCACTTTTGTGGCTTTTTAGTGCCTTGCATGAGGTAAATACTTACAGTGTAGCTGGGAAAAAAGAAATCTGGTGAGTAGTTTGTTCTGTACTAAGAGGGGGAAAAAAAGGAAATAGATTTGTGCCTGCCGAGTTGGACATTTCTGACTGAGGGTGGTGGCAGCAGATTTGGTGGCATCTGATGGACATGGTCTGTTTTCAACCCATGTGTACTGTCCATTTTAATAGTTCTCCTTTGCCACCTGGGTGATGAAAATACATGTTTTTTACTCATTTTTTTGAGTCTCTGGAACAAGCCTCTTGCACAAACAAACCTTACAGGGCCTGGTGGTAATTGGTGTCCCCCTCCCTGCGTGTTAAAGTCACTTAAATCTCCTGTAAGGTTGTTTTGACAAATGAGTTTTCTCTCTGGCGCATTTAAGTGGGTAATGAGATGATTGTGTAGCCCCAATCCAAACCTGGGGATAATTGGAGTCCTGATGAAATGTGGCTCAGCAATCAGGGCTCAGAATTAACTCATCAAGCCCCTCATTGTCTCTTGTGTGCATCCTGCACCCTTCTCATGGAGGTAGATGAGCTCTAAAGGCTCTGGAATTACCTGTGAGTGATTAAATTCTGCCCAAATTGCAATGAGGTTTTTAACTGAGCCAAGAACTTTCCCTGATAAGACACAAACCCAGAAGTTTTCTGGTTCCTCTTCCAAAATCCAAAGGAAGGGATCCCAGTGCAGTGCTGGGGATATCTGAATTGTTGCATTGTTTTAAAGCTGGCTCCACAGATCCAGCAGCATAAATTTATTTTTTTTTCTGGTCTTCCAGAGCAAATCCCTCACTGCTTCGTCTCCTCTGACTTATTAATTGGTTTTGCTGGCACAATAAATCACAGTTGTGTTGAAGGGCCCCAAGGCCCCAGTCTGGCTTGGGATGTTTGGATATATTTTATCTGCTTGTTTTTGTTTTTCAGTTTGCAGTTCAGCTTGGTATGTGTGCTGGGTTTTTTTTCTTTCTTTTTTTGTTCTTTTATTTTTTTTAATATTTGACTTTATCTATCTTGGAATTGTTTGCTTAAGCAGGGGAGATTATTTTAAGTGTTTTTCTGAACCAAATCCTTTCACAGTGGGTTTTTCCCCATGAGATGCCCAGTTTGCCAACAGGAGATGAGGGAGAGCATGAGGCATGGCTCACAGGTCTCCTGCATGTTTTTATTTCTGAAATTATCAGGAGGCCTGTAATAAAATAATAAAAGGAGCAGGAACACCCCTGATTTCTGAGGATTCTGCTGCAAAACTGAAACTCCACGTGCTCCTGTGTCCTGTAAAAACAAAACAAAAACCCCCACCAACACTCCACTGAATTAGTTGGATTATTCACAACATTTCCTAGAAATCTGGCTGCAAAATACAATACTGGAATTAATTCAAAAGTGCCTGGGTGTTGTTTATTTTGGGTTTTTTTTTTTGTTTTATTTTGGAGGGTTGTTTTCTGTTTTTTGAAGCAGCAGATCAGCTCTTGGGAGTTCTGTTATGAATTATCACTGAAGTGGCAGGGCAAGCTTGACGTTTTCATCTGGCTCTTCATGACAAAAGGCTGAAGTAGGGTTGGGAAGATGCAGCTGAGGTTATGGTCAGCCAGTGGTGCAGGGATCTGGGAGAGCTCTGCTCTTGGTGACTTACCTGCTCTGTACTCTCCACCTCTGGTTTGGATGGGTTTTTTTCCTTTCCCAAGAGGAGGTTGTGGTTTAATCTGTGCTCTTGAGCTTAGGTAATGGATTGACATCATCCTAGCAGGTGGTCACTGCTCCAGAAAATCTGTATCTGATGGGCTCTCAGGGAGGGCTGGAGAGCCAAGAATCCTCACCCGGCACTTCCCTGGCTCTTAAAAGTTACCTGTGGAAGGTCTGGCATTGAGGGACACTTCTCTAAATCCCATTTGCATGATCTGAAGGTTTGCCTGTGCCAACCCAAATTATTTGGCTTAAACCTAGAGTGATTTATTTTAATTGGGACCCTAAAGACCATCTCTTCCACCCCTGCCATGAGGAGGGACACCTTCCACTTGACCAGGGTGCTCCAGGTTCTGTCCAGCCTGGCCTTGGACACTTCCAGGGATGAGGCAACCACAACTTCTCTGTGAATCTTAATAAAGCAGTTTTTCCAACTAAGGTAGTCAAGGTATGCTCTAGATCCTCCTGGCCAAATAATTTTCAGCAGCAAACCCTCAGCAGTCCAACCATGAGGTCTGGGGACACCCCCAGGTTGTCTCCTGGGCTGGCTCAGTGTCCCTGTGGCTGCCAGGGGTAAATAATCTTTGAGCCTTGCCAGGGACTCTCTCAGCTGTGAACCAAAGGAAAAGCTTAAAATCCTTGCAACTATCCAGCTTTATTTAATCATTGTGGCTTACAGTTTTAGTTGGGTGGGAGTCAGCTGTGGGTGCTGCTGGCTGGCTGCAGTTGTTCTTGTCTCTGAAATGCAATAATTTATTAGGAAGGAAGGGGTTTTTCATGGCTCTTGTCATGCAAAACAAACCCCGAACTTTGCAGTTTAACTGAGATGTGTAAATTTGAGGTGTGCATTTACCTGAAAAATGTGGTTATATCAATGTAATTGCTCTCATTTTATCTGAAAAAAAAAAAAAAAAAGAAGAGAGAATTGTTTTGTAAGTAGGTGATGATGCTGGAATCAGCCTGTGAGATGTGCCCACAAATTTGCTTTGGTTCGTGTGGGAGTAGGGGGCTGTTTAAACCCTTTTTTTCTGGAATGCTCTGGAGATTGGAGAACTGATAACTCTTGTATAAAGCTCTTCCAGGTCTCTCCTGAACCCTCCAGTTGCTCTCTCCATGCCAGGGTTAACTGACTGGAAGGTTACCTCACCTATGGAGGCACCAGGGATCCATGTTTTCTGTGCAGAGTGGAAAGGTCAGGATGGAGGTGGATGCTCCATTATTAATTGAGTTTCCTTTTGCACCCAAAGTTGGGGATTTGGGTGTTTTCCAAGTGAGGCAGCGAATTGGAGCCTGCAGGGAGCGAAGCAAACTCTCTGAGAGCTGAGAGCTCAGGTTAATTAAAACTTCATGCCTTTCTAGAAAATTAGTGTCTGTTCCTGGCTAGAGCAAGTTAAAAATCCACAAGGAGAAAAATTAGGTGAAGATGACTTTTTTTTTTTTAAACTTATTGCCAGTATTAGCACCAGTTTTTTGGTAGATACAAGGCTTAAATCTCAAGTTCCTTAATACTCTATTACCCTCCTCATTACCATACTCTATTACATTAATACTCTCCCCAGTTGAGCACTGGGATGCTCAAAAGAACCAGCCTTGATTTCAGGGTGATGCTCATGTGCCAGTTGATGCTCCTTTGTCTTTAAAAGCTATTGAATATACATTATTATCATTGATTCCTTTGACCTTCTGTACTTGACTTGTAATTCCTCTGAGAAAATAGATGCAGAAATGGTTCTCGGGCCCTTCCAAAAAACAATTTGCTGCTTTCTGTGCCTAAAAACTCACTTGAGAAATCGGAAATGGCTTTTAACGTGACAAGCTGATAGAGTTGGATTGCCAATCATAGCTCGAAAAGCCCTTTTAATGTAGTTTGAGGTTCCTGCCTTTCTGAGGAGAGTTTTTTTGGAGGGGTAACTACCACTTGTGAAGAGGAGGAGATGCAATTCCATGATTCTGGAAGCCTGGGCTTGGATTTGACAGAGGGAATAGGCACTGCTATAAATGAGAACAGTTTTCCAGGCTTGGAGAGGAGATTGCCTTGGAAATTGAAGGTAAAAATCAGTTGCTTCTAGAAAACTGCTCTGAGTCAGTGGCTCGTGCCTGCAGATGTTGGTTAAAACTCCACGATTGGCTTTGTCACCTGAGACACCCCAAGAGGTCGTTCAGGGGCTGTGGCTGGAATAATTCCCATCAGCTGGTGTGTGAGAGGATGTTTTTAGTAATAAAGCTGCTTTTCTCCCAGGAAATTGGGCTCGATTAAGGTTTTTGGCATTCCTGGAGAAGCCTGCAGCCCTTGGGTTGGGACTGCTGCTCCCAGTTCAGCTTTTCCTGGGAATATATCTGATGTGGCTGAGGCTGAGCTTCCTGCTCATTGTGATTGCTGATTTTATTACCCCAGATGCAGCTGCCAGGTGCCACCAGAGCAGCAGTGGGACACTCAGTGCCACCTCTGATGGCAGCAGCTGCAGTCACTGCTGCTCCCTACAGAGCCTTGGGTACTAAAACTCAGCTCCAAAGCGAAATAGCTGCAGGGCAGGCACCTTGTCAGAGCTGTGAGAGGACTGAGAGCAGCAGGAGCCTGGAGAGGAAGTGGAGCTGAGAATGTGAGGAGGGTAAAGAGAGAAGGATGGGGATGGAATCATGGGATCCTGGGATGGTTTGGGTTGGAAGGGACCTTAAAGATTATCCAGTTCCACCTTCTTGCCATGGGCAGGAACAGCTTCCTTTAGACCAGGTTGCTCCAACCCCGTCCAGCCTGATATTGGGATATTAGAGCACAGCAGGGGTGAACTAGGGAGGGACTAGTTCAGCCAGGGATGAACTACAGAGGAAGGGGTGATGCTTTGGGGGGGAATCGTCAGAGAAATCAAAATTACTCCATCTTTTTTTTTTTTCTTCCCAGCACTTGCATAAAATGAATGTATTTTCTGGTTATTCTGGTTTATTTTCATGTTGCATAGTATGAGCTGAGGGAAGCCCTTAAGGTAAAGGAGGATTTAAGGTGAAAGCATCTGCTGCTTCTGGCTGCAGAGGGTGAGGAGGGGGTTTTGTTCCTGCAGCAGTGAAGGATGCTGCTTCCCCTTCTTGGTCTTGTGCACTTTCCATATTTTTCCATTTCCTTGCCATGAGATGAGTCCTGCAGGGTGGACTGAGGGGGATTATCCTGACCACAGTGTGTTCTTCGTGGTGCAGGAGGGCTGCACTGATCTGAGCCAGCTTTAACTGGCTGGTGTTCCAGATCCTCCTCAGCCAAACCTCTTTTCTCCAGTGCTTTTACACCATATTTTGGGCTGAAGGGGCAGTTTCTATGCTCAGAGCTCTGACTGGCCCTGTCAGTGGCACTTCAGCAAACTCTGCCTTCATCTGAACTTGCAATGGTAAGGAGGGGGGAGCACCAATTTGGAGATCTTAAACTCTCCCCCTGGAAATCTGATGCCAGTGAAAAGGTGTTTGACTCTGCCCTTTGTCTCTGAAGCAACTGCTCCTGACAAACCCTGTGAAGTGTTACTGGCACTTCCATACAGAAACTTGATTGGTGTCTGCAAAAACTCTGCAACAGCCACATCAGATCCTGCTCTGAACTTCAGCAAAACCCCCATCAAACTTCCAGAGGAGCTGAACAGCTTCTGCTGTCGCTTGTGGCATCTGCTGCCCTTCAAGCAGCGGGGGTGGCACTCGGTGAACATCAGGGAATGAGGAGGGAAACAGCTGCCAGGGCTGGAGGCAAGGCTGGAGCTCAGAGGGAAGGTGCATCTGCCACGCACAGAGCCTGTGTCACCTCGAGGTCATCCTGCATTTGACAGGCGTGAATTGCTCGTGGTTTCAAACTCCTGGCAGGAGAAATGGGCTGAAGGATCCCAAACAGGAGTGCTCTGAAGCCTGGAGGTGGTTCAGTGACAAAGCAGACACCTGTCTGGGAGTGCAGTTCCTGTCCAGCCCAGGTTGGGGATTATTTGCAAGGCGAGTGTTTTGTCCGTCCCTTGCCCAGGGGACGCGAGGCTCGGCTGCCTTTTGTTCTGCTCTTTCCTCCCCTAAAGAGGGAGGAACAGAGGATGCTTCCCTTGCCAGAGTCCTCGCTGACCTCTGCCCAACCCTCTGATCCTACTCCACCCTTGCCCTTCTTCCAGCTCCTGGGCTGCTTCTCTCCTGTCTCCAGCCCCTCTCTGTTTTCACTGCCACCCTCTTATCAAACCAGTTTCAGTGGCTGGGGAGGAGAATTAAATAGTTTTACCTCCTTGGCTTTTCCCTGTTTATCCATCTAGTTCCATTAGGAGAGGGAGGAAAAGCTCAGCCATGTTCTCAGAGCTGGGTGCTCAAACCATCCTTATGTGCCTCCCATCTGACCCAGTGAGTGAGAAGGTTGGAGAAGGAGCTCAAAACTTCCCTGAGGCTGCAATTCTGGATGTGGCTGAGGTGGAAAAAGTCTTCCCCAGGCTGATTTTTTTTTCCTTTGCAGGGCTGCCCAAACTCTCCTGGCATGGAGGGGAATGTCAGCAGAGTGGGTGCTCAGCTTTTAGGAGAGATTATGGTGCCCATCATGCATTTTGGAGGAACCAAACCCCAAATTTGGGACTTAGTTTGGGATTGAGATGCTTGTGTGGGACTTTGTAGTGCTTCTGATGGCAGCAAGCACCTTGTGTGGCTGTTGTCCATCCCTCCAGGACATCCCTGCCACATCTGCCAGCAGAGGTTTCATATCTGGAGGTGCCCACAACGTTCAGATGTTTCCTGTACCTCCCTCACTTCACTTTTTTTTCTGTCTGGACAAGTTTCCATCATGCAGGGGTGCAAACACCCTAAGCTCTGCCAACAGCAGAGGGTGATATCCTCAGTGTGCTTTGCTGGATGGGGACAGCAGCACCCTGGATGCTTTTTGAACCCTTCAGAACACTTCAGACAGGGCTTATTCATATTTATTCCTGTCAAGCTGTAAGGTGAAGGAGGCAGAGATCAGGAGGGGGGTTAATCCGAGGGGCTTTATCAGGTTTCCCACACCTCTGATAAGAAGTTTAGGAGTCATCTGGAGGCTTGAAGCTCCTGCAGCCTTTTTGCACCCTCTGAACCCTCTGGGGGGATGCTGAGCTCCATCAGCTTGTGGCAGGAAATGCTGCAGCCCCTGTCCTGTGTCACTGAGTTCCTGTTTGTGGCCTCACTCCTCTGGGTTTGTGTTTTGTGGTGGAGAACTGTCGGCTGGATCCCTCAGAGGCAGCATGTGCTGCTTTCAGCTGCTGCCTCCACATTTGCTTATATGAGGCTTTAAAAAAAGCAGTCAATATTTTAGTTTCCATTCAAGCTTCTGCCTTGAAGCTCCCCCTTTTCATTTCACTGTAGTGCCTAGAGCCAGCTAATGAAATATCTCCCTCCTGCTTCAAATTAGGCATAAAAGACTTGTCAGAAGATGAGGAGAAGCTGCTGAATAATCCTGGTAATGTAAAAATCGACATTCTGTAATGTCCCTAATTCTCCTAATTAAACATGATACATGAGTGTGCTACAAGAGTCCTCCAGCTGCTCCGTAATGAGATGTTGTGGGGACCACTTTGCTGCTGGATGAGGCTGGGTTAAACTCTAATTAAAGCCTTGCAAAAGGGCTAAGGAGTTGTCTGGTGTAATTAAGAAACTTGTCTCACATTCCCAGAGCTGCCACCCCCAGCGACCTGCTCCTCTGCCCCGTGGGGACCTGTGGGGCTCTCTGTCCGTATCAGGTGCCTCCTTAGAAACTGCTTTTATTTTAAAAAATGTAAATTTTCCACCTGTAGTGGAAACAGCAGCAGAACTGTGACACGGCCTTTGGCTGCTGGAGGTGTTGGGTTCAGGGTGGGCTGGGGCACAACTCTTGCTTTTTGGTGGTGTTTTTTTAGTTAGCCTTTTCATCCCGTGGTGTTTTTTTTTTTTACCTGAGAGGGGAGCGAGGTGTTGAGCGAGCTGGGCCTTGCTGCCCACGGCATCAGCGTGTGAGGCCAGAGAGAAGAACCCCAAAACACCCGTGGGGACCTGTGGGGCTCTCTGTCCGTATCAGGTGCCTCCTTAGAAACTGCTTTTATTTTAAAAAATGTAAATTTTCCACCTGTAGTGGAAACAGCAGCAGAACAGTGGCGTGGCCTTGGGCTGCCAGAGGTGTTGGGTTCAGGGCGAGCTGGGGCACAACTTTAGCTTTTTGGTGGTGGTTTTTTTAGGCAGCCTTTTCATCCTGTGGTGGTTTTTTTTTACCTGAGAGGGGAGCGAGGTGTTGAGCGAGCTGGGCCTTGCTGCCCACAGCGTCAGCATGAGGCCAGAGGGAAGAACCCCAAAACACACGTGGGGGCCTGTGGCTCTCTCTGTCCTTATCAGATGTCTCCTTGGAAACTTCTTTTATTTAAAAAAAAAAAAAAATTCCACCTGTAGTGGAAACCAGCAGAACATTGGCACGGCCTTGGGCCGCCAGAGGTGTTGGGTTTGGGGCGCAACTCTTGCCTTTTGGTCATGTTTTTTTAGGCAGCCTTTTCTCCCGTGGTGGTTTTCTTTTTTACCTGAGAGGAGTGAGATGTTGAGCGAGCTGGGCCTTGCTGCCCACGGCATCAGCGTGAGGCCAGAGGGAAGAACCCCAAAACCCTCTGGGAGCCATTCCTGGAGCGCCCGGGGCCTGGCGGGGCCTCAGCGCGGCCGCCCCTCACGAGGCCCCGGTGGCGGCACCGGCCTCACCAGCCATGGACTCGGACTCGGACTCGGAGTCAGATCTGGGCTTGACTCCCACCCGTGCCGTGGCGTCCACAGAGACCCTGCGGCCCTCTCACGGCACCCCCATCTCGTTGACAGGGTACCTCAAGTGCGACACGGACGATGCCAAGGAGGAGGTGGCCAGCGAGGAGCTCTTCGATGGCGTCAACTCCACCATCGTGTCCGGGGACAGCATCCGCTTCTTCGTCAACGTCAACCTCGAGGGCGCTCCCAGCGCCACTGGTGAGTGGCCCTTAGAAAGGGGGTGGGACAAGGGGGTTGTCACTGGTGGCGGGATATCGTGGGGTCGCAGTGGGTTCGGTTGGAAAGGACCTTAAATGTAATTTCTTTGAGGGAAAGGGCACTTTCCGCTAGGCCAGGTTGCTCCAGGCCTCGTCCAACCCATCCTTGAGCTTTTACTTCTGGCGGAAGTGTTTTAATATCCTCAGTACTGTCTGTGACAAATGGTGAGGGAGGAAGATGGCCAAGCCCTTCACCAAAATCTTCTGTCATTTTCTGTTTCATTTCATACACGATTTTGGGCTTTTTTTCCTTCTGCACAAAATTAAACAAAATCCCGTTTGCTTAATTTGCCGTGAAAATCAGTGCTGATATTTAGTGAATCCTTTGAAAAGTGAAGCTGGAAGAGGTAGGGAACACAGATCTAAACCGAGATCCCACAAAGTGCCAAGCCAGGTCTGAGAAACAGAGGGTTTAGGAGAGGACAGAAATCAAGTTATGCAGCTAAAGAGGGTTTTTTTTGGTGGCTGTGACAATCTTGCTTAGCTGTAGCAACCATTTTATTTTTCTAGAAAATGTTTTCAATTCTAGTAAGATAAGTAGTTCTGAAGTTAGACAAAACTTAACCTTCTTTATTCCCTGGAAATATTCAAGGCCAGGTTGGAGGGGGCTTGGAGCAACCTGGTCTGGTGGAAGGTGTTGCTGCCCATGGAGAGGGGGTGGAACTGGATGGTCTTTAAGGTCCTTTCCCATCCATTTTCTGAAAGCTGGATTTTGTGGGAAAATGTAACTCTCAGACACTGCAGGAGCCTGAGTTTGTCCCAGCAGCTGGAACAGCCTGCCTGTGTGGGCACTGGCTATTTTAGAAGTTAAATTTACAAGGCTCTGGGTTATTCTTGGTGTCGCAGTGTCAGAGAGTCCTTTAAATTTGTTAAAAGTTATTTTTAGGTCGCATGCAAATCCCAATTGATCTGCAGAGTGTAGTTACAGGGAATGGTGATGCAGATTAGGCACGGCCGTGGACCCCTGTTTGACTATCTTGGAGTCTGCTTTTTGACTCTTAAGTGATGGCTTGAACTTAGGAATAATATCCAGCAATTTCCAAGCCTGCAATTTTACAAATGCCATCTTAATTGAAAGATTTAAGGGAGCTGTGCTCTGCTATGACAAGTCTGGACTTAATGCCGTGGGGTGCATTGTTTGGGGATGAGGAATGCAAGTGCTGTGGATTCTTCTGCATCTGAAGAAGTTCACTTTCCTTGTGAGTCCTCCTGGGCTTTTTTTGTTTTCCCTTCCATTCAAAACAGGACAAAAAAAGGCTTCCTTATTTCCCTGGAGCACTGCTGTTTGTGCTGGTGCTATTAGTTGTATCCTTTTATTTTTCAGCTGAGAAGTTTAGCATTTTTAAGGAAAAATGGATTTCTGGTCTGCTTGCGGTCCTGTTTCAGATGGAAGGCTGCAGGTTTTTAAAATGAACTTCAGGCAGAACAAAAGCCCAAACTTTCAGTCAGAATATATGTGAAAAAAGAGATTTTTTTCCCCCCATTACAACATCAAAATGATCCAAGTAGCCAAAATCGAACTTTTTCACTGTTAGGCAAAGAATTCATCAGAGTCCAGGTGTTGGAGTCATCTGGGCTATCAGTTCCTTTACAGAGATGGTTTTACTGGAGTTTCTTCCAGGCTGGATTCTATACACATCAAATCAGGGCACAGCTGATCCTCCTGGAGGGGTGGCTGAGGCTGGCTGAGATGAGCACTTCCAAGAAAAATACCCTGAACTTCTGAAAAAAATACCAAAAAAAAAATTCCCAGAGCCAAGGTGTGCCTGGGAGTGAATTGTTCCCTGCTCAGAAATTCCCTTCCACTCTTTGGAAGCTTTGGGAGGTTTGTTTTTTATAGTCAGCCTTGGATTTCCTGGAACAAAGCTGGAGCTGGACCTTTGTATGGATTGTCCAGAGCAAGACAAGCGGGAAGGGAGGGAGAAATAAAAGTAGGGTTTCTCCAGGTGATGCCAGAGGCCCCAAACACCTCATTTCTTACCCCTGGGGAGCTGGTGCACCAGGATCCTGCTCAATCCTCTGCTCCTCTGAAAACACAGAGAAAAACTGAGCGTGGGAATGGAATCTTTGCATCCTCATCTTCTTTTCTTGTGTTCTCCAAGTTGGGTGAGATGTTTGAGTCAAAATGTGCTCTCTTGGCTGAATGTGGTGCCCAAACTCTCTCCTGCTGGAGACTTTTTTGGGTCAGCTGCTGTGAGGTTGCTGCCCACCTTAATATAGGACTAAAAGATCCAAAATTCCTGTTTAGGGAGGGGATGAGTTGGAACCCTGGGGTGCAGGTGCTGGCAGGCAGTGAAGGTGGAATTACAGATGCAGTGACAACTCTTCATCATCCAGTTGAGCTGTTCCTCTCTGCGTGATGTGTCTGCAGCTCTCCATGAGCATAATTGGATGCTCTCCACTCTAATTCTGTTTTAAAAAGATCACTGTGTGGGATTAAGCTTTGAGCCAACAAAACACAGCACGACCCATAAAACTCCAGCAATTGACCATTGACATGAATTATTGGGCTTTGTGCACAGGTGTGTGTAAAACAGGATGGCTTGAGGAAATCTGGGGTTTTAAGGTATGGCCTGTCTTATTTTTAATTAATCCTGGCTGCCTTTGCAGGGAGTACTGAGCCCAAAGCAGTGCAGATGCCTGAGCCCCAAAATGCTGCTCAGTAGTGACATTTGGGTCATTTCTCCTGGGTATTTCAGTGCTTCCTTGCATTAACTGATGAAAGTTTTTTTTAAATTCTCTTCTGCTTTTCATCTTATGCTTTTCCATACCTTGGATGTTGGTGGTAACATTTGTTTTCAGCAGATGTTTGTAGCTCTAACAGGAAAGTGGGTGTTTATCTGAAGCTGGAGGCTTTTGGACCTGGGATCTGCATTTTTGGGGGAAGATCAGGGTGGTTTTTAGGCTGAGGCTTTTTCTGAAGTCACAATAAATGTTTGCAAGTAAAATCACAGAATTGTTTGGGTGGGAAGTGACCTTTAAAGGTCATCTAGTCCAACCCCCCTGCAGTAAGCAGGAATATTTTCCACTACACCAGTTTGCTCCAAGCCCCATCCAACCTGGCCTTGAACACTTCCAGGGATCCCGGGGCAGCCACAGCTGCTCTGGGCAGCCTGGACCTCACCACCCTCATTGTAAAACAATTTCTTTTTTAGGTCTAATCTGAATGTCCTCTGTGTCAGTGGGAAGCCATTCCCCCTTGTCCTGGCACTCCAGGCTTTTGTCCAGGAAAGCTTTATCTGCAGCACACCTGGAATTAAATCCCTGCAGATAAACACAGCAATTTTGGTTTAGGCTGGGCCTTAAATTTAATGGACAGGTGGTGCAAGTGAGTCTTTGGGGTATGTGGGGATATGTCCTTGCCATCAGTCACAGCGTTCTTATCTCCTTGGCAGCTCCCTTCAATCAGCCAGGCACATATTTTCATCATTTGGATGTTGTTTGTTTGGGGTTTTTTTGCAGTTTTAGATTTTAAAACAATCATTTAGATCTTGTCCTTGTAGTTTGGGGTTTTAAAACAGTTTAAAACAGGATGTCATTTTTATAGTTTGAGGTTCTGCAACAATTTGCCTTCCCTTTATCCACATTGCAAGAGGGGTTTGCACAGTACTTTCTTAAATTTAGGCAAAATTTATCAAGGATTTGTGGAGCTGCAGCTGCCTAACTTTCCCCACTTGCAGCTGATGCTCAGACTGGTGAGTTTTGGGGAGAGCAAGGCCGAACTCCTGCCGGCAGCGCCGAGCCAATTGGAAATCAGGATGTGGCTCTGCTGGGGTGTGGAACACGGATTACGCTCCAGGAGAAATGAAAAAGGCTGTTCCACCCTGCGGACAATTGATCATTCCTAGATACAGAGAATCAACAGTTTCCTGTATCCCGCTCCAGAGGCACACACGTGCACGCCCGCCGCCGCTGCTCCCGGCAAAACACGGCATCCAAGTCCTGGCCCAAGCCACTGCCCAGATGACTTCTTTTCCTTCAAGGGGACGAGGAGAAAAGCTGGATGCTGGCGCCAAGGATATTCCAGGGAGAGTAGCGTCCAGAGACAAGTGGTCTGGGCTTGAATGGGTATCACTCTGCACACAATAGTCACATTTCCTCACATTAATACCAAGGTCCTTTTTATGTCTCGAGGCACAATGCTGACCCACGCGTTCCATCTGATAACTCCTGTTTTAGCAGTTTGATGTCAGAGTGGGATGTTGGGCTCCCGAGGCTTCCTACCCTCTAATGGAAAGTGGATATAGCGATTGTGTGCCGGGGAGGGGACGGCCTCCCTCCGAATTTCCTGACGAGGGTGTTTTCAAAGCGCTGCTTAGGAAGCCGAGGGAGGTGTGGGGGGAGCGCGGGTGGTTCTGCACGGAGGCAGCGGGGCCTCCCTTCTCTCTGCTTCACCTTGATCCTTTGGGGCGGCTTCCCGAGGGGTTTAGAGGGCGTGAAAAAAATGCACATTTTCCCCCTGCCCCAAATTGATTGGCAGAAACTACCACAGGTGGGTTTTTTCATGAAATATTGGCTTTTATAGCACATGGGTGCGACAAGTGACGCCTTGTCACTGGTTGTGCTCTGTGCTGTCCTCTCTCTTCCCAGTTCCCACTCAGGAGTTTGAGGGATGGTTCTTCACCTGCCTTGATGTTTTTGCTCCTCCAGCATTCTTATTCCCACCTGCCTTTGAGATGGGGATTTTGTGGGATGAACCCAGCTGACTTCAGGCTCTTTTGTCTCAGCTCAGCCCATCACCTGTTGTGGGAATGTGACATAATGAAGGCACAGCTATTTATCTAACAATATTTAACCAAAATTACTCAAATCTGATGGTGATTAGTCCAGGCTCAGGATAGCAAAGCAAAGAATCCCTCTGAGATCCTGTTTGTGCAATCCCTCTCTGCCAGTGGTGTGTCAGAGGTGTCACCACTGCTCCTGACAAACTCCTGTCGTGCCCTGTGGTGATGGGGTTTTATTGAAATATTTTTAAGGCAGATTTGAAAAGCAGAACGGCTTTTTCTGCTCGCAGTGTGGTTCGACACAAGTGGCTGAGTCTTAGATTTGGGCAGAGCCCTGATAAAAGACAAAGATAAAATAGATTTTTTGTTTTAGTAAAAAGCCCTCTTAAAATCTTAAATGGTTCCACTCATACCAGATCCTTGATATTTTTCAGGGAAAAACATAGAAGTGCTCATATAGTATTCTGCTCTGATTTATTCTGCTATACTTATATATTTACCATGAAGATGCACCAGGGAGCGTGTGTAGATCTAAAGAAACGTGCACAGCCAAAAAAGCTCTTTTTCTCTAATTCCCACTCCATTTATCCCACAAGAAAGTCCTATCTTAAGATGCTGCAGGCATCCAGTGATGGCTTTGCTCCAAAGGGTTTTGGATCTTCTCAGGTGTTAAGGGCAGCACTGGGATGAGGAAAAAGGATGGAAAGGGATCCTGGGTGAAAGGAGATCTCTTAAGGCAAAAGGTGAAAAGCCTTAAACTTTGGTATTTGACTTTCAGGGGTTTGTTTTCAGCCTTGCATGGCAGATGTTGTTACCTAAGCAGGGAGTGGAGGGGAAACAAGGAGGGGATTTTGTTTCTCTGGGTTGCTCTCGGGGATATTATTAGGGCAGCTGGGATGAAACTGAGCAGATAAACTTCCAAGCATTAAATCTCCTCGTTCGTGTTGAAGTCAGATGGGGCCTGTTGGGAGAATAAAAAGGAGAGAGGCAGGGCCCTGAGTGTGCCACAAGTTCTGACAACTCCTCGGGGTTGTCAGAGCTGAACTCCCTGGGAGCTGCTCGTGGCATTCCCAGTAACACTCCGTGCCTGTGTGCACGCATCCCAGAAATTCGGGATGCGCGTGGCGCCTTGATGTGCCTGCCAGGGGATGTCGGGGATGCGTTGCTGACTTTTTGGCTTTTCCCCTGGGCAGGACCTGGAGCAGAGCCCAACAGATAAGCTCGGCCACCCCTGGCAGCTCTCCCTGGGCTGTGTGTGAGGACACACAATAATGCCCCTCGCTCGCTCGCTTGCCTAAAATAGGCTTTTGCTGCCTGCTCTGTCCAGCAAGGGGGCCTGCAAAAATAGACAGGAAAATTTCACATGGTCCCCCCATTCCTCGTGGGGTTTCATTGTGCTTAATTGTGACCTTCAGGTGTGAAATCTCAAATTACTGAGATTTTCAAGTTATTGCTCTTGGTAGTAAGACTTGGCTGAGGACATTGATGGGGAGTTTCTCCGAGGGTGAATCCATGGCATCCGTGTCAGCCCCCACGAAGGGCTCCTCCTCTGTGGAGGTGCAAGGGCCAAGAGTGTTGAATCTTTTTACCCCCTCCTTGGTTGGAGGGAGGCAGGGATGGTGCTGTGGAGGAGGAGAAAATTAGTGGCAGGCTGGTGGTGGTGGTTGGACTTGAGCTTTGGATGTGTCATGGGCAACCTCCTGCAGGGTTTGATCTCACATTGCCTGGCAGGAAATAAAAGGATATTTAATGTGAACGAGGCAGAAGAGCACTTGAGACGTCTCTGTGTATTTTTCCCTTGCCTTTGTCATGTTCCAGTGGATTTGCTGCCATCCCTGAGTGATGTTGTAGCACTCCAGTGAGCATTTAAGATACCAGCCCAGACCTGTGATGGCCATATCCATCCATCTCCCTGCCTGGATTAAATCCGAGCCGTGTGTTGTTGGGATGAATGATGAATGAGGCTCTGGGCTTTCCAGAGTGCCACCTCCATACCAGAAAAACCTTTTTGAGAAGTTTGAAAGATCCTGCTCCAACAGATGTAATGAGATGTTTTTGTTTGTGTTGATAAAGCAGCACTTGGTGCTCCTCCAGCTGGGTACGTGAGAGAGCTGTCAGCAGAGATTGATACACCTTGAAAATGATAAGAGGAACCAAGAATTGCTGCCTGATAAAAGCACAACGAGAATTTCTGTTCCATTTCCATGTATCCATGAGGACAGGCTGCAGCTATTTCTTCAGCATGTGCCTGCTATTGTTCAGGATTGTGGGTGTTTTTTGTCTCTCCCAAACTATTTCTTGCAAACGCAGATAAACCAAAACATTTTCTCCTCAATGAATATTTATGAGCTTCCAAATCTCCCCACATACTTCTGCATGTGTAATTAGGCTGGAAGTTGGGTAAGTGAGCTTTGGAGAACTACAAATGTGAGAGCCTGGGGAGAATGCTTGATCTTTCTGGTTTATTTGCGTGCTTGCTTTTTAATAATAAATTGCACTTTTTAGATGAAACAGCTTGTGTTTTCCAAAAGGCGTGTCAAAAACAGGAATAATATGGGCTGTTGCAGCAGCAGACTTGTCTGGTTAAGCGATGCTTTTAATCACATGTGCAGCATCCAAGTGAAATTTGGGAGAAGTTGGGTGATGTAACCAAAGCTTCTGAACCACCTCATTTTGTTTAGGGGGAGATGAAGTCAATCCTTTCCCTCTTTTCTACAGCTCTGCTCCCACTTTGAGTCAGAGCCTTTGAACCCCATTGAGGGCAAGACTCAGATTTCTATTTGATCAGTGTTGATTTTGTTTAAAATCATCAGTGATGATTTTAAGGCTGTTTTTGCAGCTTTCTGCACGCAGAAGATAATTGTTTTTTATTGGAGTTCTGGAGTTTTAACGTGAGTTGTGCCCTCAGCTTAATTTTTTTGGAGAGTAGCAGGACTTGGCTTGAAGATGCGTGGCCAAGTCATGGGATTGCAGCAGCTCTTACAGGTTAGAATTTGGAAGTAGAGATCTGGAAAGGAAACAAAACCCTCATCTGAATAACTGTAACTCTGTGTTACATCTCTGTAGTTTTCCACAGCTTGGCCTCTGGAAAAGTTTTGGTCTTCAGTGGGTTTTTTCCATGCTGCTGTTGATGAGCTCGTTCGAATTAAAGCTGTTCACGTGTTTCATTTTGGTAGCAGCTCAGGCTTGGGGGGTATTTTGGAGAATTTAAGGAGAAGGATGCCAGGCTGGAAGTGTTCAAGGCCAGGTTGGATGGGGATTGGAGCAACCTGGTCAAGTGGAAGGTGACCTCTATGGTCTTTAAGGTCCCTTGCAACCCAAACCATTCAGTGATTCTCTGCACAAAAAGTACCTGTGGGACAAATAATGCCACAGAGGGACTGACTTGACTGCAAGTAGTGGACTTTTGGCAAATACAGCTTGGTTTGGTTTGGTTTTGTTTTGTAGCTGATACCCAAAAAATGCTTTGTAGATACTCTAAGAGAATGTTGTTGTTGGCGCTTGGAAGTTTGAAGTGGGAATTTCCCGGGTTCCCCCACCCTGTGTATGCAATGACATTTACTGGTCCCTAAACAGCAGTTTTCTTTCCCAAGAGCTGTGTTGCTTTCTCCTCAGATTTATGGAGGCAGCGTGGTGAGTTGACAGGACATTAATGTGCTCATCTTGGAGTCGCTGCCTGCAATCCCTTGGAACTGCCTGGCTGTTATTGTTGACTCCTTAAGGAGGACAAAGAGGGTTTCCAAACGAGGGTGACTCATGAAATTGTAGCCTCAATCTATCAAACAACGATGCATTGGATTAAATGATTACTTCAAGGATTAGAAGTTAGATTTTTGGGGAGGTGGAGAGGGAGGGAAGGGAAGAGTAAAAATACATCAGAGTTACAAAAACCCGGCCAAAAAAAGCTGCAGGACACAATCCCCCAGTGATCAGATAATGCTAATTCTGCGCTTGGTTCACGCTTCCAAAATGGGAGATGTTGTAAAAACTGAATCTCTGCTTTTCTTTAGAGATCATCGCCTGCCAAGACAGTGATGGTTCACCTCCTCCTGAGCCTCCTGCTTGGCTTCTGCTGCCTGTCAGGTACTTCTGATAGTAACACTCTTCTGATGTGTTTTTTTTTTCCCCCTCTTTCCAGCTGAAAGTGAAGGTGCTGGCTGCGTGTTACTGCACACATCAAGGAAGGTAAGTAGAGATGCTGTGTGACCAGTTTGGTTTTTTCATCATCCAGAAGTACAGAAAAGGATCATGGAACACACTGAGGGGCTGCTTGTCACTGGCCTAAGCAAAAGGCATTTAAATGCTTCTTCTCTTGAATTCCTCTCCCTTTCTTTCAACCTAAAAAGCCACGTGCTGCTTGTTCTTCAAACAATTTCTCTGTAATTCTGATTGTTCCACTGCTTTTTGTCCCAGACACTTCCTTGACATGTTAATACATCACTTTCCTTTCTGCAGCTGCCGCTACAGGGATCCAAGTGTGTGCTGTAGAGATCCAGGCTGCTGAGCTCCTCTGGAGCTGGGAGCAGAGACACCCGGCAGACATGGCTGGGATTTGGTTCCCTCTTTATTCCAGATAATCAGTCGTCCTTCACAAGGTTCAGCAGGAGTGAAATCCCTGGAAAAAAACAGGCTAGGAGGAGGATTAGGAGCCCACACTTAATTTACACTTGCTCCTGAGACTGTAACTCACTAATGATAAGGTGAAAGTGCAAAAAAACCCAAAACTTGTGTAGGCTTTGTTATTCCAAACCTTCAGCTGTGGAAGGGCACAGAAAGTACGCAGGGAGGAATTGGGTTGGTATTTTAATAACTCCCCTGTGAGGGTGGGGAGGCCCTGGCACAGGGTGCCCAGGGAAGCTGTGGCTGCCCCTGGATCCCTGGAAGTGTCCAAGACCAGGCTGGACAGGGCTTGGAGCAACCTGGGATAGTGAAGGTGTCAGGGGTGGCAGTGGGTGATCTTTGAGGTCCCTTCCAACCCAACCCATTCTTTTATTTCTCTAAATCTGTATTTAGTACCACTTGAAGTTTTGTCTTTAGGGTTGTGAGGCTCATGGTGCATTAAGTTGTCCAGACTTCCTGCCTGAGGGCTGGAAGGAGTGGCTGTTGTCATGGGAACTTGTAGCATCACTGATCCTGGTAAATCACAGAATCATTTAGGTTGGAAAAACTCTCTAAGGTCACCAAGTCCAGCCATTCCCTCAGCACTGCCAAGGCCACCACTGACATGTCCTCAAGTGCCACATCCACATGGATTTTAAATCCCTCCAGGGATAGGGACTCCACCACAACCCTGGGCAGCTGTACCAGTGCCTGAGATCTTGGATTTCAGGCTTTGTTGCAGGTTGTAACTTGAGGTTTTAGTTTGTGCAGCCTTGTAAGCTTTGGGGGCTTTTTAGGGAATCCCAGAGAGCTCTTTAATTCTGCTTTGCTTTAGGCCTCTAAGACAGTTCAAATCCTGAAAAGATGTTTCAGAAAGCTGAATTAGTAGTGGGAGGAAAATGTGTGATAGCTTTAGAAACCTTTTCCCCAAGTTAATAAAAAAAACCCCAAAGCAAATAAATACCAAAGAAAACACTACCCAAAACAAAGCCGCCACCACCACCAAAAAATAAACATTGTTTGGTATAGAATCATGGAAATTTAAAATAAGCAATTCCATGCTCAGGAATGAAAATGTCTTTATCCCTAATTTGTCTTGTCTAATCCCAGTGCCAAGGTTCTCAGTCATACACACTTGACTGAAAGTAACCTGAGAACTTAATCACTTAAAAGTGCAAATTCTAAGCCCAAATGCAGGATCTGCCTCTGATAAGAAATAGTTGGAAACTGCTAACTCATAAGTGTCTCTTCTATTTTGTTTTTCCTTTTCAGAGCTGTAGGATTCTTGCTTTTTCTGGCCTACAGTTCATGCTTGAGCATTTTAGTGTGCTGTGGAGCCGCAAATACCAGAGAGCTTTAGCAGGGCTTGAGAAAAAGATACTTTTGCCAGTTTTTCCCTCCAGGGAGGATGAGTGGAAATTTTGTGCTTCAAATGCAAAGGAAATTGGGACCTGACTCATGGAGGAGATGGCTCCAAGTGTCTGGGCAGGGGGAATCACCAGCAGAGAAGTGCGAAGCTTTGTCTGGAGAGGTTTCCCTGTAGGTTGTCCCTGTCTCTGGTGGTAGCCTGTGGTTCTGGAAGGGCAGTTTGTGTCTCAGGCATGTTGCTCTCTAGCAGGGCACTTGGTGGGCAGGAATAAATAAAATTGAGCTATTTAATCACCATCACAGAATGGTTCTGAGACAAAGGACCATGGCAGCAACCCAGGCAGGAGAATGGGATTTTTTGGGCACCACAAAAAATTTGCCAGTGGCTCTAAGTGGAGGTGTCTCCTGAGCAGCCAGCCAGGAGAGAGCTTGCATTTTGAGCCTTGTTGATGAGTTAGAACGTGTGATTTTGGCCTGCCTGAAGCCAGGGGAGGCTGTTTCAGTGTTTCTCCCCTTTTCTGGCACAACAGCCTCTGTTCCTGTCGTGGTGCAACGTGGAGCTTTACAATCAAGGATGTCCAGAGCTGTTCCAATGACTCTTGGGTAGCTGGCTTGGGTTTCTTCCTAAGCAGTTTCCAGCATCGAGTTTCCAGCATCGAGTTTCCTGGTGTGACTTGACTATCCAGCTAAAAATATTAGTGAGGGAGTATTCATTAATCTCCCCTGAACCCAGTGGGGGTCTTGGCTGGAACAGTTGTGCCTGAGCTGTTGCTGAGGCTTTGCTGTGCCGGTGCCTCCAGTAATTTGATTTTGGTGTGTCTCAGGGAGTGATGGATTTCTCTCCTTTCATGGTGGCTGTTTGCCTTGTGATGTTTAATGTGTATAAAGCCTCTTTAAGCTCAGAATGTAGATTTAGATTGGGTGTTAGAGATGCTCCCTTGTGAGGGTGGGGAGGCGTGGCACAGGGTGCCCAGAGAAGCTGTGGCTGCTCCTGGATCCCTGGAAGTGTCCAGAGTCAGGTTGGATGGGCTTTGGAGCAAGGTGGGATAGTGGAAAGTGTCCCTGCCCATGGCAGGAGTTGGGACAGGATGAGCTTTGAGTTCCCTTCCAGCCCAAACCATTCCATGACTCTGTAATGCCTTCCCTAATCTTAGGGAGTGATAATAATGATAAATGGGTGATAAATATGAATCTTTCCCCTATTTCCTATAAAGGACCAACAATAGGGAAATGAAACAGCAGTGAGGCATGGAAAGTTATTTCCCCAAAGCGTTGCTTGAAGCCTGTGGCTCAGCTGGAGCTGAATCCTCCTGCCTTGAAATGAGCTGCTCCTGGCGCTGTCAAGCACAGCTCACTGCAGGATCAGTGTTGATTGAGATGAACTGGGGCCTTCAGCCAACCTGAAAGGAACTACAAGAAAGATAGGGAGAGGTTATTTACAATAATCTGAAGTGACAGGACAAGAGGAAATAGCTTCAGACTGAAAGAGTGAAGGTTTAGATGGGATATTAGGAAAAAATTATTTATCATGAAGATGGTGAGGCCATGGCACAGCTTGCCCAGAGAAGCTGTGTCTGCCCCACCTTGGAAGTGTCCAAGGCAAGGCTGGAATGTGCTCTGAGCAACCTGGGCTAGTGGAAGGTGTCCCTGCCCATGGCAGGGGGTAGGAATTGGATAATCTTGAAGGTCCCTTCAACCCAAACCATTCTATGATCCTGTGATCTGGGCAGATAACCCACATTAGTGCCTTTGATTAATTTTTTGCTTTCCCTCAACTTTCTCCTCCCACTGTTCTGCTGCTTGTTGCTTCTCTCGTGCAGCAGTTGGTGACACAAAGCCACTCTTGCTATTTTGAAGACTCTTGTTACAGGTGTGTGTTAATCTGCTCTCAATTTGAGACAGACTCACTGCTTGCACTGCTGAGGTGGAGCTGTAGCTGTGTCACTGTCTCCTCTCCTACGAGCAGATGGTTCCAAAGCCTTGGGGGTGGGAGCTGAAACGCTTCAGAGAATCCTCCCTCTCAAGGATGCTGTGGAAAGAGTGATTGATGCAAAGTAAAACACTGCTAATTGCAATGGATGTGTACTGACAACTTGATAGTTGCTGTGATAATTACAGTAATTAGGGGGATGTTGGCATTTTTTCGCCTGTGTCTATAAATGGAAAAGGTAAGAGAGAGTGCATGGAAGGAGAGGAGCCATGAGTCAAGCTCTGGGATGGCCCTGTACCCTGGGGAGAACATGGCATGGTCCTGACCGTGGAGGCACAGCTGGGGCTCAGATTTGTAAAAGCAATTCAGAGCTTGGTTCTTCCCGAGCTTGAGGGGAACTGAAGTTTTCACTGTCTCTTGACAATCTGGTTCTCAACGTCACGAATTCAACCTGGCAGCTTTCCCATCAGAAGGAAGATCCATAGAAGAGTGCAGTTCCCATTTCCTCACTCAGGCTGTTGGAGGAAAGGGCCAGGACTGCCAGCCTTCCTTGTCCAGTGCTCTGTGTGTGGATTTCCAAGGACTGTGCAATGGGAACGAGGCATTGGTAGTTTGATCACTCAGTTAATCGCCTTCACAGCTGACAGGTACAGAAAGGAGTTGAGGTTCTGGAGCACACAGGGGCTGTGTCTTCCATCCCAAGGCCAGTAAGTCTGGGACAGCAGAAGGAACCAGCAGAGAGCTGGGATAGTTTCAGCCTCTGCTGTCTTTTTTTCATTATTGCTTTAAAGCTAAATCCACAATAGAAGAAAACTTCTGTGGAAGTGGAAAGAACAGAAATGTAGCAAATGTCAGAAAAGGTGATGGGCAGGATGGCATTCCCTTCCTCCCACTTCAGGCTCCCTAACTGGGAGCACTGGGGACGGACGGTTCCCAGTTTGAGGACAACTGGGTTCACTTGGCACTGAGATTCATACTGGTAACTTTTCACGCTGCTGAGCTCAGTGTCCATTTCTCCCACGTTTTTTCAAACTTCCTGAATCTAAAGAAGATTTTTTATGCTACCTTAAGTATTTTTGCTTTTAGACCAACTTATCCTACTTTATTCTAGGCTGAAAAAAACCCAACAAAGACTTTTTTTAAAAAATTCTGCTTTCTATGTCAGTATAAATGGAACCAGGGCATTCACCTGTTGGCACATTGTTAGGATAAGCCTTGAAAATGCAAACCTTCAATGCATTAATGCCTAAAATGCCTTTTCTCCTGTAATCTGAATGGCCAGTAGAATCTTTGGTTGGGTGGTAACCTCAGCAAAACTCCTTGTGAAGGATCCAGATTCTACTTTGCTGCCGTTGTGTTCAGCTGTCTCATGCTCTGACCTTTTCTCCACACAGTACCTGAAATTAAAGAATTTTGAGGAGGAGGTCAGAGCCCAGCGAGACCTGGATGGCTTCTTGGCCAGGGCCAGCATCATCCTGGATGAAACAGCCACGTCCTTGGACGACGTTCTCCGGGAGATGCTGAAACACTTCGCCGAGGATCCTGAGAACATGGAGCCGAGCTGCAACTTCGAAAAAATCATGAACACTTTATTCACAGATTCAGGGACCCCACGGGAAGGGAACGGTAATCAGCTCTTGGTTTGCTTTTGGCTCTTGGTTTGGTGGGCTGCTGTTCATTTGCCATCCTTGCCATGGTGGAGTGCTGGACACTCACTGTGTGGTCCCCAGGCTTGCACGTTGCATGTCACACCGTGGGTTGATTTTTTTTTTCCATGGGCCTCATTTCTCCTGGGTTTTTGTGTTTTGGTGGAGTTTTGCCCCTCTTTCATTAAGATCACCCATTGTGGTGCTCTCTGGGGTGAGGAATCAGCAGCACTGGGGTGTCTTGTCTGCGTGGACCCTTTTGGTTTGCTTGTCCTCAGGCAATGCTGTTCAGCCCAGAGACTCTAGCTGGTGTCTCGTCAGCAATGTGACTTTGTGATTGTCCACCTGAATTCACACAGGCTGGGGAATTTTGCCTGCTTTGGATGAGTAATTGGGGAGGGTTGATCCTTGTCCAGCCCACTGGAGGAGATGGGAGACACTTGAGTTTCCTTCAGAAGCTCAACCAGGGCAGCCCTAGCCAAGCTTGTTGGCTCTGGTGTCACCTTATGCTATCAACAAATGTTATAGTGCAGTCTATAAAACCACTGTCTTTTAGCCCAAGATGTGAAGAAGCTTAACTGAGCATTGTTTCTCTGTAGGCACCCCTGATGGTTCAGAGTCAACAGGAATGAATGCACAATCATGTCCATCGCACCTCAAATGTAACTGTCACAGCCTGAGTGAATTTGTTTAACAGATATGTCAAGTCCTGAGCATGTAGTAAGCATGTTCATGCTTTGGTTACTTCTTGCTACCTGTCTTAGAGCTTCGCATTTGTAATCCCTTTAATTTAGGCTTTCTGCCAATAAAGAACAAAAAGTAAGTAGTGCCATAAAATAATGTGAGAGCAGTAGGTGGGAAGAGGGGGAGAGAGGGCAAGGGATTGGGAAGGCGACACCCCTCCCAGTGCTGTCTGTGTGTGTGTGGTGGATAATGCTAATCTAATAACTCAGTACTGCAGTAGGATGATGTTGGGAGGAGAAAGCAGCTGCCTTTCTAAGCTGTGAATAGTTTAAGGACACAGTTCAAAAGCAGCAGGACAAATGTTTCCATCTCTCTCTGTCAGCCCCCACCCCTGCATCAGTCCACTGGGCAGATAGGAATGCTTGGGATTAGTAGTCAGCTTCAATTTAGAAGGAAATGTTATTTACAGCTGCAGAGAATAAATGAGGACAGCCTGTGATGTTTCCCTCTATTCTCTTCCCAGTTCACCTTTTATCAGACACAATTCAAGGGGTCACAGCCACAGTCACGGGGGTGCAGTATCAGCAGTCCTGGCTCTGTATCATGTAAGTACCTGGGTTGGATGAGCAAAATCACTGACATGGAAACCTTTTCCTGCTGCTGAGGAGGAGCAGAGGTTCAGAATGTGCCCCTTTGGGTTGAGGTGGTGGTGCTTGTTCCATCCATCCTGTGGGATCTGTCTCTCTCTGGGCTGCTTCTCTTTGGAAACCATGCAGTAGGTGACCACAGCCCCCCTCCAGGGCATTCAGCTCTTGGATGTTATAGAAATCTGCTGTTAACAAGCTAAGAATGCTGAAAAAATGAGCCAGAAAATGCTCATTTCTCAGTAATTAGCTGAGAAATGCTAATAAAGGAACTTCTCAAAGGGACAAGCAAACTGGTTCATGGACTGCTTTGCCTGCCAAAGTCTGGGAGCCTGGACCAAAAGATTTCTTAGGTCCTTTGATAGAACCATCCAGACTTTGTAGCTGAAAATTGAAGTCAGACATTCCACGCTATTTAGACACTGATTACTTTGTCTGGCAATTAATTTGGACGCTGATTAATTGTCAACACTGCTAAACATTGGAGGAACAGGCTCTTAAGACAGTAAGAACTCTGTCACCTGGGATTTATGAGATGTGGTGGCTTCACCCCAGCTTGCACTTGACCAGGACTGGAGTTTGAAGTTATTGTCTCCACAGTCAGGCCTGTGGGGTGAGCCAGGCTGTCCCTTCACAGGGGACAGGCCAGAACCTGAGTCCCTGAGCCAACCAAAGCTGTGCCTTTTTGACTCTGTTGCTTTATTCCTGTGCAGCCTTGAAGTCGAGTTGTCTAGAAATATGTGAATTCCCAGAGAAATGGCTGGGATATGTGGGATAGGTGCCTAAAGGCATGCACATATTTCAGCCTTCACAGCCAGTTTGCTGGGACAACTGTCACAATTGTTTTCCTTCTGCTTGCACTTCTTCTCCTTGCCCTCTGCTTATGGCTGGGGAAAATGGAGAGGAATAGAAGATTTTTAAAAAAAATCAAAAAGGAGACAACAGCATCAACAAACAAATCTCCCCCTTGTTTTTAATCTCTTATGAAAGAGAAGGATGTGATCTCAATGTGAAAAAGAAGTGATTGCATATAAGGGCTGTGTCCTGAGAAAGAAGACAGCTGGATGATATTTCCTGCTTTGTGTGCTGCTTTTTCACACCTGGCATGTACAAAGCAGGACCACGAAGAAGAAAATGAGTTTATAAAGTAAAATGGTGTCAACCAAGAGGACTTTTGGGCAGTTTTCTCCACTCTGGGTGCCACAGGAAGGGTAACAGCAGTAAGGATGTGGAGGTGCTGCTGATGCAGAGGATGGAAGTTTCTCCTGTGGGATGAGACTCTGTGGAGGGTTTTGGGGAGTGTTGCCTTAACACCAAAGCATTTTAAAGGTCATGATACAAATGCTCTGATTACATACATGAGACTAAAAAGGGTGGGTTCAGCCTGTTAGGAAAGTGAGCCAGAGCTTTAAATGCCTCCATGTGAGTAATCCTGGCTTCCATGACAAGAGATGATTTGAAAAATAAGCTCACAGCCTGAAGGTGTCTTGTGCAAAACTTTCCTTGTTTCTTCCTTTTGTTGCTCTGAAGAGGGAGAAGAAAGTGGTGGGAAAGCAATGATGAGTTATTAACTATAATTATCTAATTGTTGCACTGGAGTGATTGTGCAACAGATTGTGAACCATATTTTTAGATCTTACATTTTTCTTGAAGTCAGATTGCAAAACAGCTTCCAAACCTCTGAAGTAAAAGGAATTTGTTGATGAAAAAATTTTCCATATGAGTGGGAAGAACCTTTAAGATATCTGCCATTCTTTATCCTTGGTCTATACTCTTTGCTAAATTTTATATTAGCTCTGCTGTGTTGGTGCACCTTTACCAATTTTTAATTCCTGGTGGATAAGATAGAATTGAGTATCATGATAAGATTATATTAACGAGGAAGAACAACTCAGAGATAAGGTCTTGGTGGTGTTGCTTCTGCATAGATGATGAGGGGAAATATTAACAGCTGAAATTAGTTTGGGGTGAGAAAGGAAGGAATTTTTGTCGGATATTCACTGAGTTGTGCAGAGCTGGGCTGCAGAAGATTCCTAATGGAGATAAAAATGCCTTTCCCTCTCCTTTGTGCTGGAAAGAAGGCTCTTATTTCTTATCTGATTTATCCTCAGTGAGAAGAGCAGTGGGGAAAACCTGGGGTTGAAATAGTTGTTTGACTTCTGTTAGATTTGGTGCTTTCCTGATGGTTTCAGGGCTAGGGAAGCTCCAGCAAGGTCAGACATTCCATATGGATCTGGGCTTCAGCCACAGGGCAGAACAAACCCTTGAGGAATTGAAGATCTCAAGGCTTTAATGTTCCACTGAAGTCCAGGAGAACAACTGAATTCTGATTCACTGCAGGCTTTAGGGCCGGTTTTGTCAGGAGTGACCCAAACCTGATCCTGCTGAGGCCATACAGGGTCCATCAGCTTATGGGAAACTTGGGATTCTTCTGTTAAAATGAGAGCTGAGAATATCAAAGCCTTTCATGCCCCAGTCATCAGCAGGGTCCAGCTCTAGAAAAATGAAGGTTTCTATTTGTGTTCATGGTCATTTCCTAACTAGAAGGCAAATCTTGAAAGTTATAGATGAGCTTCATCAGCCCAGGACAAGATCTCATACCTTTGAAACCATGGACACAACTCTTTTTTCCCTCCCATTTCAGCATTTGCTAGAACAGGGAAGACACAAACTGGCACAGAGATCTCCTGCTGCTTCCCTGGGAAGCTGCTGCTGGTTGTTTCCTTGGAGAACCTGGGATGAGGGATAGTCCTGTCCCAGCATGGGGAGTGCTGGGCTGTTTTCTTCAGTTATTTAAGTGGGGATGATGAGCTGTTGGTAGGACCTGCAGCATGGAATGACTGAAGCAGACAGAGGTGCTGCCAGGAGGGTGCTTGGAGCTCCCCCTGAAGCACCCAGATCTGCCATGATCTCAGCACAGAGGGGTGAACTGGATCCTTTCCATGTCTGGGAAAAATGGGCAAGAAACTCCAGTGGGAGCTGCTGGTTTTGATGTTGCAGCTTTGTGCCTCAAAAAGGCCAAGAAACTTCTCCTTATTCCTTAAGAAGTGACTCTGTCACAAGCCAAGTCCTATCACACCCCATTCCTCCTTTCACTGCTTGACAAATGAAGATGAAAATGCCTGATTTTTAATTTTTTCCCCTTGGAGTGAAGGATATGTGATTTTAAAACGGCTTAACTGGTGCTGGTAGATTTTTCTCCCTCGTGTCCTGCTGGGAGAAACATCAGCTCGGTGGGTTATGGAGCAAATGCCCCTGAGCTGATGGAACTCCCCAGGCATCCCAGCTTCCAGGCTGGGATGTTCTCCTTGCTGTGTTCTCCTTGCCAGCAGATCGATATAAATGCTGATTTCCAGAGCTGAATCCTTAGAAAAAAAACATGAAATCAAGCTGCTCCATAGTCTGGATGGAGTAGTTGTAGAGCCATTTCTTCAGGCTGGATTGCTAAGGCACATGGACTGGGCATTGAACTGATTTCCTAAAGCTGTTTTAACAGGCAGAGCAGAGGGGAACAAAATAAGCCTCTCTGCTGGCAGAGTGGTTCAGTGGTCTGTGTGCTCAGTGTTGCTATAGAATTTCTGCCTTTGATGTAGCCTGTCGTGGCAGTGACTCCTGTGGAGGAGTTTAAGTCAGAAAAACCCAGGTAGCCTCTCAAAAATAGGCATTGTGAGATGATAGTGGATAACCAGCAAGGCTGCTGTTGAGATAATCAAAATCTGAGGAGTAAGAGCTCAAATTTAATGTATTACTGTGTGGAAGATGTGACTGGTGTCTCTCTCAACAGAAGTAATATGAGTCCATTTCATGTGTTCAAGGATTTTTCCAGACCCAGAGGTCTGTGGATTTCTAGAAAAGTCACACTGCCTCTGATTTAGCTGTTGAGTAGATTTCAAATAGAGATGCTTCAGTTGCTCTCTCTTCCTCAGATTATTCTTTTAAAGGGCAAAATGGGAAATTAAAACAGTTGGACTGCTTTTAAAACAAATATTTTCATTTAGAGGAATGATTACAAGATTTGGAGCCTTGTAAGCAAGAGCCTCTTCTCCAGAGTTTACAGCCATCATCTCTCAAGTGTTCTTTGGGCTCAAGGAACCATATAATTTTTAAGGGCCTCTCCACCCTTTTTGGGTTTTCCCAGATAATGCTGGAGAGCTGAAGCTCTTGCAGGTGCCGTTTTATGAAAAGAAAACCTCAGATTCAAACTCTGCATTAGGAATTTGGGTCCTGAAGAAGAAAGACGGCTCGTTCTGCTACCTGCAGGGTGTGCACAGGGGTGAGATGTCCCCTTATAGAATCCTGGAAGTTGAAAAAGTCCAGCCATTAACACAGCACCACTGTGTTCACCTCCAAACCATGTCCCAGGTGCCACAGCCAACACCTGGCAAAGTGTTCTTTGGCTTCAGAGAACCAATTCATTTTCTCTTAAGGGCTTCTCCCCCCCGTGCTGGTGGTGCTGGAGAGCTCCTGCAGGTGCTGTGTGATGGAAAGGAGCTCTCAATACGCACTGGCCTGGAGGAAAGCCTTCCCCCTGGAGAGGATGAGTCTTCCTGGAGCCCAGCAAGGTGCATTTCCCAGGCCAAAAGGATTTCCAGCCTGGAGTGGGGATGTCGTGGCTGAGACCAGCCCATGCCAAGCTGTGACTGAGCTGCCTGGCCTGGCCACAGCTTCGTTCCTCACTTGCAGATCGTGATTTCTCAAAGCTGGTGCCTGGAGCTGCTCAGCAAAGGAAGATTTATTGGCAGTGGATGAGAACAAGAAGTGTCATTATTGTTCTGTGTGGGGACAGGAAAAGGCTGGCTGGCTGATTACCTCTGCTGGGCACTTTTTCTTACTGCAAGGGATAATTTGTTTCTGAATTAACTTCCTCTCTTGCCCTTTTAAAAGAGGGTTTCTGTTTCTCTTAGGTCTCCATAATTTGACCCTTTTTATGATTTGGTTGAGCAATGTGCTATTACTCTGATAAAATCTTGGGTGTGGGGCAGACCTGGGGCACGTGGGACTCGGTGGATCTGGGATTTTGGTGGAGCTCTGCCAGTTCTCACCATCCCAGTGCCACCCTCAGCGCCACCAGAGGCAGAGGGGAGCACAGGGAAGCAGAATTTCTGCTGTAATTTAAAGGCTCTTTTTACGAGCTCAATTATTGGGGGATCAAGATAAAACTGCTGAGAACACAACCTGGCATCTCATTAAATCATAGTCCAGCATTTCCTGGGGTGACTAATACTGGGTGAAAATAGATTTTTCTGCTTTCTAGCCAAACCAAGGGAGAATCAAATGTAGCTCAATTCAAACCAAAAAGGAACTTGGAGGCTTTGACCAAACCAGACTTGATTTAGAGTCAGCTGAAAATGTCTTGCTAGTTCTAAGTTTTTTTGGGCTTTGCCTATTTACCCTCCTTTTTTTTTTTTTTTTTTTT
>VWZU01003749.1:52843-110157 GCA_013397095.1 Sterrhoptilus dennistouni | reverse complement strand
TTTTTTTTTTTTTTTTTTTTTTTTTTTTTTCTCAGTGGGAATTTAACTGCCACTTAAAAAAAGTTGTTACATTTTGAAAGTGACTCTTCTTGGCCTGAGCTGTGCTGACTTTTACCTACAGTCTGGCTTGACTTGGGATTTCTCCATGTAAACCAAGGAACTTGTTTTTTTGTGTGTCTTTCACAAATGTTTGCACAAGTCTAGTTGGGACTGCAGTTTCGGTTTGTATTGTGTTCGCATCTGGATTCTGGAATTAAAACAAAAGTGGGAGCTGTAAGTCTTACACCAGGGAATAGAATCTGAGTCAGCTAAATAATGGCTTAAATTTGAAGAAAAGCTTGAGCTGCTGAATGATGCATGGGCAGGAGTGACTTGGCCTTGCACTGGAAGTATTGAAATATCATTTTTTCCCTAAATAAATGGCAATAACAGAGGGAGAGCAAATTCAGATGAGGCTGCATTCTGCACTGTTCCTCCCCTCCCCGCAGCCAGGCTCAGGTACATCCCATCTTCTCTGTGGCACCCGTTTAAATCTGGTTTTAATCAGCTTTGTCCTCACTAAATCAACTCCAGCCTGATTTGTAAAGGTGTTATTGATCTAAATTATTTGTACATTGACCTAAGTGTTGGAAATTCCCAATTTTAGTGGTGTGATATTGGGATTTGGATGCATGTGTTAGTGTCCATAGAGTTCTTTACAGAGGAGCTGCAGGAGACTCTCAGAAGTGTGAGAAACCTCAAACTCCAGCACTCTGGATAAAACTATTTCAGATAAAAGGGGTTGATAATGACCTTGAATGTCATTTTCATTTGAATTTCTTGGTGTCCTGTAAATGTGCTCCGTGTGAAATCTTTCAGTACTGTGGGATCCTCTTCTTGCCCAGTCCCTCAGCTTAAGGAAACAGTGGACTCCTGACTAAGAGAAACACATACTTTTGGTGCCTGCCAGGAAAATGATCTTGTGTTGTGAGAGAGACCCAATAGCAAAACTCAGTTTTTTACAGTCCTCTTCTTCCCTCTGTACCCAAGAAGCTCTTGAGCTGAAGTGGGATTGTGGCACTGCTGGCAGGACTCCTGTCTCTGAAAAACACAGCCCTGGAGACAATTCATGGAGCTGGAACATAACCCTGTCACTCCAAGGAGAAAGAAAACTCCAGAACTCGTGTGGCTTGTTTCATTATTGCACTTTATAATAGGCTTTTCCAAATTGCTTTGTACTTCAGTGGTGTCTTGCTTGGTCAGGTCCTGCCTGGTGCACGTGGAAGGGAAGGGAAGGGATGATGTCTGGGAAGTGTTGGTACAACTCTGTGAGCCACAGGTAGCTGATACCCGCTTCTGGCATAGAAATGATGTCCAAAATGCCCAACAAACCTTCCTTTTCAAAGCAGATTAATCAGTGAGCTCAGCAGCTGAGGTATGGAGATGCTGAGCTCAGAATTCATGCTAACGGTGCAGTAATCATTCACTGCTGGTGAGCAGGTGGGTGAAGGTGAGAGAACTGAAGGTGTTGGGCCACTTGAAGGTTCTCCAGTTGGTTCAAAGCCCAGAGTTCATGTCCCTTCTGGCTTCTTGAGCTGGAACACAAGGAGACTTGTCTGCTGGCCAGCCACAGCTGGATTGCAACCAGGGGCTTGGCTTTGGTTGTGAAAACAAGTGTAACTTGCACTCTATTTTCGATTACTTCAAAAGATATTTATTCTTCACCTTAGGACCTGCCTTGATCTTTCTCTGTTCCAAAGCTGTTTCAAGTACAAAAAGAACAAGAGGCCGTGGTGAAGGGAAGTTAGGAAATAAATGAAACAGTGTCATCTTTCTCATGTCCTGTATTGTTCTAATTAAGCTGTTTGGTTGCTCTCAGACAAGTGCCTCTTTGAGATTAATTTATAGAAGCTGGCTGCTTCCAGTCTGACATCAGGAAGTCTCAATAAGAAAACACTTGATGCTATGATTTTTAATTTTTAATTTTTTTTTAAATGCAAACAGTGAAGAACTTGATGGAAAATACAGTGTGGTCCCAACTAGGACATCTGCAGCCAAAGATCTTGTTAATGAAACAGCCTTCAGGGTGCATGGGGGTGAGAATATATCTTAAAAGGAAAGAAATAAGATGGGATTATGGAAGAGAAATTAGAGAAATAAATCCTCCTGTTGGAGGACTGTGATAGGTTCTTCTTAGATGAACAAAAGGGAGCAAGCAGCTGAAATAACTCTGGGTCAGGTAAAAGGAGAGGAAAATCACTGTGAAGTCAGAAAACACTTCCATACCTCTTCCAGGTGTCTGTCGGCAAACCTTGTGTGCATTTTTCACCAGAAGGGTTGGAAAATGGTTGGTGGCTTTAAAGGGAACAGGAGAGCTGCAAGCGAGGCTGGCATTACCCACGGCTGCCCCTGCACCAAGCCCCAAAGTTTCCCAGCAGGAAAAGTGACAGCTAAGCAGGTCCCAGCTCTGTTTAAATATCGCAGGGTGGAGACAGACCTGGAGATGATCCCTGTGTTTATTCCACGCAACCTTTTTTTGCTAGTCTTGGTTCTGGGAGTCAAACATCCATCTCATCCCCTGGATCACAGCCAAGGGTTTCCCTCCAAGCACTAATCCCTTCTCTGTGGATCTTGAGCAGGGAGGTCAGCCTGGTTTCTTTAACACTTGTGAGCCAGAAAGGGGGAAAACAACAGCTGGGAGCAGATGGGGAATGCCGTTACAACAGAGAGATCTGCCTGAGGCAGAAGTGGGGCTATATTGGCTTGGCATTTTGCCTTAGTGTTTCCAGAAGCACTTTGGGAGATCAGGTGAAATGAAGTGTAATCTTCCTTTCCAATAATGCAGGTGTTTTTTAATAAGAGGCTTTTTTTTTTTTTTTGGTGTATGGAGAAGCTTCTGTAGATCTGCAAGTACTCAGAGTGTTGTGCTCTCTGTCACTTGTTTTCTTGGCTGTTAAAAAGCAGCTGGAGGAAAAAGGGGAACACACCTTGATACCTTGAAAGGAACATTCCCCCTAAAAACGTGGATGTCAAATTGTGCAAAAAGGAGCAGAATTGGGCTAATAGTAACTAAAAGTTACTTCAGAAGTCTTTGACCAACGACATCATGTGTTTCTCAAAGGTGAAATGTGCTTTTATGCCTTGTGGACCAGGGGAGATCATGCCTGGTGTTGTGGGGCCCAGTCTAACGATCCCATTTTCCCTGACAGTTGCACTATAAAGTCCCTTCAGCGACGTCACGTTTGCATCAGCCGCCTGGAGAGGCCTCAGAACTGGGGTGAGAACTCCTGTGAGGTCAGATTTGTGATACTGGTCCTGGCTCCTCCCAAAATGGTGAGTTCTTGTCTTCTCGCAGCACAACTTCAGGGGTCTCTCCTGAGTTTGCTTTTCCTTGGGCTCCTTCAAGGGTTAATAAATGTTGTTTTTAAAACACAAGGGGATGTGAAAAGGCCTGAGGTCTTCTCAGCAGCTGTCAAGATGATTTATCCTGTTGGTGAGGGGTGGATTAGTGGGCTGTGTCCTTGTCTCATGTCCTGCATCCTGATGGGGAGGGGAACACTGTGTAGTCCCCATACACACCTGGGATGCCCTTTACACTCCATGGATTCCCCTCTCCAGCTGTAGCTGCTATTTTTAGAAGTGAGAAATGCAGTTCCTTGCTAAAGCCAAGCTTTTGAAAGGCCCTTGTGAGCCTACAGCTGGTGCCCCACTGCAAAGGTCTGGGTTGCTTCCCAACAGACTTCCCTGCTGGGGCTGACATTTACCCTGCACCTGTGGCTGCAGCAGCTGGAAGTGATGTAGCCAAGAGGAAGATGATTCTTTTTTGAGCTCTCTTGCAGTGAGGGTGAGACTTTCTGGGAGCTGTGGTGCATCTAAGGTCAGCCTGTCCCCGAGGCCCTTTGGGATGTGTTTTCAGAGCTTTTAGCACTTGAAACAGCAAGGTTAAAGCTTGCTCAAGTTCTGGCTCTTTGGTGTAGACAAGAATGGCACAGTAGAACACTTTTACTGCAGTCAGAACATCCTGAGTTGGAAGGGACCCGCAAGGATCATCCAAATCTGACTCTGATATCATGGGGGGCATCAAGGTTAATTGGGGATCACCATCCTGTCTTCCTAGAAAGCCCTGGCCTGACCAAGGTGGTTCTTCCAACTGATGGCTGAATGGTTCAAAGCTCAAGACCTTTTCACACTCCAGCTGGCTGTTTACACCTTGGAGTTGCTGGTTCTGTGCTCCTGGGAGGTGCTGGAGAGGTTGGGGACCTTGTCTGGGACAGGATATGTCCTGATTCAATTTCCTGCTCTTCAATGCTATCTCTGTGACCTTGGACCTGCTGGTCTGGCCTGTCCCCTCCCCGCTCTTTACCACCACCCTCGTTTAAATGGGAATACTGGTGTTTCCTTCTTTCCCAGGATTTCTGGCAGGTCTTTCCCAACCCGAGCCGCTCGATGCTTTTGGCATCGACCTCGAAAGCCAACAGGCTGAAAACATATTGATGTTTCTTGTGAAAAGCAGGAGGGAGAACAGCTGGAGCTGTGTGCAGTTCCATGGATCTCTCCCTCATTGTTATCTCGGGCCAGCTACGTGCAAAGCGCCCGGCGAGCGGCTCCGCATCCGCCTGGATCCCGAGAGTTTGCAGTTGCAATGGTCAGCATCAAATTAAGGGAAGGGAGTGGAGGCCAAGAGAGCTCACACTTGCCAATGTGCTTTTTTATTTTAAATGGGTTGGTGGAGCCAGCCCCAAGTGCGCATTTCTGGTGCAGCAGTTAAAATAATTAACCTGCTGACAGCAACGCATTCAACGGACCTTGGCTGGGGAAGGGAAAAATAGTCCACGACATGGGCATTTGTTGTGCTGAGAATCCAGATCCTTGGCCTTGCTAATATGGAGGATGGAAAAAAAACCTTGAGTTTTCTTGCAAATATCTGTCCTCTCTAAACTGGCTCATCTCCTTGGTAAAGGAAAAATGGGAAGAGCATTGGGAATGTTGAAGCAGTCCTTGCAGCATCCAGCCCAAGGACTGTTGCTGCTTAGAGGTGAAGGGTGGAGCCTCCTCTGTGATGGGAAATCCAGGCTGGTTTGCAAACTCTGAAAGCAAGTCCCAAGGAAAATCCTTCACTTAAATCCAAACCTCTCCCTAGAAACTTAAATGGAATGTGCCCTTGTGAGTGTTTGAAGGGATGTTCCTGGTGGTGGAATCCCAGAATGGTGTGGGTTGCGAGGGACATCTAGGACTATCTCATTCCAGAGAGAATGGGATTGCAGAGACACCTTCCACTATCCCAGCTTGCTCCAAGCCTCATCCAACCTGGCCTTGAGCACTTCAGGGATGGGGCAGCCACAGTTTTTCTGAGCAAATGGAAGAGAGGAGGGTGATGTGAGTGATGGAGGAAGAGCAGCGTAAGCGATGACTCTGGGACCAGCTCAGTGCCACCCACGCCTGCTCCTCTGCGTCACCCACACTCTGAATTATTTGCTTGTGTTCATGGAGAAATTGTTCATCTGTTCAGTTGTGAATCATGAGAAGCAATTGAGATCAATCACAGATGCTCAGTCTTCTTCTTTTCACAGCAGTGTGAGGAGCTTGGAGGTTCTCCAGGGCTGGGGAGTGTTTGGGTGTCTCTGGTAGCTGCTGCATTATGAGTGTAGAGTGTAAGAAAAGGTGGGTGAGTTAAAACTTGGCATCAGAAGGAGCTTTTAATGAGCTGTGGTTCTGTGTAATTTGGCCTTGGCAAGTTACTTAATGTGCCCTGGACACAGTAGGAGCGGGTAAGCAGGTCAGGGCCTGGAGAGCTTGGATTTGGTGGGTTTGTGCAGGCATGGGGAGCTCAGCCTCCTTTACTCTTCCCTTTGCATTTAGTTTCCTGCAGTAGGAGAGCAGCTTGGATTCTGTTGGAAGCTGGACCCCCAAAGATCAGGCCTGTGTCTCATAGAAATATTAAATCCTGAAAATAAGCACTTTTTTCATGTCTGCAAGACTCCTGTCCCTTCCAAACATTTAGTGAAGACAGACAGGAGCTCCTTGTGTGTGTGCTCAGCTGTTTTTTCCCATCCTTTCCTCTGTGCCAGTGGTTACTTGAGCTGAGAGCTCTCAATCTCCACTTGTGCTGCCAGAATTTCCCCAGAGTGGCCAAATTAATTGAGTTTTAATGCCCAAAAAGTAGGAATCGGATAAGCACAATAATCTCAGTCTTTCAGATAAGACATAAATACCTCCATAAACCTTGATTGCAGCACCTTTCCACCCTAGTAGCAGCAATGCTGAGGTGCTGTAAGGTAGCAAAGATTTTTGGTTTTGTTACCGGGGTAAAATGCGTGTTCAGCATGATTCATCTTTGGACTGGTTTCTGGGAAGTTGATCAAGTAATGATCCATCAGGGTTTCAGATCAGGACCTGTGTTGGTGCCTGCACAGGATTCTGCTGTGGTTGTATGTTCATCTGCAACAGCTTCCACATGTTCCCTCCTCCCTCAGGTGTCTCTGGGATGCTGGGAGCCCCTCTACAGACAGATAAATTACAGGGTTTACCTTTCAGAAACAAAATTAAATGGTTTTACAAGCACTTATTTCACTTATTTCTGTCTTTTTTTTTTTTTCCACCTGCTTAGAAAAGCACCAAAACGGCCACAGAAGTGGGCAGGACCTTTGCCACGATGTTTTCAGACATCACCTTCCGGCAGAAGCTCCTGGAAACCAAAACTGAGGAGGAGTTCAAGGAGGCCTTGGTGCACCAGCGGCACTTGCTGACAGTGGCGAACCAGAGACCCTCAGGGAGGAGTGATGGGCACAAGGCACACGGTAGCAAACAGCTCAAGGTAAGGCTTGGCCAGCACCTCTGCCATGCCCTGCTGTCCAAATCCATCAGTCCAAGGGGATTTTAGGGTGAGGAGATGAACACTTGAGGCCAGTGGATGCAGCAGCATCCCCAGCAAGCTCCCAGCACTGAGGCTTCCCCGAACTTCTGCTGTGTGCACATGTACCTTTCTCAGATTTTGCTGTAAATCTCGAAAAAAGGAACTTTAAAGAGGCAGGTGCTGAAGGGATGCAGAGCACTTGGGGGTCGAAATGGTTGCAGGACTTTGATTCCAGATACTTAGTCGAGGGTGGGATTAATGGATCCCTGCTCCTTGTCAGTCCAAGGTACTTAATCCTTACAATCAGAAGGCTCTGAAGGAAGCTGCTGCTCGTCTTTCCTGCAGCCAAAAAGCTTCTTGGCCATCTCTGCACAGTAATTTCACTTAAAAGTTGCCTGTCAGTATTTGGCCTGAATTCTCCCTGTTTGATCTGTAGCTCTGTAAAACATTACTTGCTTTGTACTTTCAAGTTTGAGGGAAATGCTGTAACTCAGCTTTCTTTTCTGGAATTTCCTGTGTGTTGGTCATTGCTTTGTTTTTCCGTTCAGAAATCCATTCTTTAGGCAGGCAGCATACCTGAAAAACAAACTGTGCCATCTCCAGCATGCTGCTCCTGTCCTTGCATTACAAATAACCCCAAAAGCTTTGGGTTGCTTATAATGCAGGAGCTGCTTCACTTATCACTTTTTTTTTTCTCCCCCTGGAATAGATTTAAGGGGTTTGATCTGCACATCTGGAAATGAGCAAAGCTAATGTTTTTCCTGTGGAATCCCCTTGCTTATAGGTAGTGCTTTGAACTTTGCTAGACCCCATACCTGCTCTTAACTTTGCAGAACAAGTCCTGAAACCCTCTTTAAATCCAGGTCGTGCAAGGCAGGGATATTTGGAGGAGTAATTTACCTAAAGTAGGTTTAACCCTTTACACCTGGCCTTTCAAAGGGGTTTTTGTTAGAGCAGTTGAAGTGTCTGGCTTTGTCTTTTGCTAAAAATAGCAAAAAAAAAAAATCTCCAGAGGGTTTTTCTTCTTTGTGGTTTGGTGAGGAGAGCTGGATGAGACACTAAGCTTGTAGATTTTGGCCCTGACACTGGTGATTCCTGCTGGCCTGCTTGGAAAAGCAGCCTTGGCTGGAAAGAATCCTGATTTCTCCAAGCCAGTGCTGTAGAGAGTGACACTTCTTCCTTCAGCTCTTGCTTTTGGCATTGACAGTTTTGGGTCTGGATTTGCTGGGCTGTTGCTCTTTTAAAATGATTTTATATCCTGGAGCTCTTGGGAGATGCAGCCTGTGTATCCCCACCTCGCCCTGCCAGCACAGAGAGCTGGGAAAGGAGATTTCCTGGCAAGCCAAGGTTTGCCTGGAGAAGTTGATTTGAGCTCTTAGGCTGGATTCCTCAGCTCCTGAGAGCCATCTCCAGCATCTCCTCCCTTCGTGGAGAGGAAGCATTTAATATGAGCACAAAGCCATGTGAGACCAGGAGTGGAATTTCAACCTGTCACCCACCCCCAGAGAAATGAACACCCTCACTGGAGCCCCTGGGCGATGACAAGTGAGCTCTCAGGAAGGTGCAAAGTCTCTGGGTGACATGAAAATCTGCCCTCCTGGGTCCTGCAGTGATGGGAGAGGAAAGGGGCCTTAAATTCCATGTGTGTGAGTGGGATTTTTGCAAGTGCTTGTTTTTACCTCTGCTGAAATGCTGAGGGGGATGTGACAGTCACATTCCCTGCTGTGCCCACAGCACCGTCACTTTGCTTTGGCTCATCTCAGAGGATTATTTAGGCAAGGCTATGTACTCAATCATAATTAAGTCAGCCTGAAATCCTCTTGTTTACCGAGGCATCTAATTGTGATTTTGTTCATGGAGGAGCCCCTAACAGCTGTGATGTTTTTCTGGCTGTGATTTTGTGTCCTGTGTGGATTTGCTGAGGCGGATGTGTGTGCTCAGCATCAGCAGGAGGGAAGATACAGAGGATGCAGTAATTTTGCATAGATTCATGTCCCTGATCTCTGTAAAACTCCTAAAGCCCCCCAGCACTTTTGGGGAGGGCTGAGGAAGGGTCAGAGTTGTTGGAGCAGATTTTTTTGTGTTTGGCTTTGTAGCTGTGAAGTGCTGGCTTAGCCTCTTCCTCTAATCCAGATAATGACAAGAAGCTGAGAGGGATTTGTAGAATGGAAAGTGGAAAAATTCATGAACTTCATCTCTTTGGATAGGTTGGGGGACAAAAGTGAAACCAAAATGGGCTGTAACTTTGGAGACCAGTTAACTTAGTCTTTTACATTTTGTATTCTTTTACCTTTTGTAACTCAGTCTTTTAGCAGCCTTCGACTGGAAGGAGGACTGGAGAGGGACTTCTTGCAAGGGAATGGAGAGACAAGAGAAGGGGGAATGGCATTAAGCTGAAAGAGGTAGATTTAGATGGGATATTAGGAAGAAATCCTTCCCTGTGAGGGTGGAGAGGCCCTGGCACAGGGTGCCCAGAGAAGCTGTGGCTGCCTCTGGATCCCTGGAAATGTCTAAGGCCAGGCTGGACAAGGCTTGGAACTACCTGGGAGAGTGGAATGTGTCCCTGCCTGTGGTAGGGGTTGGAACTGGATGGGCTTTGAGATCCCTTCCAGCCCAAGCCATGCTGTGATATCTCCAGTGCAGCCCTGGTTGAGTCTGAGGGTAGGAGAGCAGAGAGAAAAGCTCACAGGAGGATCAGCCCAACAGAAGGAACAGCTTTTCCTACTGGTGAGGTCCCACTGACACCCCCTACCCTCATTTCATGCTCACACACACACAAGAAATCAGTGCATGAAGGAATCAGGGCGGGTCTTAATAATAACCCTCATGCCTTGTGGGATGAGTTAGGCAGTGCTTTCCTCCTCTGCACACTCCCAGCTGCCTGGAACAGGCTTTGTGTGCCCCGGAGCCTCCTCCCTGCTGCCCCAGGCCAGGAGCAGCTGCGCTCCTCCTTCCCTGGAAGATGAGACACCTCGAGCATCCTTTTCCCTGTGCTCACTGCAGCATGATAAGTAAACATCCCAGTCTGAGGCCATTGTGATTCTCTGGCTGACTCATGCCTTCAGGAATCTCCTTCTGGGGGGAAAAATTAAATTGCTTTTCGAGTGCATCTGGCTTTGATGTCCAACTCTGCCTCCAAATACGGCTGAAGCGCTGAGATTTTTCGGAAATGCTTAAAATGCAGATGTTTTGCTGGTGTCTGCTGGCAGCACATCTGTCTGCTCATCCTGCTTGTTCAGTTTAGAATTGAAATTGTCCTAAAGTTTGAAAAGTCCTACAGGTGTATTGGCAAATTGCAACAGAATTGACTTAAATAGCTGAAATCTGAGATGATGCAGTCAACTGATAAAGGAGCTGGTCCTCTTTTGCACCCCAAACCCAGTGATTGCTGTGTTCAGTGTATTCCTTCTGAAGGAAAAGATCCCCTTCCTTATTTTGTTTGTGGTTCTGATTTTCCCGGTGCTGCAAACAGGTGAGTCCCGGGAGAGAAGGCAGAGCTTTGTGTAGTCCATTAAATGAGCACTGTAGTGTCAAGTCCTTTCTAAAGCAGTAATTTCTATCAGCTTCCACATGAACCTGCTGAAGGAAGAGCTCCCTGCTGCTTTGGGATGATCTGTCGGTGTAAATTTTGTGTCTGTGATTTTTATTTCTCCTCCCCTTATACTCCCTAGCAGAGGTTATGAGTCTTCTGTGCCTGATTCTCCAACAAATACGTGAGATGTTTTCGCTGAGGCAGCTGGGGTTGTTATCATTGCATAAAGGTGCATTTGATTTTCAGAGTGGTTCTTGTGCTCTGAGAATAACAGGAAAAAAAAATCTGACAGGTGCCTCATTTGTAAGTGTTGCCTACCCTGATGCTTTCCATGTGCTTTCCATAAGGAAGGAATTGTGAGGATTGGGAGGCTGAGAGTCAAGAGCAGCTGTCAGGTATTCCTGACAAGCTCCTCATTGCCGTGGTGAGCAGCAGATCCAATCAGCAATCCCACTGCACCTTGCAGGCCCCCAAACCAAGAATGAAAGGGAACTTGTTGGATTTTTGGAACCCTTCCCCACAAAAGTGTTTTTATTGTGTTTTAGTGGGCAGAAATTATGGCTTGGTTGTGTGGAATTATTCAGGCTTTTCCCTGCTAATGGAGTTTGAGGTGTTGACAGCCTGAATTCCCTCACATCTCTTTGAGATGGCAGTGCCAGGGAAGAAGCACTTGCTGGAGGTCCTCTTAAAGAGGTTTCACGTGGATTTAGGGGAATTTTTGTGCTGGGATCTGGAAGAGTTGTGTGGAGGGATGGGGAAGGCACCTCAGATGTGTTTAACCCCACGACACCCAAGGTCTGATCCTTCCAGTGGATCTTCAGCTCCCTCACCTGCAAAACAGGGATGCAGATAGGAATGGGAGGGGGAAAAGGGAAGGAAGGGAGGAAAACAGGGTGGTCTGGGGGATTTTTCTCTTTTACAGTGCTATGAGGATATAAATTGAACCCCGTCTAGTTTATTTTTATTATCATGACAAGATGGGATTTGAATGCCCTATTCAAAAACGAGCCCTCTTGCTCCTATCGGGGTTGAATAAGGAGCTTAATCTCTTTAACAATGCATGAGCCTTTACACTGACACAGCACTTCCTTCCTTTCTTCAGCTGCACGACTTTCTCAGTATTGGCAAGGGGATTTCTGATGACATTGCACGAAGATTCCCAGTGTACGCGCTGGACTTCACCGATGGTACGTTGGCCAATGTTTATGGAAGCGCTGCCCCGAGTGGGGAAATTTTTTTTTTGTGATGTGATGTCCTGTTTACAGTGTGCATTCAGGGATGTGCTTTGATACGTGTAACAGCTCTCCTGGCCCCTGTTTAAAAGGGTGTTTTGGCAAAAGCCTGTGAATGGGCAGCGTGGAGATGAGGCTCCTGCAGCGTTTCCTTAGTGAAGGTGCTGGCTGTGCGCGGGCGAGGGTTTTAATTTTGATTAAGCAGCGATTAAATGGATCGATTATCGCTGCGCGTAGACTCGGATCAACTCCTTGCAACCTAATTACTCAGCACTGGCCTGATAGGCCCTTTCTGCTGCCTCTGCAAGAGGCTCCACACTAATTATAGTGATGCTGTGGGAGTTGAGAATGCTCGAACAAAATGTGAGCTGCAGTAACTTTCAGCCTGGTGTTGTGAAAAACAGGATACGGCTCGTCCGCTGCCGCCAGATCACAGGAGCAGCACGCAGTGTTTATAGTGAGCCTCAGCTTTCAGGCTTGATACAGCTCCCACAGTGGCCTTGGGGTTTTTAAGAGTTGTTTTCTCCCTTTTCACTCACAGACTTTCACTTTCTGGAAGGCTGGGAGGAATCTTTGGGGCAGAGCGGGATTACAGAGCCCCAGGCTGGCATCAAAATGTGTTACTTGCAGCTTGTTGGGGAGCTGGTTAATATATTCAAAATCATACCCAGAAAGTTTGGAAAAAACAGAGAATTAAAGTGTAGGCAGGGAGAACCTCAGAGATTTATCAGATAAATCAGGAGTTTATCCCTTCCTGCTGTTAAATCCAGCTCAGCTCAAGACTGTGTCCCTGCCTTCCTTCCTCAGTGCATGAGTGCTGTGAAGGCTCATGAGATGAGGGTGATCTTCCTTAGATTAGACATAAAGCCACCAAGAGTCTTGCAAAGCCACCTTCCACAGGCAGCTTAAGCTTCAGAGAAGCCTGGCCAAGGCTGTGGATGTGTGTCCTCACTCCCTTCCAACCAGCAGAGAACGTGAGTGAGACATAGGCTTAGCACAGGGGTTGAGTGCTGGCTGCTTTTCCAGGTGGGATGAAACTATTTTCAGGAGACTCAATATGATGCTGATTTCTCGGGGATTTGAGGTTTTTTTTCAGGAGGATGGGGAATATAAAATGATCTTCAGGGGAGCAGCAAGAATTTGGATAAAACAGAAACATTAATTTTTTTGGGGTGTGCATCGCTGGCATCAGGTCTGGCAGGGGACTTCAGCTCTTAATCTGGACACTTCATCCCTTTGGCTGTTGCTTTCTAGAGCTGTCAAAGGCTCATTTTTCATTATAAAGGGATATTGAAGCACTTGAGAAGGGAACTGCTGCAGAAGCATCTTGTGGGGACCCATGTTCCTCTCAAGACAGAGCAGTGTCTGCTGTGCCTGTCTGAGCACAACAGGTATAAAAACATTGGATTTTGGTCCTGCAGCCAATTCTGGCTGTCAGCAGACTTGGAAACTCCCTTCAGGGTTCATATTGTGGCTCTGACTGCATCCAAATGGCCCTGTGGGTGCTGCATCAGCCCTGGGGCTTTGTACACACTGATGTAGAAAAAGGGCATAAAATTGGGATAAAATGCAACCCCGGGTTAAAAAGTGTCACTGTTTTGTTATACAACTTCTGGAGAGTGGAAAAGAGCCCAGTGAATCTCCAGAGCTACTTCAGCTCAAATGGAGAGCTCTCACCTTAGGAGCAGTTGTGCCCTTTCAATAGGAAACGGGGATAAGAGGATTTTCTAAAAACCACTGTATGTTAGTATGGCCATTTTCTTCCCAGAAGCCAGAAATTAGGATGAATTCTTTAAGGAACTGCTTGAAATGAAAAGCAGATGGAGCATGAACCATCTGCCATAAACCACTGAGACTGAAGGTGATCAGGAATGTGAAATTCCTGGAGCATCTCAAAGCAGTGGTGCATCAGAACATGAGGGATTTGAGCTATCCGAGTATCTGCACTCCAGACAGCCACATGTGCACCATCAAAGAGCTCTGAATTACAAAGATGCTGGGTTTTGAATGGTTGGAGTCTCTAAATCCTCAATCTGAGAAGCATCCTGGGGTTTGGGGTTAGACAGATAAATCCATCAGGGGCAGGGTGATAAATAATGAGGCTTTTGTAGGACCAGCAGATCTTTGGCCAGTTGGAGTTTTGTGGGGTTGGTCCTCTTCACACACTGCACAAATTATCCTTAAAGGAAAAGTCTTTCTCTCTTTTTTCCCTCCTTTTACTCCAAATCAGGAACTTGTCAACTTTGTTTTGTGGCAAAGTCTTGTGCATTTTACTGACTGGGTCAAAGGATCAAGGAAGAGCTTTCTAAACTTTTGCTCCAGGATTTTGGTGATAAAGATGGCTTGTAATAGATGTCTCCCAGCAGGAGCATCTGAAGATGAACAGTTGGGTTCTGCTGAGCCTGAGAACTCCTGTAGTTTTCCTTTAAACTGGAATTTACTCCATTTGGCATATGACTGTGACCTTTGTGTGTAGGATTCTATCTTAAAAAAAAAGTGTGACTGAACTTCATCCTGATCCTGTCAAATTACCTCAAAGCACTCGTGTGTCAATTTTATTACTCTTTAAGCCTCGCATCGTAGAAGCTTCCAGAAGTTTCTTTATATTGAGGCTGGTTTGAGTGAAAGGGGATTCTGCCTGGACTCAGATATAAGATTTCTGAGACTCTTGAAAGCTGCTGTCCTCATTCCTCAGTGTTATTTCCTGGTACAACACAGAGGAACAAACACAATTACAGTGCCTGAAGCGCCCAGTGGGAAATTTGAGGTGCTGGAGATTTTTATGGTGAGCTTTGCTGCTGTGTTCTTATATATCTGTATCCTGTCACCTCCTGAGGAGGGAAAATGAAGGAAAAAGAGGAGAATTGACGCTTATTCTCTTTCTCCCAAATTTTCTGTGCCTGTGCCTTTGACAGCTGGCTGTGGTGGGTGGATAGTTCTGCTGGAAGTGTGGATTTCTCCCTGTCCTTGGTCCTGCAGAGGGTCCCTGACCAGCTCCTGAGGTCTGCTGGCAGCATCCTTGGGATTTGCTGTGGTGTTTAGCAGGAGGGACATCTCCAAAGCTCTCTGCAATGTGGGCATGCTGAGATGGAAGGCTTGGAAACATTGGAGAAATGAGATTTGAAAGAGAACTTCTGTTTTGCTCATTCTCTAGAGCAGTTCAGAGCTTAAACCTTGATCTGAACCCAGAGCTGAAATGTTGACCATGGACTGGATTTGACATGTCAAATCCTCATCAGCTTTCCTGCCTGGTTGCCTTGGCCACCTTGTCTGTCAGGATTCCATTCCTGAGGAAGGAGAGGAGATAAAGGGGCTGCAGAGAGGATTTTCCCCTTCTCTTCCATGCCTCTCGTGCCCTGGATGAGATATGAGAGAGCTCCTGCATCATTCTGCAGCCCTTCATCCCTAAATATCACCTGAGTACCAAAGTTTAACATCCTGAACTTGGAATGATACCCCAAAACTTCCAGCCTGGATTGGTTTGGAGTCTCTTTGTGTCAGTGGTGGATGGGAATGTTCTAAAGGTGTATAAAAGTATTGTGTTTTCTCTATGGATGTTTCCTTCCAAGAGACCCAGGATTTCCTGGGAAATGGGCTGAAGGAAGTGAGACAGAAAGGGAAAGATCGGAGCTTTGGTCTGATTTTTCATGCCTCTCTGCTCTCAGCATATGCTTGGCTTCTGCTCCAAACTCCCTGAGTGGATTTCCTTTTCCAGCTGAGTTCTTAGTCCCACTTGTTCAGTGATTTACTCTTCACAGGACTTCAGGGAAGATTCATCTCCACAACGTTGAGCAGAGTCCAGCAGCCATCACAGAAATGAAAGCTCTGCTTGAGGGCATTGGGAGAAGTTTGTAATTCTGAGTTTTACAGTGCTTTTAATACTAAGAAGCGATTTTTTTAAAAAAATTAAGGCTTTAATAAGCACATCCTTGCTGCTGTGCTGCAGGTCAGTGTAATTAAACTTTCTTTGCATGGGGTATCTCAGAGAATGGGGAAGAAATATTAACAGGCAGTTCACAGAATGTCCATCAGTTGTGATTTTGATTTAGTAAATGTACAATTAATAGACTTCAGGAGCTGTAAACCCAGTTTTTAGGGCTGCTGGTCATTAACTTCCTGCTGTGGAATCCCAAGCAAAGTGAGGCCAGAATTGCTGCAGTTTCCCCTGAAACTGTGACCTTGTCTCTACAAACAGAGACATTTCTGAAATCCAGGCAGGTAAAATGGAACTGTCACGTTGATGAACATAATTGCTCCCCATTCCAGTGTGTAGCTATACCTTAATTTCAGGGGAATGCTCCTGCGATAATCAGCTACTCAGATTCCATAGCTGGACCAAGAGTTGGTTTTTCTGCTGTAAATTTCCATGGTGCAGGTGGAGTGACACATTTTCCAGTGCCTTTATGAGCCTGTCACAGATGAAATGCCATCATAATGCAGCTCACCTTCTTCTCAATGAAGCCATGGCTGCAGAACATCCTGAAAATATTTCACCAGATGTTGGCTTTAAAAGGCAAAAAGATAAATTGTGGTTAATGCTGGATTTCAGTGCCTGTGACAGGTGGATGTGTACAAGGAGAGGCAATGTTTGGTCATAACTGCAATTAAAAAATGAGCAATCAGCTTTGGGAAGGAGTGTGTTTAATCTGGTGTAATTATTGTCTCCATTACAAAGTGAATTTTGCTGCCCACCAGAAGGATTCTTGATCCTAGAATCTTATCTGGCTGATTATGGATTAAAGAAGGTGCTGGAAGTCTTGGACCCAGCCAGGATGAATCACAGCATCACTGAAGTTGAGGAAAAAAACCTCCAACATTGAGTTCAATCTGTGCCCAGTCCCCACCTTGTCACCAGCCCAGGGCACTGAGTGCCACCTCCAGTCCTTCCTTGGACAGCTCCAGGGATGGGCTCTCACTGCCTCCCTGAACAGCCCATTCCAGTGTTTAACAACCCTTTCCATGAGGAAATTCCTCCTGATGTCCAACTGAACCTTCCTTGGTGCAGCTTGAGGCCATGTCCTTATGCATAAAGACTTCCATGACCAGCAAGAAACTGTCAGAACTGAAACTGAAAATGAGCTTTTGTGATGCTCTTCAAGGTTTCTTCTTTCTGCTTTCTCATACTATGGTTTAACTACCTGAACCTTTTAAAAAAAGGTATCATGTGCTTCTCTGGACCTGGTTGTCCTTTCAGAAATGATGTCCAAGCTTCCAGGCATTGTTGCCCCTGACCTTTCATATTGGAACAACTCCCTTGTCCAAGAAGCAGCATTTTGGAGTGACAGAGAATCCTCTGAACCAGGGTGTGACCGTGTCCACTCATGGAACCACCCCTCAGTCCTGTTTGTCTTGCCAAATCCTTCCTTTTCTCTTAAGTTCTTGGGCAGTTTGGAGTGTGAGGTAGGAGCCTGCAGCTGTTGATCTCAGGATCACGGGAAGTCTTGGTCTGTGAGAATTAAATTCCAGGCCCTTTGGGTTGCCAGGAGTGGTCAGGAATGTGACCTGTGGTTTCTGGATCTTCCCAATAAATGGAAAGGAATTTGCCTAGGAACAGCTGGTCTGATGACTCCTGAAAGGTCCAGCTCATATTTGCATGCTTGAGGTGTCTCTTGTCAGGTTTTAGCCTGGAGTTTGAGGATGCTGAGCATCAGAAGTGCTGTTTGTGTCTGTTCCTCTCCTGCCTGCGAGCAGGGACCTCACAAGGTGTCCTTTATTCATGTGGCTGCCTGTTCATTACACATCACCTTTGATTTTTGGGTTTTTATATCCTCCTCCCATGCTTATCTCTGCCCTGCAAATGGTGCAGAGCAGATCTTAGATAAGATCCCAAAGCCATTGAGAGATTTTTGTTCTTTTCATTTTGGTGATAAAAGATTTTCAGTGTGGCACCAATAACCTCTAAAGCCAAGCCCTCCTTTATCTGATCCAGCTCATTGGATTTTACCTCTCTCAGCAAGGGACTGATGCTGCAAAAGCTTAGGGTGAGCATTTGGGAGCTCAGGGCAGATTCCTGTGTGGGAATTCTCTGCTCTGGAGCCTTCCAGAAAGTGAAATTGGGAAGCTCCAAGCTCTTCCAGCTGTCTCAGAGGAAGAGCAACATCCAGGATGGTGGCACAGACAAGCTGGAGGCTGAGGAGAACTTTCTCCAAGTGCATCCTCTCTGCTCTGTGGAAAAACTTGTGTTCTCCTGGAGCAATATCAGCTGCTGTCATCTCATCCTTTCTCCTGTGCATCCCCAGTGAGCTCATATCAACATCAGCCTGAAAACAGGAAGAGGAAGGGAAGCTACTTCAGAGGCTCTTAAATTCATATTCTGACACTTTAATTCTCTTTCTGGCTGCTTTGTGTTTTGGCCTGGTGTGTTTTTTTCCGATGGAGATGAGAGGTGTGAGTGGATGGAAAAGAGGGAGGCTGTTCTTTCAGCAGGGTCTGTTAAAGCAAATCTCAGTGTAGCCATTCCTGACCTCTGGGGCTGTTTGTTTTTGTGTCCTGCTGCCGTTTTTTTGGCTCAGGGTAGCATATTACTGATTCCTACAGCCTTAGATTTCTGTCTAGGGGAAAAATGAAGTGCTTCATGTTTTCCTGCCCAAGAGTAGGGAAGACAAAAGATCTGCATGAAGCTCGTTAGGGACACAGTCCAGAATGCCTGAAGAGTTGGTGTTAAAAAGGCAGGGGGTGGGGGTTTATGAACCCTAAATTTGCAGTTTCTGCCTTGATCCTCTTCCAAGCTTTGGGGACTGGCAAAACTGAGCAAAAAGCTTCTTGTATTTCCTGTTTTGATGAAGGGAAAAATATCTGGTGGCAATTTTGGTGCTACTTCTGGTCCCAGCGAACAGGAGAATGTGGGTTGTGCAGAATCAAATATTAACAGTTTGGTTACATGTTTAAAGTCTGGACTAAATTTCTGCTTCCTGAGATGAACTAATGGTGCTTATTGCTGGTGTGAGAAGGTTTTCAGTGCTTTAGCAACATTTTTGTTGCTAAAGATTTTTGTTGTGGTTTGTCCCAGGGATTATTGGGAACAACAAAGCTATAGGAAAATACATCACGACCATGATCTTCCTGTACTTTGCCTGCCTCCTTCCATCCATTGCCTTTGGATCCCTCAATGATGAAAACACACGAGGAGCTATTGGTGAGTTCATCAGTTTTGTGCTTCTTAAATTGATCAGTTTTTGCATTTGATTCCCTGTGTTCAAAATGTCATTCTGGTCTCAGAAAGTTCTGATAGTTTTTATTTACAGGGGGAAGACAAACCCAAAACCACGACTGAAGGATGTTTATTTCTAGTTATGTTCATGACTTTTGTAGAAAACCAGAACAATTGAACACTGCTTTGAGTGTTATCATCTGGCTTGGACTGATACAGATGTATGCTGGTGTATTTTTGAATTATGCTGACTTAATGTAATTATTTCTCCATTTTTCTTGGTAAAAGCTGTGCTTTTGACCTGGATTTGGTTGCCAGTCTTGAAATCCCTGGGACAGAGCTAAACAGCATCCTTTATCCCAGTTGTAGAAGCAGTTTGTGCTGCAGTCACAGTTCAAATAAGCACTGGTTATGTCTTATGGATGTTAAAATAAAAATATTTAAAATGGGTCTATAAAATAAAACAATACACAGAAAAAATCCCAGAGCCCACCAATTAGCTGATCATCTGGAAGCCTAAATTATGAGTAGAAATAAAGGCTCATTTTTTTGATTTATGAGTGTGTTACCTCTGCACTCTTTCAACATTTCTTCTGCTCATCAGTGCTTGGTTTCTCTGCCCTGTGAATGCTCCTGGATGAGGAGGGGACTGACCCAAATCCCTGTTTTTGTTTCCATCCATCCCAATTCCAGATGTGCGGAAAACGATATTCGGGCAGTGCATTGGAGGGCTGCTCTACTCCCTCTTCTCGGGGCAGCCCCTGGTTGTGCTGCTGACCACAGCTCCCTTGGCCATCTACATCAATGGTGAGTCTGCCACAGGTCTTGCACCAGGGGATTGAGGGGTTAGAACGTTTTTGGGTGAGAGCTTTGTAGAGCTCCAGTTGTGTTCGTGTGATAAATCGGTATTTAATGGCTGCTGGCAGGGAAAGGTTCTCTTGCCAGGGGCACGGGAACAGCTCCCCTGGGAAGTTACAGGTCACAAAGTCAAGGAATGCTTGGACAAGGCTCTCAGGCACATCATGGGATTGTTGGGGTGGCCTGTGTGGGGCCAGGAGTTGGGTTGATGATCCTGAGGGATCTCTTCCCTATCAGGATGTTCTGGGATTCTGCAAAACTTGAATCAAGTTCTTCCCCTTTCCATCACCATCAGAATCAGAATATCCTAAGTTGGAAGGGACCCACAGGGATCATCGAGACCAACTCCTGGTTTAATTCAAATTGTTTTTCTAAAGAAATCATTTTGCAGAGAAAAAACTTCATGAAAATAAGCATTTCTTCAGCTTCAGTGAGGAAATCTGTTTCAATAATGGTTTTCTCATGTGGCTGCATTTAACCAGCTTGAGACAAAGTTTTTTGGGTTTGTTGAGTTTTGGGGTTTTTTTAAATTGATGTTTTAAAGTGTGATCAGCAGCTTTCCAGTTACTGCAAGCTGATCTCAATGAACCAGAGATCAACCAAAGGAACAAGCTCAGTGTCTGTGGGGATAATCAGAGGATGGGCTGTGACCAGCTGGAAAGAGCAAAGAGACCCCTTGCTCAACAGCATCCCAAAATGTCAGCAGGAGCAAATTCCAGCTGCTTTTGCAGCCTCAATCCCTAGGGAAAATGCTTTCAGCAGTGTAAGGGGGAATATTTTTCCAAATTTCTCTCCCCATTTCTTGTGATGGAAGGGGGAACAGTTTGTGTTGATCCCGTGTCCCTCTGGAAGTGCAGGAATATGGATTTCATGGCATCTCTAATAAATGCATTAGGGTGAAGTCTTGAAATTGGTTCTTTTTGGCCTGGAGCAGATGGGAATCACTGGGTGGTAGTGACAGGAGTTGATGGTGACACATGAATGCTTCACTTTTGCAGTCATCCGAGGAATCTGTGACGACTACAACTTGGATTTCAGCGCTTTCTATGCCTGGATTGGACTCTGGAACAGCTTTTTTCTTGTGATCTACTCCCTCTTTAATTTCAGCCTCCTGATGAAGCTCTTTAAAAGGTAGCTATTTTCAAGAAGTCACATTTTGATCTGATTATTCTTCAAATGGAAAAATTACATGTTCTACAAGCTCCTTAATTACGAACTTGCTGCAAAATGTATTTTGTGAGATGAGCAAAGTATCATTTTGGTTTATTGTTCCAGCTTGAAAGAAGTTCTCTGATTTACTTGGTTTTGTTTCTAAGTTGGAGCTTAACTCAGACTGTTATATTTTCATGTAAATTGATGAATATGCTGATTTTTTCTTTGAACAGAGTTGAATGCAGCTCTATTAATTCCTGGGCTTTTTCCACAGGTCAACAGAAGAAATAATTGCACTTTTTATATCCATCACATTTGTGCTTGATGCCATCAAAGGCATTTATAAAGGTAAGTCTTGCAGCAGTGTTTTTCAGAGCAGATCTCTGCTTTGCTGCCTTGTCAAAGGCAAGCACAAGGCTGCAAAAAATATGTGATGTTTGCTTGTTCTGTGTTCATTCAAAGCCTTCAGGGAATAAAAGAAAATCAGTGTGTGTGAGATGGAAGCAGCCCTTTGTCATCAGTTTACCTGGGTGTGCAGAATTTTTAGCAGCTCCAATTTCAGTTGGTTGAGACAAGAATTGGTTTCTAAACTTTAACCAGATGGAGAAACTGTGATGTTATTGGTGTGAGAGCCTTCTCCTGATTCCAATTTGGTTTTGAATGGTCCTGGCAAAAAAAAAAGAGTCAAATTTAAATGCTGTGTGTGGAGTCCTTATTCTTTGACACATTATTCAGACTCTGTGGAGGGGAGCTGAAAGATGGGTTGAGATTTTCTGGCTTTCCCTGAGCTCTGAGACCCTTCTTCAGTGGCAGTACAAGGACTGCAGTTCCTAAAGCTCCTCTGCCCTTTCCAGCCACTTGGTTTTCCCATTCCTGGGTTAAATTCTAAGTCTCCATGGAGAGCCTTGGGGTTTAATAGATTCCTCTGACACTTCTCTCCCTCCCCACAGGGATTGGCAGGAGGTGTTTGAGCAGGTGAATCAGAAGTAGCAGAAATACCTTGTGAGTGGCAGCATTTCTGTTCATCCCAGTGAGGAGTTGGACAATTCCTTGACTTTTATGACCTGTTGTCCAACATCCAAAAGTTTGGGCTATCCTTTAAAATCCTTCAGGATACACCCAAGCACACTCCTTGTTTTTAAGACACTCAGGCTTGCAAGGGAGTGCTTTCCAAGAGATTTGACACTGCAGAGCAATTTGAAGTGAGATACTTTCTCGCTTCACTGGGAATCCTTAATTTGCCTTGTGTGCTTTGATTGTGCAATCAGAGGGTTGGTTTGTTTTTTTTTTTCTCCGCACAACACCTGCCTTTTTAAAATATCTTGTTTAGAGCTTGGTGAGGGTGAAGTTTTTCTGGGATAGTTGTTGAGTTTGTGAGCTTTGATGAGTGTGGGCTGTCAGTGCCCTGTCCGGGAGGTATGGGACAGTGTCCAGGTGGTCCTCAACAGAACATTCAGCTACTCTGTAAAAATGAACAAATATCCACAAAGTTTCTGTAGCCCAGAGCTGGTCTCCCATAGCAGAGGTGTGGGGTGCAGGTTAAAAGTGCAGGAAGCATCCACTGGTTTTGTCTGGCAGACTCTCAGGAATATGCAAAATATCCTCAGAGTATTGCAGTGGGAACAGGAGAAGGTCCTGTAAGACAAGGAGCAGTGACCTTACTGATAGAAAACAGATTTATACTGGATATTAGGGAGAAATTCTGCCCTGTGAGGGTGATGAGGCAGTGGCACAGAGTGCCCAGAGCAGCTATGGCTGCCCCTGGATCCCTGGCAGTGTCCAAGGCCAGGTTGGATGTTGAAATAACTTAGCCAAGACTCCATTTTCTTCATGCAGGAAAAGCTAATTCTTTATTCACATAACTCATTTTATACAGTTTCCAGAGACCTTGTGTACAACACCCAACACCTCTTGGTTGGTAGTTTTCTTACTACTTTTTTTATTGGTCAGAAGGTGATTTGTGTGTACATGTTAAGGTTCAGGTTGTTTACATTTTTCCTTTGTGGGTTCTCATGGAACACATCTAATGTTTATGTTGGTGCACTTATTTTTCTCACTGAGAACAGATTGTTGTGCTAACGAGCTTTTCATGCCCAAGATTGTTTTGTATGAGAACTTGTAAGTTATCTGCACTTAACTAAAGTAGCAGGGCCTGGTCTGTGTTTTATGAGACTTTTCTTTTATAGCTTCTTTTACTTGTCTGCAACAGTTGGACAGGGCTTGGAACAAGCTGGGATAGTGCAAGGTGTCCCTGCCATGGAACAAGATCATCTTAAAGGTCTCTTCCAACCCAACACATTCTGTGTTTTTCTGTGTGATCAGACAACCAGCTGAATTCTCTTTGTCCTTGTGAAGGGATGAACTTGTAGGAATGATGGTTATAAAGTCACACCAACACTCCTTTCCCAGCTCATATTGGCTTCAGCTGCACCTGGGAGTGTTCAGGGCATGCACAGGTGGGACCAAAGCTGTTTCCAGACACAGGAAGGCACCGGTGCTGGCAGGCACAGACCTCATCCTTAACCCTCTTAGAGTCCATATTTAAAAACATGACACCAGTGCAACCTATGGCTGAAGGCTCATCTTTGTTTTTCCCTTCCTGTTTTCGAGGAGGTGATGGTTTGCCGCTGCCACCTCCTCCTTCCACTCAAAATTTTGGTTGAGCAGCTCAGTGGGAAGTGAAAGCTGGTATTTTCCCCATGCTGTTTAAAAATGTCCTGGTAGTGCCTTACCCAGCTGGCACCAACTGAATGCCAGGGGACAATGCCACCTCTTCCCAGATGTTTTCCCAGCCTGTTCATAGCCATGATTTTTTGCAAGGTACACATGTAGGAAAGGAGGGGGAGGGCCCTGCCCTGCAGAGGAACCAAAGCCCTGAGCGTTCACGCGGTCCCAGTGACACTTTGTTTTCTCTGCCTGGCCCGGCCACCGAGGCTGTGTTTGTTTGATCTTGACATCTGCACTGGGCAGGAAATGGTGGTGAGCAGGCAGAGGAAAACAAAGCCAGCTCGTATTGCTGGAGGCTGGAGAAGGGCTCGGCTTCAGCCAGGGCACTCCTGGCTCTGCTGCTCTCTCTGGATGTTGGCCGTGAGGTTGGCTGAGCTCTGGTGTGAAAACAAACTAGAAATGTTCAGGAATCAAATCCTTCCCAGCAAGGTGGTATAGGATGAAGGCATCCACTCTCTATCTTGGTGTGTTCTTGTTGCTTTAATTAAAATACAAGAGTGAAGGAAGGTTTTTTCCTCTATCCAGGAGAGACTGAAGCAATCCTGCCTGGGTTGGTGCATATACATTGAATTGCAGCCTCAGAGATGGAGTGTGGAGTGATGTAGTCAAGCTGAGCACAGGGCACCAAAGATCAGCCCCAAATATATTATTGCAATATATCCCAGCCCTAAATATAGTATTGCAATATAGCCATCTGTAGGAGCTTGAGAAAATCTACAAGACCCAAAACAAACTCACTTGTTTGTTACTCATTCCAGTCCAAATATTAATCCAGAAGAATGCAAATACATTCTCTGTAGTTCCTGAGTTGTTTGTGCTGCTGGTTTCTCTGACACTTAGATGTGTCTCTAGGACTCAGTAACTCTTAGGCTGAGCAGGGTTTTCTCCCTGACCAGCTGTGAATTCCCAGGAAATGCTGCCGGAATCACTTTTGTCAGGACAAAAGCATCCTTTGGCGTTGAGAGCCGGAAAGTGCAAATCTTCCAACAACCCATTCTGTGCCAGGCTGTGGGTCATGGCAGTGCCCTGGGCCCCAGTTTTACCTGTTTGCAGAGCAGGTGTGTGTGTGTCCTGCTGGGACTGAGGCAGCTGGAGCATGGAGGGAGGAAATAAAGGAGAGCAGAGCCTGTTCCATAACACGCGATGGGGAACATGCGGTGCTGAGTGGGGTCAGGGTGGGATTGCTCCTCACTGAGGGCATCTTTCTGGAGCTTTAAGGTGATCTCCTCACTCCTGGTTGCTCTTGGTGCAGTTTGAGAGGTTAAATTTTGAGCTGTAAACCTTCTGTGATGTTTAAATTTATGTACAGATGTACTGGATGTGACAGTCTTGTCTCTTCTGGCCTGCGTGCCACGCTGACCTCATCCACTTGTGGAATGCCCAGACTCCTTTTAAAGCACCTTTAAATCCTTCTGAAGATGGTACAAGAAAGATCATTACTGTATTTCAAATGGCTTCTTGGCTGAACTCAGGGCATTTTACACTGGGGTGGGCTCCAAACCAGCAGTAACACAACCTGGGCTTCAGCCAGACTCATGGTGGTTGCAAATATTGGTTGTGCTGCACAAGAACATTCAAAGTTTCTTTTCAAATATTCACAATTAATTTGTCTTCCCTGCTTTCCCTGTGGCTGCTGCAGATGGAAAAGCTGAAATATTTGGGGCTTTCAGAACCTGGATTATTATTTGAAGCTGAGGGAATTGTTAGCAGGTGCATTTTAGCCTAAGCTTCAGGTGGTTGTGTTTTTGCCTAGAGAGGATGGTCTTGCCCTGAAGTTCTCTATGCAGAGTTTGAAGGGTTGTTTTGACTAAAACGAAGAAAGGGTCTGCAAAGCTCTGCTGTGGTGATTTCCATGCTCCTGTATTTCCCATGGGTACAGGGAAGTGTGGATACTGCGTGTTGCCATTTGAGCAGATATTGTGGGAGCACTGAGGCTGCAAAGCCCAATTCCCATCTTCTGGTTTCACTTGCTCCTTCAGACTGTTCTTCCCCAAAGAGGTTAAATGATCCCAAAACCATATTTATACACTTGGAGCCAGCCAGTGACATAGAAGTGGTAACACAGTAAATGCTCAAGAGCAAGAGGGTCTTTACAGCTCTCCATTCCTTATATAAATGCCTTTGAGCTGATCTAAAACATTTATGGGCAGTTCCAGGGGCTTTACTGGGTGTTCAGGCGTACTTCAGGTGCCCTGTAACTCTAATTTGCATTGTAAATTTAAATGTTCTGCCAGGTTTTGCATGTCATCCACACTTATCTCTAAAATCTGGACTAGCCTTGGAAGAAAAGTAATTACTGTACACTGTGTAATCCACTTAAGGATCTGTGCAGCCTGGCTGCTCTCAGTGTTTCCAGAGAATCCTAATGGAATTTGTTCACCAGGCTGCTGAAAGCAGGTGTCTAGATAGAAATATTTATATGTATATCTAAGAGCAGTGCTTCCAGTGTTGGGAACAAACCCACATAATTAGCACTGCAAGTCCTTACAGTGTTTCTTTTTAGATTAATTCAACTATTACCTGTTAAAATAAGTGAAAAAATCAATTTGTGAAGCGCTGGCTTGCTAAGAGCAACAGCTCTGATTTCTTTCTGCAGGCTTGGGAGGCAGAGCTGGTGAAGCATAACGTTAATACTTCACGATCAAGCAAGAAAACCCACTTGATTTTAAGGGCTTTGATTGTCACACTCCTCTCCTAACGCTTGCCTGTTGGTTGTTTGTGCAGTTTTTAAGAAATATTACCACCACGACCACACAGGAGGTGGAAAATCACAGGCTGATGGTATCCCAGGCCTTGGCATCAACACCACCTTCTTGATGAACTCCTCAGTGAGTGAAAACCAGACTTGCACTCACGACGGGCACTACGGGCGTGAGACTGCCGTGCTCAGCCTCATGCTGATGTTGGGAACCCTCTGGCTCGGCCACACGCTCTACCAGTTCAAGAAAAGGTGAGTTGTTTAGAGCTCAGGCTGCTGATTGTTCTCTCTGAGGGGGTCGTTAACAGCTTAGATCTTAATTCTGCAACCCGGGAAAGTCAGGTGGAAGCCAAAGGCGGAGATGAACTTGGCAGGGCCGCCTGAAAAATATTCACAGCAGAGCATAATGTTCGCTCAGTGGATGATGCCTGTCTTCAGTTTGGCCTCACAAATGACTTTCAAAAAAATGTTTGGGTTCCCAATTCCTGTTGGGGTCCTTATATCTGCCTCCAAAGAGGAATTGAACCATTTTGCTGGGCAAAAATTCCTGATGGTGCAGGAAGGTCTACTGGGAATGCACCTTCAGGGTGCTCTTGGGAGTCAAATACCGGCTGCAATTTGGGGTTTGCTCCTGTTGCTCTTAAAACTCTTCATTTGAAATGCAGGAAGCAATTAAAGTAAGGTGGAAATGAGACACAAATTGGTGCTTGAAGGCGTTTTTTTTTTTACTAGCTTGCATCTTATTTTCTTGTTTCTTTGTGCTTTGCTTCTGCATTCATCAGCCTTCAAAGGCTGTAGGATCCAGAAGGTTTAGGGCTGAGTGAAAGACTAATTTGTCACTCAAAGTATCTCTTCAGAATTGCAAGATGGGACTGAATTTTCACTTCTAAAGCATTAAATGTTGTCTGGATTGAGGGATTGTCCTGACAGTGGGGTGTTGATGGGAATTTTTTGTCTCTTTTGCAGCCCATATTTGCACGCGAGGGTACGCGAAATTCTGTCCGACTGTGCCTTACCCATTTCAGTCCTGACCTTCTCTGTTGTGGGTTCCTATATCTTCAAGGAAATTGAAAGTAAGTTCTGTTTTTTGTCTCTGAAATACTGGAGTTTATGAAAGAGAGAAGTGAAATCCTAGAAAAATTTTGCTAAAACATAAAGTTCTTCCATATAATTTCACAAATCCTGTGTGTACCTCCCACCGAGAGCTCAGATTTCCTCACCATTAGATGTATGTCATTCAAAACCCCGATTAAATGAGGCTGGGGCAAGAAAAATTATCCAGATGTGTCTTTTCAATGAGTTTGAGGTGTGTGTGACAGCAAGGGAGATGAACAATTTCTGGCAAAGAACAAAGGGCAGAATAATCAGCAGGCAGGAAGGGTTGTTGCCAGTCATATCAACATGGAGTTGGTCATCCCAGTTTGTCCTCTTTGTCTCCAGTTTGTTTTCCTAATTTAGGTGAAATGGTGCAGAGCATCTGGGCAGCTCTAAGTTACACAAGGAAATCTAAAAATGAGACACCATTCATTGGCCAGATAGATCAACTTTTCCATATCAGGAAGTGATAATGGGGACAGGAATTGCATTGTCCTGCAGTGACGTGAGTGGGTGATGTGAGGAAATGTATGGAAACAAAAAAGAAATGGCTTTTTTTTTTTACTGTGATGGCCATTCCATCCAGTTGGATTGCAAAATGATGCGTGGCCATGTGTGATTTATCCCTAGACATGGATTGCTTCCAGTGGCAGCAGAATTTTGATTTAGATTTTATACTAAAATGCCTTGCACAGCTTGTTGGGGATGAGGAAGTTTTCAAATGCCTCTGTGGGTTGATGAGGTGAGCATTATGGTGCTGGTTAGAAATAAGGCTTCCTCATCTGAAAACACCTTGCATCTGTGAAAAACAAATTTCCCCCTTTTGCTTTGCTCCAATATCCGTAATGCCTCGCTAGGACTAGCAGTGGTCTGTCCCATCAGGATGGCAGCCAAATCCTAAGTGGATGGAGGAAAAAAATAAACCAAACCAGCCAGATGGACCCATCTTCCATGGCCTCCAGGCTCCCACATGCCAGAGCATCACGCCTGCTTTCCTGCTTGCTTCCCAATACTTTGTGGTACGGGTAAGACATTGATGGTTGGACAAGAAGGTGCCTCCTAACATCCATCTCCTCCTCTTTGCAGTGTCCAAATTCAACTACAACGCCTCTGACAGCTTGTTTGTGCTGGCCCCTGTGCAGTCCCTGTCCATAGGGTCGGTGATGAGCGCCATGGGACTGGGATTTCTCCTCTCCATGCTCTTCTTCATCGAGCAGAACATCGTTGCGTCCCTCACCAACGCCCCGGAGAACAGGTAAAGCCTTTGGTGCTGCTTTTCCCTCTTGTGGAAGGGTCTGTCACCACCACTGCTTTGCCCAAAGCTTGTCTGAGCATCAGAAAACGTATTCAGGATGTGTTTTTAAGAATTCCTGTTGTCACAGGTGGAGGTAGCTCTGCTGCTGAACTCCCCACCATCCCCAAAGCTCAATGTTGTGGCAGAGAGCCAAAACCACAAATCCTCAACCAGCTGCTCATCACTTCAACTTATTGCTTCTTTACTGTCTGCTCAACACCATTGTTGAGGCATTTTTCATGAAGAGATTTGAAAGCCAAGAGGTGGCGTAGTGAAGTGGATATTTTGTCAGTGGTTTTAGGTCTTTGGATGCACCTCACGGTATTTAGGGAGTGTCTGACACATGTGGACACTTGCACTGCTCTTGCAGTACAGAGAATTTGTTGAAAATGAGAAGTCAGTGACCTACATAAATGTTGTAGCACAACTTGCTGCAGCTGAGCATCAGGAGTGTTTGGAGCTGGTAAATTCCAACTGAAAAAGAGGTGGAAGTGCAATAAAACAATATGTCCAATGTCTGATAGGTCTCACTTATGTGCAAACTTGAGATGTTGCACTATTAAAATATTCCCTCTGATGTTCTTGTGCCAACTGCAATCAGATGGGATGTCAAGAATGAATGTGTACGACTTTTTTCCAGGGAAACTACCACGTCTCTGAGGATTTTTTGCTAATGTGATGCGTGGGAGGGTTCTCTCCTTGCATAATATCCATTAGCATTCTCCATGTTGTAGCTGGAGTGACACAGTATTAGGAGAGAGGAGACAAGCTCAAATTCAGCTACACTAATTTAAGTTTCCTTTGACCAGCTCTTATCTCTATTATATCCCTTTAAGTGTTGCATAAATCCTGTATGTAAGTGGGTCATCTATTGGCTAATACGAATTTCATCTAAACTTTTGGTATTTTCCACTAGAATGTCTTTAAGGAATGTAAAAGGTTCTTTGGAGTTTCTCAGAGTGCCTGGGTACAAGGCCAAGCTGATGCTGATCAGATGTTGGGGCAGGGATTTTTAAAGATGTAAGAACAGGGCAGGGATTTTTAGAGATGTAAAAACTAGGACTTGACACCATCTGTTTGTGGTGCCATCACAGACAACTCCCTCTATCCCATTTTACTCCAAGCCCCATCCAACCTGGCCTTGGACACTTCCAGGGATCCAGGGGCAGCCACAGCTTCTCTGAGCACCCTGTGCCAGGGCCTCCCCACCGTCACAGGGAAGAATTATTTTCTGATATCTCATCTAAACCTACTCTGTGTCTGTTTGAGTCCGTTCCCCCTTGTCCTGTCACTCCAGGCCCTTGTAAAGTCTCTCCCCATCGTTTTTGTAGCTCCCTTCAGGTCCTGGAAGGCTGAAGTTAGGTCACGCTGAAGGCTTTTCATCTCCAGGCTGAACAATCCCAATTCTCTCAGCCTTTCCTCACAGCAGAGGTGCTCCATCCCTCTGATAATCTTGGTGGCCTCCTCTGGGTTCATTCCAACAGGTTGATGTCCTTAAAACCTTCTGAAAAGAATGGGGAGGACAACAAACAATGACCCTGAGGGTGCTGAAGGTGCCTTTGCTCAGAGAAAGCAGCACGTGAGCAGGGGCTCCATTTCCAAAGCTTGAGCCAACGCAGGAAACATGTTTGCAATCCCACCCTTCCTGCCAGCACCTTCCAGAGGCATTGCAGGGTAGACACCTACCTGACCCACTCACCCCACAGCCTCCTCAGTCACTGGAAGGGGACACTCCCAGTGGGACCAGGCTTTTGTCCCAAAACTGAGCCCCACCCCAGATTTCTGCTGCCCAAACAATGGCTTTGATCTTCGTGTGCTGGGTCAACTCTACCAGCTCCATGTGCCTCGTGTCCAGGAGTTATCTTGGATGGCTCCAAGTCTGTGCTGAGATGTTCAGTGGAGCTTGTTTGGGTGGTATTGGCTCATCTAAATGATGCTCCCTCTTCCAGCTGGTGGTGCCCAGAGAGAATTCAGCTGATTCCTTGCATTGTGTGAGGATGTTGAGTGCTCCAGTGACAAAGATACAGCCTTGGACCTTTGAGTGAGGGTTTAAAGTCTGAGAGCTGAATCCTTCCCCAGCCTTTTTTCTAAACTTTACTCATAATATCTCAGCAGTTGGTACAAGATGGGAATATTCAGGAAAGGGGCAGACCTTGCAAAAAAATGGCAAGGTTAAAGTAGATACGAGTTCAGTCTTGGTGCTGCTTTCTGCACTGGCAAAGTGGGTGTGCTCAGATTCCTCAGTGAAGGCTGTCAGATTCCCCATCCCCTAAAAATTAAATGCTCTGCATCATTTAATGAATTTAGGAGCAAATCTCCTTGATTGGGTTCCACCATTTTGGAATGTGTTACCCAGAGAAGCTCTGGCTGCCCCATCCCTGGAAGTGTCCATGGACAGGGGTTTGGAGCAACCTGGGATAGTGAAAAGTGTCCCAGACTTAAAACTGGATGATCTTTAAGATTCCTTCCAGCCCAAACCATTCTGTGATCCATTCCATGATTCTGTGACTCCCAAGGAGGAGCTGAAGTTTAATGAATTCATGTCCCATTTTCTTATCATGCAGTAGCAATTACATAATTAGAGGATTACTGCAGCATACCGAGCACGTGTTCTGCTCGTGGGGAAGGAGGGAGATCAGGGTTACAAACAATAAACTTCAGTGGCGATTCCTTGACAGCAAATGCTCAGGATTTTATCCACTCCCTGTGTGGACTCTGCAGGCAAACACACACATGGATTTTGTGTAGACTCTGCAATAAATGTAGGAGAAAAAAGGAGAAAAACGCTGATGAGATTTTCATGGGTTGTTACTTTAGTGGGCTCTGAGCTTTTCTGCTCAGAGTTGTTCTTCCCAGATGACAACAGCTTTGGGAGCAAACCATCACATTTCACTACCTTTAGTAGTAGTGCTCTGCCATGCATATGGTAAATCCAGAGGTGTGAAATCTGTGTGTGTGTGAGAGAGCACTTGAATGTTGAAGAAAGGCAGCCTGTAGGGTTTGCACCAGGTGTAACTGCTGTCCCCAACTGTAGTAAAGCATCCCCCGAATAGGCATCTCTGTATAAGAAAAGAGTTTCAGTTTACCTTTAAACATTTTAGAACCTTTACCTAGAACTTTCCGTACCCTTCTGACAGTGATTGTCTCAGTGCTGAGAGAGAAGAGCCTTTTGGACCTTGTAACTGTTCTTCACAACCAAATTGTCCTTCCTAAAACATTAAGTATTTAGGAAGGAGCACAAAGGAAATAAAGGGGCTTTTTGGAGTATTTCTAGCAGGGTGTCAGAGGTTTCCTTGGACACCTGTGGCTTGTTATTTTTCATTTGTTAAACTTTTCCTTTACAAAACACCTCTGAAGAGCAACTCTGGCCAGGTGTTAACCTGTATCACCCAACCCCTCCTTCTTACAAAACACCTCTGAAGAGCAGCCTCGATAAAATTACTTTAGACCAACCTGTAAGGGCTGGACCCTCAGAGATGGATACATTTACACATGGCTTACAACACTCTGTCCAGGTGTGTTAACCTGTATCACCCAACCCCTCGTTGCAGACTGGTGAAGGGCACGGCCTATCACTGGGACCTGCTGCTGGTGGCGCTGATCAACACGGGGCTGTCGGTGTTCGGGCTGCCCTGGATCCACGCGGCTTTCCCACATTCCCCCATGCACGTCCGGGCCCTGGCCTACGTGGAGGAGAGGGTGGAGAGTGGACACATCTATGAGACGTAAGTAGATCTCTTCAGATTCCTTTATGGCTTCCCAATCCTTTGGGGAGCGGTGGGTGGGGTGTTGGCTGTTGTATTCCGGTTGTGTAGGTGATGGGAAGATGGACCCAGTGAGCTTTGATTTGGCTTCATCCCCTTCACTCAAGCACTCAAATTCCTGCTCTGGGCTGGTGGCAGCGTCCCACAGGGATCCCACCCACGCCACTGTAAATTCTCCTCTGGAAAAGTCAGCCAAGGCCATTTTCAGTTTCAGCCTTGTGGGAAGCTGAGGAGATGATTTGGCTGGATGTCTCCAGATGCTTTCCCCAGAAAGAATCCAAAGCTGATTCACTGCCTGAAACCTGTCTGGTGGTTATTACGAAGGGGAGGAAAAATGCACCATTATTTCAGAGCTCCCATAAGATCTTCCACCACATTTTGGGAAAGAGATGCTTAAATTCTCTGGGTTTTAAACAAAAACAAGTGTGAAGCCATGGCTGGGTCATGGGTTTCTATTTATGACCAACTCTTCTGCTGCTCTGAGTTGAGCAACACATTCTTATCACAGACCTGTTAAAAACAAATTAAAAACCTTTTTCTCATGGAACAATCTCTGCTCTGGAGCAGATCTGGCCCGTTTGATCTCAGTCTGTTACAGTTGAGTGCTTTTACCACAAGAGTGGTAATTTCCACTCACATACCATTAGTTTTAATTATCCTGCCTTAGTTTCCATTTTCTCAGTTGCCACTTATCAAAAGTGAGGCTATGTGATCATTGACTTTGGGGGATGGAGTGGGTCTCTTAATTTCAGTCTTGCTTTCATGCTTGTTTTGGTGCCAAATGGCCCAGCCCAGCCAGGCACAGCTGATCTTTTGGGTCAGGGGTGGACTGATTTCACCTTCCAGATCTGGAAATTGCTGAGTTCTGCTGCTCCCTGTGACTCTTCTACAGATCTTTTCCTGGGAGATCGATCCCTTGGGTTTGTATTCCCATTAGGATGTGTTGATATTGGTTGTTTCCACAGCTACCTCTCTTGAATAAATGCTGAACCCTATTTAAATAAAAAATCAACTTTGAAATTTGAATTCTGTAGGGTTTTAATCCATGCCCTTGCTCCTCATGTCCATGATGTGCTCTGGGAGACCTCCACTCTCTGTTTCTTTGAGAGGTGCAGAACTTACACTTTGAAACCCATGTACCAAACCTCTCTCCTGTGTCTCCTGTTGTCACTTTTAATATCCAAGTTCCTCTTTTTCCTGTTTTTCCACTGTCATGATTCTGTATTCTGGCTTTGCCTTGACAAAGGCAATTCCCCTGCCTGAACTAAGGACTAATTCCTGCACTTGTCCTCTCCTCCTTCACCCAGCTGCCCCCCAAAAAAACACCTGAGAAGCCTTTTTGGCCTCTGTCTGACCTAAACACAGCTCCAGTGATTATCCTGGAAGGGCTGAGGGCTGCCCTCATCCACCTGAGTGTGTTCCCTCATGGCACAGCCCTGCTCTGCTGGAGGAAAATTGGTGCTGGGAGCTGGATATTGGGAGTGAAAATGGGAATGAGGATTTCCTAGTGCTTTGAACTCCCTTTGAGACCAAAGCTTTTTGTTCTCTGTAAAGCACTGGGGCTAGAGCAGGAGGCTCCAAGCAATGTAGTCATCTTTTTTCTTTCTTTCTTTTTTTTTCTTTTTTCCCTCTTAGCCAGCTCTGCTGAAAAAGAAATGAAGCTCAATTAGAAAATCAGCTCTGTCTCCCTTGGCAGGCTCCTTCCCCTGCACTCAAATCAAAGCTCCCACAGGATGATGATATAAACAAGGATAAAGATCTGTCACAGTGAAAGCAAAATTTTCTTCTCCCCTGTAGAGAAATGATTTAAGTTTCCTGTGGCAACCTGCAAACAGGCTCTTGTTGCTTACTTGGAGAAGTTCAGCAATGGCTAATCCCATGCTAGCCATATTTAGAGGATTTTGGGGAAATGAGCCTGGATTATGCTCTTTAATCTCCATTAATTACTTTATTTCCATCACAGCACAGACTTTCTGGAGCTGTTTCCTCAAGGGCCAAACCAGATTCTGAACACATGGAAATCAAGGATTCCTCTGTTGACTTAATGTGACTGGGATGTTCTTCCTCTGGAAATGAGGTGCTAGAATTAGCAGAAGGACTAATCTAAAGCTGGGAACATCAGTTTTAAAAAGATCATGTTTGGCCAATTATGAGCAATTTTAGCTACATTCTGATAAAATATTCCAAACTATTAAGTGGCATTAGCAGGAGCTGGCAGCAATTGCAGTACATCTTGTCTGTGATCAAGCACAGTGCTGTGTGTTTGCTGCATCCCTAAGAGATGGCTGCAGAAAATTCCATGAGCTTCAGAAATCTCTTCCCAAAGGGCTGCCACTCTGAGCTTGCACTTGCAGCTTTGCATCTGATTGAAATGTTGTGTCTCGTTTTGTTCCTGAGCTCTTCCATTTGCATGACTTCCCTTGCAGACTTGTGTGTGCTTGCAGGGCAGGAGCCTCCCCAGCAGGAGGGGAGATCTCTGTCTGAAATAGCAGAAGTTCTTCCTCTGGGGCTGACCCTGTGCTGGAGGAACTCTTGCTGTACCTATATGAGGTTAAATCAGTGCATCTCTAATCTCCTGCTTCTCTGAGCCACCACGGAGGCTCATCGTGGTTCTGGCAGCTCTGGAGCAGCCAGACTCTGGAATTACTCTGGCACAGCATTCCCAGTTGCTCTTTAAGCTGCTTGGCTCTGTTCATCTCCAGGAATTCTGTGGTGATCCAGACCTGGAGGCAATGGGAACGATGCCAAACTCTGTCCATTTAGGTGATGTCCCAGTTCCACCAGAGCTGGCACAAGTGGAGCTCTCCCTCAGCTTCTCTAGGCACTGGCAGGGACCCCTTGAGTGTAGGAGACTTGCAAGAGGATCCAACAAATTCCTTTTGGAAGGAGAAAAGCTGTGGTTTAAACCTGTTGGGAGGTTACTTAAAGGTTAACACCTCTGTGCATCCTGGCCTGGTAATCCTGGATGATCCTGCCCCACTACTCACGGGACAATTCTCAGGACTTTGTGTGCTCTTTGTGGTACCTGTAGTTCCTTAGCTCTCATGACTGCTGGTGTTAATTCTTCCTTGTTGTCCAAATCCTCAGAGCAGCTTTGGGCTGTCACCCTTTCCCTCCCTCTCCAAATGCAGGTGTGCAAGGCTTCTTCATCCCCTCAGCTTCATTTTGTTCCTTGAAGGTATAAACAGATTTGAAGTTCAGCCTGACCTTGCTTCTAAGCAAAACTCTTCAACTTAATATTGCAATAGTTCAATCTTCTTTAGGACAGAAGGGATTATGAAGTCCCAGCAGTGCATGTGCAAAGGAGGGAAGTGTGTTTTGATAGATCTTTGGTGTTAATCCTCAGAGAAATTTGTGTACAGGGTTAATTCACAATTTGAGGGGTCTCATCCAAGGTCACTAAATGACACCAAAACACCCTATTGACAAAATTTTTCCCTCATAATAAGGGGATTTATTCACTGGTTTATCCACTGAATTGATGGATTTATCTTCTTAAAAAAAAAAAAAAAAAAAAGTTAGGAATCCTCTTTTTCTCTCTCTGTAAGTAGTCTTGACAGATGTGGGTTTTCTTTTCCTCCCATTGTTTCTGGTGATGTTTTTTCACACTGGGAGGAGATGCTCACAGGTTTTAGCTGAAGTGCAAAGAAAACCCAGCAGGCTTCCCTCCAGTAGGCTGCTGGAGCTGCTGCCTGCTTTCCTGTCAGTCTTCCCCTCAAAAAAAGCTCAATTTGTGGCCTGTCAGCTCTGGAAAATTTGCATTAATTAATGACATGTTTTGCATGGTAATAGGCAATTGCCCACAGCAGGATTGAATCCCTGTGTGGTGCTCTCAGCATTCCCTTCCATGTAAACTGGGAGATCCTCATATCCATCAAAAATGCTGACTCGCTGTCAGGAGAACGCTGACTTTCTGTTTGTTGTTTTGTTTGTTGTTTTTTTTTTTTCCCCAAGACGTTCCGTAGTTCCTGGAGAAGCCAATGAGTTTTCTTTGGGACAGAAGCCAGTCCAGGGTAAAGCAAGGGAAGGATTACTGTCGAGAAAGAGGATTCTTGGCTGGTTTGTTTTTTTTTTTTTTTTCCCTGCATTGTGTTAAACAGACTCAGTTTCAAGGGCAGTTTAGTTCAGGATAGGATCTGTAGAGCTTTACAGAAGGGGAATTTGGCACTTCTCCAGCTGCTCTGTTTGAGCTGTGGATTAAGTGCCTGGCCTGGCTCCAGCCGGGCTCTGCCTCCTCAATGTCAGCACGGGGCCAGAAGTGCTGATTTCATTGAGGTGGGGATGAGTTTCCCTTTTCCCCCAGTGGCACGTTCCCTTTTCCTGCTCCTCCAACGGAGCAGAATAAACACTTAGGGATCTTGGGGTGTTATCCCAGCTCTTAACCCCCTCTTTTTCCTGCTTCCAGGATCGTGAGCGTGAAGGAGACGCGGCTGACGAGTCTGGTGGCACATTTCCTGGTGGGGCTGTCGCTGCTGCTCCTGCCCTTCCCTCTGCAGTGGATCCCAAAGCCGGTCCTGTTTGGCCTCTTCCTCTACATCGCCCTGACCTCCATCGATGGGAACCAGCTCTTTGAGAGGGTGGCTCTGCTGCTCAAGGAGCAGGTACCTGCAGTTGTGTTTGCAGCCCCAGCACACAACTGGTCAAAGTGTTGCTTTCTCAGTGTGGGATTTCTTTTTATGAGGGGTTTTTTTGGGGGGAGTTTTAAACTCCCCCGTGCTGTCGCGTCATCTGCAGAGTACATGCATTTTAAAAAGTAATAATATGAAATACAAAAAGCGCAGCATCAGGAAATTATGACCTTTGGTTTCTCCAACGGAGCTTCAGGCAGGTAATTTTTTTTTTTTGGTGCTGTTTTACAGTTTCATTTTGTGTGAAATACCTCAAGATGGGATTTTAAATTCAAAATGAAATTATTTGTGTTATTGAAACCTCTGTGATGTGGGCTGAAAACAAACCTGGGAGATGGTTTTTTAAATCTGTCTCTGTTACAGGTGCTAAAAAGGTGTTAGGTGGTACCTGGAGCAATCTCCAGCTCACCTTCTCTTACATAGCAAGGGTCAAGGGCTTAATAAGCCCAACATTTGGCATCTCTGCTAATCTGTCTTGATCTCCAATATTACATCCTAGAGGTTAAACCTCTGAAATTCAGGTAAAGATTACATTTGTCATGTCAATTTTTGAATGAGGGTTGAACAGCTACTGATCTATGTGACTTATTACTTCTGGTTTCAGTAGGAATTACGTGTGGAATTTTCCAGGCTTTGGCGTGGAAAATTAAAAAGCATTCTCAAATATGGAAAACTCCCTTCTGTGGAAACCTTTTAATGGGTCGTGGCACAATCTGAAAGCCACTGAGGCTGTGCTGCTGCCAGCAGACAGTCGCTCATCCTCTTCATTGATGTATAGACAGTGAGTCAAAGCCTGTGCTCAGACATGAGCAAGGAACTGTCAAAAGAAACCACCATATTTAGCCTATTAATGTCATTTTTCCCCCCCCTCATTTCTCAAAAATGGGTGGCTTAGAGGAGCTGAGAAAATCCCTGCAGCCTGAGCACAGCCTCTTCCCACACTTCCCTCACCTCCTGGTCTTCCCCTAACGGGGTTCAGCCAAGAGATAGGAGCACCAGGGGCAAGCCTGGAGCCTTGGAAGGCTCTAAAATAATGAGGAGCTGGATGTCAGGTGGAGGAAACATGGACAGGAACAACACCTGGATGCATCTGCTCTCCTTCCTCCTGCACACCCCCTCTGGCTGTGGAGCCTTGACAATCCCAATCCTCCTCAGGGAATTTCATTACCGCACTTCCCAAGATGTTACATTGCACTCCAGATGTTCCCAGAGGCAATCCTGGCCCTGAGGGGTGTCCTGTCTTCTCCAGGCTCCCAGTTGCCCAGTCACCCTCTGGGTCTTGCTGCCAATGCTGTGGTTTGAGGCACTGGAATTAACCCTACAGATCCCGTGTTCAGCTGCTGAGCCTTTTAAGGACCCTGATGTTGATGCAGTGCTTGTACAAATCGATGACTTCCCTCAAACCCTGGTGTCCCAAAGCCCCATTGTGCTGTCACCAGTCCAGGTGTGTTCTAACACATGTCCAGGCATGTCTAATGTGTGGTTCTTCTCTTCCCAGACTGCTTATCCTCCGACCCATTACATCCGCAGAGTTCCTCAGAGGAAGATCCACTATTTCACAGGCCTGCAGGTCCTGCAGCTCCTCATCCTCTGTGGGTTTGGAATGTCACCCCTGCCTTACATGAAGATGATCTTCCCCCTCATCATGATTGGGATGATCCCCATCAGGTAGGAAGCCTGGCTGTCTTTTTTTCCCTGTCTGCCATGCCTTGTGTCTTCAGGTTTGGGTTAGTGGAAGTCTGAGGAGAGGAGGAACTGAGAGCTGGGCTTGTTTAATTTGGAGAAGAGTGAGAGGAGATCTCACCAATCCATATAAATATCTCCAGGATGGTGCCAGACTCTTTCCAGTGGTGCCCAGCAACAGGACAAGGACTAATTGCCACAAACTAAAACACAAGAAGTTCTATCTCAACATGATGAAGAACTTATTTATGTTGAGGGTGGCAGAGCACTGGAACAGCTGCCCAGGGAAGTCATGGAATCTCCCTCTCTGGAGACATTCCAAACCCACCTGGACACATCCCTGTGTCAGCTGCTCCAAGGGGATTGGACTGGGTGATCTCCAGTGGTCCCTTCCAATCCCAACTATTGCAGGAAGTCTGAGTGGGTTTCTGCATTTTCTGCATTCAGGAGGGTTTTCTGCAGTTTCCAGACTAACCAGCTTCTGGAAGTGGGGTTTAATGATGAGGGTTTTTTACCAGCTGCTCAAGCCTGAGGAGGAATCAGGATTTCACTGCTGCTGGGAGTTGTGTAAAGGGTTCTGGGGTGGCAGGTGGTCTTCTTCCATCTTCCCAGGAGGCAAAAACTCTGCTTTGTTAGTGCCTCTGAGATCCCTGATCTTCCTGAGAAGCCACAGTCCAAACCTCTAGATGGTATTTGATAATGTTCCTTATCACTTTGCCATTTGATTTCCACAGGCCTGTGCTCACAGCAGAGCTGGAAACTTTCTAGGAGGAATCCTTCTCTCTTACCCAGTGCTGTGGTGACCTCACAGACCTCCTGCACTGCTGGATGGCCCTGCCAATGATCAGTTGGCCACATTTAGACTTAAAATACATGTTTAAATCTGAGAGGATCCCACAATATCTTAGTCTTGACAGAGAATTGTTATGAAATTTCACTAATTTCTTCCTTGGGGTTCATTAGCAGCCACTGCCCATCATTCTCCAGTTAAATCATTCATGCTCTCAGTCCTTTGGATATAATGAGAGGCCATAATAAGATCTTGGAAGGAACAGATCAAGTTTCCAGTCCACTTGATTATTTTTTAGTCCAGCATGGCACCAGTGATATCTGCTTGACTTTGAGCTTGCAGTCCCAGAGATCTTCTTTCTGATCCCAGAGTCCAGGGCTGCCAATTTGCTAATCTGCACCACCTGCTGTGGTGTTTTCCTTGGCTGATAAAGATGGGTCCAGTCCTTTCTGAAGCCAAAGCAAATGTCAGAGCTACCGTGGCTTTCAACAGGATCATGTCAGAGCCATTTGGGCTGGAGTTTAAAAGATAAATAGGCTTGGAAAACACTGAAATTATTGTTCCTCTGGCAGTGATGCCTCACCTGCCCTTCACGCTGGTGGCACTTGGGGTGCCTGCATGAGTGGCTGGTAAATATTCCAACTGTGAGCAGTGCTGGATGAGTGGCTCTTGTGGGAAATGCAGCTCTGCACACAGGGCAGCTCAGTGCAGAGCAGAGGAACGTGGGCCATGCTCAGCCAGATTCAGGTATTGGACATGGTATAAAAAAAACTCAATTAGTGTGGAGAGAATCCAGTCAAAAAACCTGATTTTGCACTAAGAGCTAGATACTAATATGCAAATATGTCTTCTTTTCAGTGAATTAGATGCTGTCACTTTATACCCTCTGTGCCGTTAACTCATTTCTCTTTCCAGGGCAGTTTTTTCCCAGCAGCTGGATAATCAGCCCTGCTGCCAAGGGGAAGATGATGCTGCCTGGCACGGCATGGAAATTTGCCCTTGGCTTTCCTTCCTCTTGATTTCTTTTACCTTCATGTAGTTTCTGTGTCCTCCAGCCAAGAAGGCAGCACCATGATCCATGAGCTCTGTAGTTAATGACTTTCTCCCAAAGATTTGGCACTCTAAATAGATGAGGCAGTTGAAGAAATTTAATATCTTTTCTCCTTTTTTAAAATTTTATTTTTTAAGAAGTGAAGGGAGAAAGAGGAGATGGGACAGTAGCCAGGAGGCAAATTCAAGAATCAAACACAAATGAGTGAGGCATGGCTTGGTGTCCCATCCAGCACACCAGCCACGTCCCAAAGCCACATTTCCATCCATCCAGCAGCTGTAGAAACATGATTTGTGTTGTTATTAGTGAGGGATCACTGGTGTGGTCTTAGACAGATACTGAGAAGCCACTGAAATCCATTATTGCAGTGGAAAACAGCCTGCTGGAAGAAAACCTGATCTCTTTGGGTATTCCCAGTTCCTGGCTTAGATTCAGAACTTTGGGATGATGAGTTTTTGGTTGCCCACAGAAGAATCTTCTCTCCAAGTTGTCTCTTACTTGGGCTCCCATGGCTCTCAAGCATTTTTATTCTGTGATGGGTCTGTTTAAGGAGATCCTGGTATTTCTCATTAATAAGTGATGTTTGGGATCTCTTGCACAGCTGTTGAAATCTGAAACTGATTTTTTTGACGCTTTGTGAGTTATTTTAACAGCTGAAAAGTCACTTCCTTGTTAAACAAGGGAAAATGCCACATAAACGTGCACTGGGATTTACAGGAGCAACTTCGCAGTGCCCTTCTCACCCAAATATATTAATTTGTGAGAATGTTCTTGCAAAAAATCAAATTAAAAAAAATATTAAAAGTAAGGGAATCCCTGTCTCCATGTGGAGAAGGCAGACACCAGGTCGGGATGGTCTTGTTTGGAGTCAAAAATACAAAAATTCACCTTTGTATTTTTGTCACCCCCAGGGCTTGGTTGTGACAGAGCTCTAGGAGAGCGACTTTCCTCCTGTGAGAATGAGGATGTTCTCTTTCCCTTCCATCTGAAAGGAGGAGGCTCTTCCAGAGGGAGCTTGGCACTGCTGTTCCTGTAAACACTGTTTGCTTGCAGGATTGGTTGGTTTTGCTGTCCCCCACTCCGTGTCCCCCTCAGCTGGGTGAATGTCACTCACCCAAGGAGCTTTGGGACAGAGAGAAAAATGCTGCCTAAACAAGGACTGACTCTCTCCATGTGCTTTGCCTCAGGTACAACCTGCTCCCCAGGATCATCGAGGCCAAGTACCTGGATGCCATGGATGCAGAGTACTGAAGGCAGCAGGGACAACTCCTTAGGGGCTGGAAAAGGCGTGGGACCATCTCCTGCAGTTTTCTTTCACCACTTTCTTCGTGCTCTGACGTCGGCAATGCACTCCTGTCACAGCTCCAGGGGGCCTGTGCCAGACCAAGGGAGCCTTGGACTTGAGAGGACGATGCTCTCTGGAGCTGTGAGGCCAACAAGCTTTATGGAAAATGCTCCTTTTCCACATCCCCAACCACACACAAACCCCAAAGATCAGCCTGGCTGCACGGTCGGAGCATCCAGAGTTGTCCTGTGTTTCCCTTGTTTGAGGGTGGGGGGGTCTTTTTTAATGCACCAAATCCTTCTCTTCCCCAACACTAAGAACAGCAACTTTGACCCTTGTTTTGTAGGACAAGAGCCCTGGCCTGGCCTTTGAATCCAGTTCCCTGTGCACCCTGAATTCCCAATTTGGTGTTCCGTGTCAGGAGAGGTTGTGGCTGTTTTCACAGATTAATGGGTTTGGAAACAGTTGCAATGTGTACTGCTACAATCCACAGCTTTGGATGAATTTTTTTAATTCCTGCAAATGAGCTGGGAACGTTCAGAAGCTGGCCCTGTGGACGAAACCCCATCTGGGTTTGAGCTGTTTGGGAATTAGTTTGGATCTTTCTCCCATTTCTCCTGGGTAATCAAACACAGAATTGCAGTTTTTTTGCACAACTGCGGTATTTTTTTGCTTGCACCCAGAGGGGCAGTTGTGTCGAGGTTGCATATACATATGTACAGTAGTGCCTATGTGTACATATATACATATGGAGTTGTGTATATATTTTGCATAGATATACAAATAGGCCTGGTTCTTTCCAAATATCACAAGTGTTTTGTGCAGTCAGTGTTAACCCACCATGTCCTGACCATATTCTTGTTCTCTGCTTCAGTGCTGCTTTTTCTCATTTGAGAGATGGTCACTTTGATTCCTTTGGAAGCTGCTCAGTTACTGGGTTTGTTCACGTGTTGCTTTATTCAAGGTGTTTTCTTTGCTTTCTCCTTCCTGTGGCTTGAGACCTTCATCATTCTGTCTCGTGGCTCCAACATGTGAATTTTCCATTTAATTTTGATGTACAGAATGCAATGAAAGTTTTCCTCTTTTCGCCTAATCAATATTTGTTGGGACATTTCATTGTTTCTGTTGTGTAGCTGATTTCCACTTTCACCCCACTCCCAAATGTTATATTATATTTCTGGATGAATCTTAACTTCTGCTGTCTTTTATAATTCAGTTTATTTAATTTTGCTTGTACTATGGTCAGTTTTCTTATTTGGAGTACTGTGAAACAAGCTGCCCTTTAGTTCAGTGCTTGGCACATCACAGGTCAGAACTACAAATGTTCAGAAAATTGTGCACCTCGGTGATGAACTTTCAAAACAACAGAAATGAGGGAAGAAGAGGACTGTAAAATATGAATTTATCAGCACAGAGCAGTGTTTCTTACCAGTTTCTTGCCCAGTAAATGGTGCAGAGTTTTTTTCCTCCCACCCCAGCATGGTGAGGGAGACCAACCCAGCCATGAAGGGAGGAAGGCTTTGGGTGCAAAGCTCCTGTGCTGATGCTAAGCCAGGCTCAAGCCACTGCAGATTTGGTGTATTTGCACTAAAGATCAGAAGGTATTTAATCTTTGTGGAGCTGCCCACGGCTCTCAAACACGTGTGCAGAACTAATTTTTTCATTTTCTTACCAAACCCTTTGTATCGAGGCTCGAGGGAGGAGAGCAGTGAGAGTTCCTATATCTGTGGTTTTATATCCCTGAGGGAATTGTAGGGGAAAACCCCTCAGCTTAGCAAGGAAAACAATGTCACAGATACCAAAACCACAACCTTCATGTGGCACCAAGCTGATCTGAGAAGTCTCAGGGTCACTGTGACCAACCCCAGTGCATCAGGGCAGGGAATTTGGCTTTCAGCAGCCTCGGGGGCAGCAGGGGTAGCTCCTGCCACGTCTGACAAGAGCAGGTACAAACCTGAGCGTGGTTTCTGACCACTTTCCCCAAGACTTCCTGGCTTTTGAGTAATTTCTGAGCCAGGATCACTCAGAGCTGTTAGCTGCATGTAGGAACAGGGGCAGACAGGATTTCAGAGGTGGCAAAACTCGGTCTGATCTTCAGTCAGCAGCAAAAGGGCAGGTGACAGGCAGCAGTTCAGGACCTGCTGGAAGCCAGGGAGTGTAGAGGGTTGCTGAGGCTGAAGTAACATGTTTTTCCCACAGATGTCAGAAGATTTCAGCAAAGCTGCAATCAGAGGTGTCGTCCTCCGGCTGACACACACATGTCCCGCAGGGGAATTCCTGGTGTCTCCACAGGAAAAAAGTCACCTTGTGGGGTGGTTTAAGTGATATTTTGGGTGCTGTGGCTGCAGGAAGGACAGGATGTGCCCAAGGGAAAGTGGCTTTGGTCCTATTGGAGGCTCTGGGTGGGATTTCCTCGGGCACAGAGCCATAGTGAAGTGGACTGGCCTCCAGGTCTTGCCAGACAAAATAGTTTTGAGATGCACCCTCCATCCCCACTTAGAAGAGCCAAAAATGTCCCCATTTAAAGCCTTTTTGAAAGATCAATTTCACATAGTGTCAAATGTTGCAGAGAGAATTGAAAATCCAGGCAGCAGGGAGGGTTAAATATCCACCACATCTCTTGTTTGTATCTTTTCTTTTCCTCCACCGGTGTGACTTCAGTGTTTGTATTTTCTTTGTAGCATCAGTAGGGTTCTGTTCTGCAGGGTTTTTGTTCTCACACAAGTCAGGGGCCAAAGAATCAACTGATGGGAAATCAGCACAGCTTGGGGGGTGGGGGGGAAGCTGTGCTGGCTTGGACTGGTTGAATATTTGGATCTATGTCTCAATATTTGGGTAGAAGGGAGATGTGAGACTCGAGGCCTCTTGTCTCAAAAGGGGTTTTCACGATCCTGCAGAGGGTTTATTTTATTTTTCCATGCCTTTTCTCTTCTTGTTTGCTTCTGGTTTTGCTGACTTAAGTGCAGGCGTTTCCAGGAAGTAGCTGACTAGGGAAGGAGGGTTTGTTCAGAGTTGATTGAGCACTTTAATACTTCTGTGAAGGTTTAAGACAATTAGAATGTAAAAGAAGTTTTTTCTTATAAGCTCTTTATATACGCACAATGCTCTGTATAACTGTTGCCAAAGAACTGAGTCTGGAAGGTGTCAAGAGCTGTTGGGAGAGTCCGTGGGGTTCACCTGGGATTGCAAGGTAGGGAAAAGCTTCTGAAACGAGTGGATTTTGGAAGTTGCCATTTGACAGCTGCCACAACGATCAGAAACTGGGGCTAGAATAAAATTCTACTCTCAAACTTGTGGTTTTTGATCCTTGTGTTGAATGTAGGAGCTAGAAGTGAGCTTGACAATTAAAATTGGATTTATACCTGACTGGTTTTGTTGGTCTGAGACTTTATTTTGTTGCTTTTCAAGACGCCCTTGACGTGCTTTGTGTGGGATTTGATGTGTTTGTCCATGTAAATGAAGGGAAGTTGGTGAAAAGGTAGAACTTGCTGAACAAGCAGTGCAGTACTTTGGGGATTGCTTAGGAAGCACTCCCTGACAACTGCACTGCAACAGCCCCCAAACTCCCTGGCACCAACATTTGAAGCTATTTAATAAATGTCAAGCTCTCCTTGGATGTGCATCAGCACTGCAAGAGGATGGGGATGGAGTAAAGGGAATTCGGCTGGTTTGGCTCAGAGCTGTTGCTGGGGAAGTGTCCAAGATGAGCCCCAGGGCTGTGGGACACAACATGAACTTCCTGATGATCCAGGGAACTGGGATGTTCTGGAGATGGCCACACTTAGGTACAGTTGTAGGTTCTTCCCCAAAATTCCACATCCCCAGCTGCACCCAGAGACTGAGATTTGCAAACTTTGGCTCATGATATTTGGCTGCTTTAGGAGCTGCTGCTGGACACTCCTGGGAGAAACAGGAAGTTCCCCCAAACTTGGATTGAGCTGGAAAATGTTCAGAGGTGGGAGGGAAGGGGTTGGTTTAGAGGATTTTTATTTTTTTTTTGAGTTCTGAGCAACAGCAAAGGGACCTGAGATGTCACATCACCAGGAGCAGCTCCTGTTTCCCAGTGTGTCCCACCAGGCATCTACACCATCGTTGTCACACATTCATGTTATTCCTTCCCAACCTTTTTTTTTTTTTTGCCTTGTTTGTTGCATTCTGGATCTGCCCTTTGCAAGATTTTTAGATTTTTACCTGCCTGGAACGTTGATGGGCAGATCCAGGGGTGGCTCAAGCACCTCTGTTGTGTCTGCTCCCCCAAAACTCAGTGCAAGCTGTTTGCTGTCCTCTCCTGGCCCAGCCCTCTGCTTCCCCAGCCTGTTCTAGGAGCTGGCTCTGGAATTTCCACTGTGGAAATGCTGCCCAGGTGCTGAGTGGGAATTTTTCCTGGAGAACCTGAGCCTGTGTCTGGCAGTGGCTGCTCCTTTGGGGCTCCTTTGGCAGATAAGCAATTATGAAGGATTTGTAACTGTCCAGCAGCTGCACCTCCCCATCTCTTCAGAAATTTCCTTTATGGCCCCTGTTCCACTTGGGATGTCTTCCCTTCATCTGCCAAGCTTCCAAAACAACCTAAATAAACAACATGGGATGGTGTTGGGTTGTTGTCTGTATTGAGGCCTGTGAATGTTAGAAGAGAATCATCTTCTCTAATTGTTTTCCTGTCTAATTAAGGCGTTGAAGAACCAAACCCAGGCCACTCCACTGGTGGCTGTGACGCTGCTCACAAAGAGCAAACCACCAATGCTGTGGGCAGAGGAGAGTGGAGGGAGTTGTTGCAGTACAAGCTTTAGAATCACAAATTAGCACTTCCCTATTTGGCTTCTTGAGTGTTTTTCTTTCACACTTCCCTGGTTGTGTCTTTCTTTGCCTTGTACAAAATGCTGCCTGAGCTTGGATCGCTTGGCTCTGCTCTGATGTCACATTAAATATTGAAGAGCCTGTCCTGGGGGAGCTGCTCCCTTCTGCTCCCCATCTGCCTCTCCTGCAAAGAGCTGCTCACTTGGAGAGCCTGCTCTTCATCCATGAGGCAAATTCCTGCTGCTGCAGCCGCAGAAGGGGAGCAAAATGCAAAGAGTTGGGGAAAACATCTTGAAAATAAAGTCTCTCCCTCCTGATCTGAGTGATGCTGGCACTTCTTAGCACGTGGGGCTCTGCAGCAGTGATGTGTTTGTGATGGGATCGGGGCCTGAAGGAAACCCTCTGAATCAAATTCAGCATGTAGGGGATGGATTTCAGTGCTGGGGAGGCTTTTGGGAGGGCTGGGAGCAGTTCTCATCTGCCCAGCAACAACAATTGGAGTCTTGGAACGCTTGTTTTAGGTAATTTTTCCATGACTGGATGACCTGGGTGGTTCTGCAGTGTCTGTGGGGGTGAGACCAGAGGTGGCTGGAGCAGAAGGTGCAGCCCTGGGTGTCCTGAGCATCCCTAGAGCTGGGGATGAGCTCTGTGATGGCAGTGACAGAGCTCAGACTGTGCCCCCTCCTGTCTGGGAGCTGCTTCCCCTGGGAGCTCTGCTGGCACCTCGCTGGTGTCCAAAGCATCACATCTCTCAAATCTGGGACCAGCAGGATTTTATGGGATTCACATCTTCATGGAATTGTGGAATGGGTTGGGTTGGAAAGGACCTTAAAGCTCATCTCATTCCACCCCTTTTAGGGCAGGGACACCTCCCACCATCCCAGGGTGCTCCAAGCCCTGTCCAACTTGCCCTTGGACACTTCCAGGGATCCAGGGGCAGCCACAGCTTCTCTGGGCACCCTGTGCCAGGGCCTCCCACCCTCACAGGGAACAATTCCTTCCCAATCTCCCATCGATTCCTGCCCTCTGGCAGTGGGAATTCCCTCTGTCCTGTCCCTCCAGGCCCTTCACTGCAGAGCTTCCCTGGCCTGCCCAGGTATTGGCAGCTCCCTCCCATCTCCACCACTTCTGATATCAAGAATTAATTATAATCTGGCATTTAGTGGCCAAGTCTGGAAGCTGCAGCCACTGGGATGTGTTGGATGTGTCCATTTGGAGCTGGGCCGTGCTCTGAGGTGCTCAGCAGGTCCAAGTGGATCTGTTCCCATGGGAGAAGGAATGACCCAGCTGCAAAGCACAGCAGCCACGAGGAGTGAGGAGCTGCTGGTTGACCCTGGGAGGGTTTAGCCTGCACTGCCTGGTTGGGCCACACAGGTTTAATCAGTGACTGAGGGCTCTGATATTGTTGGAGGTGTTTATCCCCTCCTTTCCCTGTCCTCTCTGTTGGGGTGAGTTTGTACCTCGTCCCCACAAAGGGAAGATTTGAGTCAATGATCCTTGTGGGTCCCTTCCAAGTCAGGACATTCCATGATCCTATGAGATGTTACCCCAGAAAACAGAAATTCCCTTACTAAAAACTACAAGAGTTCAGCTGCTAAAAACCCCCAAACTTTATCCAAAGTACACCCTCAAATTAATGGAACCCAGCCCCTTCCCCATGATCCCACCTGAGGAAGGTGCGTCCTAAATACATAAATATCTTAAATACTCCCTCATTTTCCCCTCCTGGAAAGGAGTGTAAATGTGGGATAAGCTCTGTTTGAGAGGAGAAACCTTCCAGGGGCAGATCGAGCTCATTTCCAGCCCTCCATCCCCTTTCCCTGCAGTGTGTGGTGGATTTCCATTGAAGTGCAGCAGTGCTGGGTTTATTCCCCCCCATGATGTGTAACTGGTTAAATCCTCCTCCATTGGGAGAGCAGGAGGTTTGTCCCAGGACTCTGAGAAAGGGTTTGAAATGAGGGAAATCCCTGTTCAAGGATTTCTGGCCCTGCACTTGCTAAAGAGGCTCTCCCAGCCCATGTCCCTGATCTGGTGCTGATTTTTCCAGTGAAGGATTTCTTTTGATAAGAGTTGCTTGTGGGGGAAGGGAGGGAGGGAGAGGGAATTCCTTGGTTGCATAAGGAATCTCTGTGCTAAAATGGAAATAAGAAAGAAATATACAGTTTATATATTTCTACTTTTTGCCCAATCCCTGTTGTTTTTTTTTTTAATCCCAAGTTGTTAGCACAGTCTGGGTTTCTCTCCCAGTGCTGAGGGTGTTTCCCTGGGGATATTTGCGTAATCCCCAGCACTGGGAGCATTTGAACATCTCAGCTGTGACTGTAAGAGCATGTTTCTGACATGTGAGAGTCCGGGGAGCCAAAATTTGGATTATTTCATCATTTAATGGAGAATAACTGCACCTCCTACCTGATTTGGTGCACTGGGAGAATCTGGAGCTGACTCTGACTTCCTTGGCATCACCCAAACCAGAGATGAGCCCAAATCCTGGTGAATATTGCCTGGGAATGCTGCCCTCCCACCTCCTTTAACTCAGGGATCCCGGAGGAGCCCAGGGGGACAGGAGACTGAGGTGAGGCTGGGAATGGCTCTGTGGGTCTCAGAGCAGGATCTGGGACAACCCAGAGCCTGCAAACTTCTCCCTGGTCTGCAGCAGAGGTTCCCTGGGATCCCTCCTCCAGCTCTGGCCTTCTCACCATCATTGCCCTAAAGCAATCCTGCTGACCCTCATATAAATCTATATATTATTTTTAAAAAATTAAAATCCTAATTAATAAATGGACCAAAGAATCCCAGGAAAATTAAATAAAGAATCCCAGGAAAAGGGGGAGCAGTTTGGGTGGTGTTAATTTGAGGAGGGGGGTTCGCTCCAATTTTTGGGATGGGAGCTGCTCCCTGCTCTGCCCTGGGGACTTTTGGGATGTGCCAAGGGCAGAGCACTGAGCCTGTCCCAACCCAGGGCTGTTCCCTCCTCCTGTGCAGGCTGGAAAGCCCCAAAACAGGACAGAAAAACAGGTGAGGAGTGTCTGTGCTCAAACAGGATCCTGCAGATCCCTGGGGATGGTGCTGAGCAGCAGGAAGAGGGTGGGAGGGACATGTTTGGCACCCCATGGATGCCACTGCATTAATTTTTTTTTTTTTTCGGATGAGCCTCTGCAAGATGCCAAAAGCCCCTATTCGGGGCAGATTTTATAATGATGCTGGTTTAAATGTTGGTGGCATTTGGTGCAGAGCTGGGGAGGGTCAGGTGGGGACACGTTTCCTTCACATTGTCCTTCCCTTCCCCACCAGGACACACGTGTGGTTCTCTGGCAGGAGCTTTGCAGGAGGCTTGAAATGTGAGATGGCCCAAAATTTCATGGATAAACCATCCAAGGAAGAGCCAGGCCCCAGGGATGTGATGTGTGGGTTTACCCTGTGCCACAGAGGGAACGGAAAAAGGGATTATTTAGGGTGGCTGCGTCTTCAAACTGATGATTTTGTCAGTAAATTTCCCTCCTTGATCTCCTGCTTTGGTTTAAACTGAAAAAGAGAGTTGGAATATTCCTCCCTGCACTTCCCAGCACTATAAAGAATTGAAATATCTTCCTGGAATGAAGGAAGCCCCCAGATATCCACATGCCACTGCAGGGGGAGAAGGAACCACTTATTCCCTGTCCCCTGAATTTTGGGGAGATGCAGAACCCAGGGATGGACCAGAAGAGAAAGCAGAAGAAAGACTACACCCAGCCGAGGGTCAAAAATCTGAATTTTTTTCAGTGTAACAGCCAAAAAAGCAATTAATTGTAGCTTTTTTTTTTTTTTCCTTTTACATGATCAGGGTGGGTTTTGTGCTTGTTTCTGGCCCTGAACCTTCGCAGGCACCAAACCCTGCTGGTTTTCATGGGGGATTTGATGTGCTGAGAGCCCAGTGCCATCTAGGGGACAGAGAGGAGAACGGGGACAGGCAGCAGAACACCGGGACGGGTTTCACTCCCAAACCTCCAAAATCTGCTCCAACCTCCGGAGAGGCTCATCCCAATCCCCCCCTCCATCACCCGGGCACCGAGCACGGAGAGCCCCGGGCTCAGAATGGGAGATCGGTGGGTGTAGGGCTTGACTCAAGCTCAACCAGCCCCAAATCCTGAGCAGGAAGCAGAAATCATGGAATAATTTTGGTTGGAAGGACCTTAATCCCCTCTCACTCCATAGGCAGGGACACCTCCCACCATCCCAGGTTGCTCCAAGCCCTTGGACATTTCCAGGGCGTTGCCTTCAAGCAGCACCTTCTGCCCAAAGCCGGGCACATTAAAAAAANNNAAAAAAAAAAAAAAAAAAAAAAAAAAAAAAAAAAAAAAAAAAAAAAGTTGGCAGGAAAGTTTTTCCTGGAGTGTTTTGCTCCAAAGGGGGACAGAACCCTGTGAGCTGCAGGCACAGCTCCCTGTCCCAGCTCTAGGCTGGCCTGGATGTCCTGCAGCGACATCCCCTCCTTCTCCTGCTGCTCCCCACAGGGACCTGTCCTGGTGTCCTTTAGGAAAGGTTTGGCCAGGAGGGTTTGCTGTCCCTGCTGGGGAGGGTCCAGAGGTGTTACAGGATCACAGAATTATTTTGAGTGGAAAAACCCTCTGAGATCATCCAGTTCAACCATTCCCCCAGCACTGACCCATGTCCCCAAGTGCCACATCCACAGGGCTTTTAAATCCCTCCAGGGATGGGGACTCCAGCACTGCCCTGGGCAGATGTGCCAGGGCTGGACAACCCTTTGGGTGGAGAAGTTTCCCCAAATATCCAATCTAAACCTCCCCTGGCCCAGCCTCAGGCCGTTCCCTCTCCTCCTGTCCCTGTTCCCTGGGAGCAGAGCCCAAATTCCCCGGCTGTCCCCTCCTGTCAGGGAGTTGTGCAGAGCCACAAGGTCCCCCCTGAGCCTCCTTTTCTCCAGGTTTTTTCCCCCAGGCACCAAAGGGAGGCTCCCTCTCCTGGATAACCCTAAATGAGCCCCTAAAATAAATCCATCATCTTTACTGCACATTTCCAAACCCAGACTCTTCCCAAACCTTTGGAAAAGGTGGATGGGGGAGCAGCAGGTGGAAAAGCTGCACTTCCATCGCTTTGAATGAACCATCAGCACTGAGGATAAATAAAATCACCAATAAGAATCTGGCAAATCCATGAGCCTTGGAGTCAGAGCTGCAGGCAGAGGGGTTTGTGTTGTACACTTCACCTAAATCAATGTTTTTTCCCACTCTTTCCTATTTCAGGTTTTTGGGGGTTTTTCCCCTAATTTCATCAGCCCTCTTGGAAATAATTTTGGCACCTGCCATGGGCAGCTTTAGGGTGGGCAGGAGGGGCTGAAGCCCAAAATTTTGCTGTGTTCACTTAAATCACTTTTCCCCCCCCCACTCTTTCCTCTTTCAGCTTTTTGGGGTTTTTCCCCTAATTTCATCAGCCCCTCTGGAAATCCTTTTGACACTCACCAAAGGCAGTTTCAGGGTGAACAGGAAGGGCTGAAGCCCAAAATTTTGCTGTTCAGGGGCTTCTCTTCCACCACCTCATCCCCAAATGTCCCCTCCAGGTGATCCCCACGCCCCCAGGGTGGTCCCAGCCCTGCAGGGAGGAGGCTGTGGGCACATCTTGCCCTGATGGAGAACGGCCACAGCTCCTGAGAGCCCTCCCAGGTAACCCAAATTAATAAATCTGGGTGACTAAAAGCTGCCTGTTGTCTGTGTAGGCTCCAGCAGAGGGAGTGAGGCTGCATGGAACAGGATTAAAACGCTCTTCTCTTTAAAAGGCGATTCCACCTTTTGGAGATGAATTATTTGGATGTTTCCTTTGGATGGCGTTTTCCCGTCACATTTCCAATTGTTCCCCACCTGCCTTAAAGAGCAAAATGCATCGGGAGCCTTTAAAAACAACTGAAAAGTTTCGTTTTGTTATTTTTTTCTATTTTTAGGCAAGACCAATAAGAAAAAAAACAAAACAAACCACCCCAAAATCCTATCTCAGAATTTTAAATCACAGCTAAACCTTTAAATTACATCCCAAGGGTTGGGATTGGACCCCAAAGCAAGAGATTAATTTTTGGGAGATCCAACCCTCTCTTGGGTACCACATTCCCACCACTTTTTTTGTTTTGTTTGCTGAGTGATTCTGGGGAGATGTTCCTTGGTGCTCATCAGGGGCAGGTTTTGGAAGTGGGAAAGCCTTGCAGGGAGAGCATGGAGAGAAAGGGGATGGGATTTGGGTCACTAAAACACCTCAGTTTTTAATGTTTATTATTTATTTTTATTTATTTATTTATTTGTTATTTATTCATTTATTTTTATTATTTTATTATTATTTTATTATTCCTGATCACAGCCACGGCAGCACACGGCAGAGAAGGTTTGAATACCCCAGACCAGCTCATCCCCAATTTCCCCGCAGGTAAAATCCACCTTTAGAGATGCTCCTTAAAAACGGAGAGTCCCAAGGGATTCATTTTATCCATCTGTGCAGGCTCTGCCTGCCGGGAGGCAGAAATGTCAACATCTGTGCTGCAGGGAAGATTGCCTGGGGATGCTGGTCCTGGGAACACTGAGAGCTTGAGGACCTCGGAGTTAATGACATTTCTCCCTGTCCTGGGTTGCAGTGTAGGATGTACACAAAGTATTTATTCTATCATCAGCTCCATGAGCTATTGGAACCAGGTGGAGCAGTGTTTCCCCAGGCCCCTTCCTTTGGGCTCTTCTGCTCATGGCTCATCAATGCCTTGCCCAGGACTCACAGGGAACTCCCTCCAGGAGTTATCTCTGTTTAATGGGCCATCAAGGACCCACTGCACGACTCCTCATCCCATTGGGAGATGCTCCACCCAGGGGGAGGAGCCAAGCATTCCCACCTGGATATAATCTGGGATTTGGGACAGTACAAGCAGCCCTTACCCACTGGATTCCCAGAGGACCAGAGCTACCAGACCTTTCTACAGGATCACTGCTTCAAGGAAGAGCCCCTCACCTGGACTGCTTCCACCATCCTGCTCAGGTTGTATTCTGACTCTGTCAGTGGTCCTTTGTGTTATTGCATTTATTTTATTTTTACCTTTTTACCTTTCTTCTTATTAAATTGTCTTTCTGACTTGGAGCCTCTCACTCGTTTTACTTTCAAACCACAACCCAATTTGCATATTAATAACCTATTATTAGACTTTAATAGGGCGCAATATTAACGATTAATTGTTAATAAAAATAGCCCCTTCGTGGCCGTTTGTACATGAAAAATGGAATAACAGATGTGGGCTCCGCCTTCCTGAAGTGCTGGGAGGACCTTGGTCCTTTTTTATTTTGTGTTTTCAGCTTCTTGGCTTGGTTTAATCTTCTTCATCTCACCTCTGCTCCTCCAAACCTGCGCTGTCCTCTCAGCCAACAGCAGAAAGCTCCAGTGAGGGCTGAGCTGAGGCACACTGGCCATTTCCTGCCCTAATTGCCATTAAATGCAATTAGAGCTTCCCAGCCCGCCCCAGGAGCAGTGTCTCAGCAAGGTCACCCTGGGCCTGGGGCTGGAGAAAAGCTGCACTGAGAGTTTTTAGCCAGGAAGAGAATAATTCTTTTAATTATTTCTTCACATGAAAATTGGAGTTTTCCCCCTTTTCTGGTCCTTCCCCAAAATCAAGCCAAGCAAAGGATGCTGGTGAGTGTCCCATCATCTGAGAGTGACTTTCTGCTCCTGGTTTTGCAGGAATTTCGTTGCTCCCCGAGTATATTATGAGATCTCATTTCCCTGGAAAAAAATGGGGGGAAATTCCCCACTGGAGCTCCCAGACCTGCAGGAGGGTCTGAAAGGGAAAAGCTGTGGGTTGTATCCTGCAGAAATGGGGTTGGGATGAGACAGAGTGGGGTAAATTCTGCTCCCTGGAGCTTTTGCAGGATTTTGAAGCTCTGCCAAAAGTCCTGGAAGGCCAGAGCAAAGGGCCCAGGAAGCTCCTCACCTCTAAAATCAGCTTTTCTCCTTCCTCCCTTCCTCTCTGCCAGGACATGAACTCCACCTCTGTGCATGAACCAGCTGCTTCCCAGGAGAAAAACAATCCCTCCCTCTCTCAGTGCACAGGATCTCTTTGCCGTGTTGTTCTCCCAAAAGCTCCCTCCAGGGAAGCTGGAAAAAAATCCCTCCAGGCTGGAAAAACCCCCTCCAGCCTGTCCCCCATCCCTTATCCTTCTTCTAACCCCACTCCCATGGCTGGAAGAAGATCTGTGGCTTGGGCACAGATTTTTTTTTTCCCCCTGAAATTCTCCAGGCATCTGGTCACAGCCTGCCTGAGCCGATCCTTAGGGGGTGTTTTTTCCATCCTCGGCTGAATTCGTCTGCCTGCAGCAGGGAGTTCTGCAGATCCCCTTTTTTCCTCCTTGGAAATTCCGGGTGCAAATCTCAGTGAGTTCTCCACTCCCCAGGGGTTTGTACATCAGTCCCATCCCACCCTCATCATCACTGCTCTGGAGGGGCTGGGGAAAAAAAAAAAATCAAAACAAAAACCACCTGTCATGGAAAAAAAAGGTTAAAAAAAATTTAAAAAAAAATCCCAGAGCTCCTCCAGCACGTCCTGGCCTGGCGAGGAATCTATTTTCACCAGCCTCCCACACACACTGCGATGCTCGAGCAGCAAAGGAGGAACCCCAGCGTTAAGTACAGCTTCCACAGCCCTGGTTTAGCTCACCGGTGCTTTCCTTGCCAGATGCACCCTATTTTATTTATTACTATTATTTTTTTATTTTTCCGGGAACATCTGTCCCCAAAAATCCCTGGGGATCGGTGCCGGCTCTGCAGTGCTTGGCATCAATGAGATTTAAAGGTGTTTTTCCCAGACTCAGCCCTTTGGGCTGTCCCCTGGATGAGATTCCAGGACCCTTGGGAATGTAGGAGATGAGTCTGCTCCTCATCTTCCACCCCAGGAGCAGCAACTGTGACTGCCCTGGGCTGGAATATCTGAGTGATCCCAGCTCCAAAGTCCCCATGGAAAATTTGCTGGGGAGAGAAGTGGATGTGGAGCTCTCCACGTTCTTTCCCGCTTTTGTTTTTTGGGCTTTTTTGGGGTTTTTTTATAGTCTCTTTTTCGGTTTTCCTAGGATTAGGAAAGGCTCATCCTTAGGGATCTGCCTCTCCCTGGCTCTTTGCTGCTCCTCAGCGTGGAGCTGAAGGAGCACCTACAAGCCAGGAAGGCTGAGGGAAAAAAAAATTCCAAGGAACAGGGAAAGAAACCCTCTCCTGTAAAATAACCCTTAAAAAAAAAAATAATCACGGGGAAGGGCGCCTTTCCCTGCTCCTGCCCTACTTGCTGGTTTTCCAGGCTGCTTCTCCTGCCTCTCGGCGCTCCAAAGGCATCTCCTCAACTTCCACATCCTCACACTGTCCCCGCTCCCTCCCATCACCGCAGGACCCGGCCCGGACCCCCCCGCCCCGCTCTTTGCTCCTCCCTGGGGCTCCGAGGGACCATCTGGGTCCCTGCCCGGCAGAGGCGAGGGGAGGGCGGTAGGAGGGACGGGCGGTAGGAGGCGGGGAGGGGAGAAGGATGCTCCGGGGGTGGCTCTTTGCTTCCTCGCCCGCCCGGAGCTCGCAGGGGCTCGCCTGGAGGATGTCTCACCCCCTCGGCACAGGTAACTCCGGGACCCCTTTCCATGGCCGCAGCCGGGGGATGCTGCAAAAGGGAGGAAGGGGCTGCGATCCGGCTTGGATTGAAACAAAACTTCCAGGGGAAAATGGGGTTTGAAACAAAACAACAATTTAAAAAAAAAAAGAAAGAGGATGCGGGGTTGTGCACGATGCTCGGAGCATCCAGGGGTGAGCCCTGCGCTGAAGTTTCCTCGTAGATGGCCGGGAAATACTTGCAGGGGTGGAATCCCGGGGGTGGGAGCGCGGCCGCGGCTCCCGGAGCCTCTCGGGCTGTGCCTGGTGCTGATGCTCCGGGAGCGAGCCGGGATGCCTGGGCTGGTGCGTGGTACCCCGGGCTGCCGCACGCCAGGGATCCGCTGGCTACCGACAGCCCGTGTGTGGCCGCTGAGTGCCGGCAGCAGGATTTACAGTCCCGGCTTTGAAGTTTGCCCTTTGCCACGGGCAGGGGGGATGCAGCTGTGCCCGCACTGGGTTTGTGGCTCGCGTTGTCGCATCCGCTCCCTTATCCACAGAGGAGGCTGCTCTGCAAAGGGATTTAAATGTATGGATGCAGAGGAAGAAGTGCAACATCAGCGAGCACAGCTCGGCAGGGGAAAACACATTCCACAAGCCCCCGTTCTGTCTCCTGGGAAAGCACATGGATGATGATGATGATGATGATGATGATGATGATGATGAGGGAGATGTTGCAGGCAGCCCCGAGTGGAGAGCGGCTCCCTGCGAACATCCCCCGGCAAAACGCGTGTCCTTAAGGGGACTCAGGAAAGCGCCTTCCTGCCGGGCACGTGAGATGCAGCCGCAGCTGTGGNNNATGCAGCCGCAGCTGTGGGGAGGCAAGAGATGACAGGGGTGGAGAGGCGGGTGGTGGTGGTGGTGACGGTGGGGGAGAGGATGAGAGGCTATTCGGATTTTTCTTCGCCCCTGTTTTGTGACCAAGATGTTCTGCTTTGTCGCTGGAGGTGTCACTGCTGGGGGAGCGCCGGTGCCGAGCTCGGAGCATGCTGCTGAGGGCCGGCCCCAGGAGGTTTCTGGAGCAGCACCTTCTCTTGGTGGAGAGCTCAGAGCAGCAGCGGCCGCCTCGGGAACCGCTCCCCAGTCCATTCATGACTGAGGAACCTCCCGCCCCAGCCG
>VWZU01003749.1:41510-52810 GCA_013397095.1 Sterrhoptilus dennistouni | reverse complement strand
CGCCACCAACCTCACCAACGCCACCGACTGCGGCGAGGAGATCCTACTCTATGGGGACACCGAGAAGGTCGTCATCGGGGCCGTGCTCTCCATCATCATCCTCACCACCATCGCCGGCAACGGGCTGGTCATCATCTCCGTGTGCATCGTCAAGAAGCTCCGGCAGCCCTCCAACTACCTGGTGGTGTCCTTGGCCGCCGCCGACCTGTCGGTGGCCTTCGCCGTCATGCCCTTTGTCACCATCACGGACCTGGTGGGGGGCGAGTGGCTCTTTGGGAAGGTGTTTTGCAACGTGTTCATCGCCATGGACGTGATGTGCTGCACGGCCTCCATCATGACCTTGTGCATCATCAGCGTGGACAGGTAAGGGCAGGGCCGGGGTTGTCGCCCCCAAGCTCAGGTGGGATCGGATGTTTGGGGTGTTTCGGGAGGTTGGGGGATGCTGGAATTGTTGGATCAGTGCTCCTGGAGGTGATTTTTCCAGGTGAGGAGGGTTTTTGTCCCTCGGTCCCTTTGGAAGAGCTGGGTTCTGGGCATTTTCTCAAGTAACTTCCCTAAGTTGTTTCCGTAGTCTTCCCCCTTTTGGCAGCTGCTTCACATTGTTCTTGAGGAACAGCACCTGACCTTCCCCGTGGAAGGTGCCTGGGCCACAAAACCATTCAAGAAATCAAAAAAGAAAAAAAAAAAAAAATCCCCAGATGCACTTTGGAAATCCAGGTTCCAGGGCTTCTGGAGCCAATCCCGTGGGATTCTCTGCTGCTCCCTGGACTCGTGCCTTGGCTAAGGAGCAGCATCTCCCCACGCCCCATCCCAAGATCCCAAACCCCCTAGTTTAGCTCAGTGAGCGCATTTGTGAGGATTTCGCTGCCTTCACCTCCCACACCTGGAGCTGGGAGAGGGAAAGGCTGAGCCTGCCAGGCAAAGTGGCCGGGCTTGGACAAGTCAGCACCTTGGTGGCTCTAATTTTAGCAGCTGCGTCATCGGGGCCATCGCGCTGACGAGCTGGTGGCCGGGGCTGACGTGTGCTGCCTTCTCGGGGGGTCTCTTTGGGCTGAGCTGGCACTGCTGGGCTGGGCTGGGAGCAGCAGCTTAGGGAAGGGACACATCCCACAGCTGAGATGTGCCCTTTCAGCTGTGCCACCTCCCAGGTGTGACAGCGGGTGACAAAGCAGAAAGGATGGAGAAAAATTCTGCTGATGCTTGACATCCCCCACCCCCGGGGCATGCCAGCAGTGAGTCCTGCTCCAAAACCTTCATCCCCACCAGCCACTGCTCCCCTGGGAGCTGCAGATCCACAGCACTGGGCAGCTCAGAGCTGCTGGCAGAAAGAAAAAACCCCTGCCAGGCCATAGGCAAGGTTCAGCTCTTCTGCTGACCTTGCTTTATTTTAATAATTTTCCTACTGGGAAAAAAAATAAAAAAAGCAGGTGTGCTCAGAGCTGGCAGGAGGATGACTCTGTGAGAGGGAAGGGATGAAATGCAGGAATGAAATCTGTCACTGCTTCCTCCTGGTGGGTGAGGAGCAGGGAAGTGGCTACTCACTAACCAGACTGGCTTTGCGTGAAAATGTCCTTCTTCTTCTTCTTTCTCCTTCTCCTTCTTTCTCCTTCTCTTCCTTCTCCTTTCTTTTCTCCTCTCTTTTCTTTTGCTCTGCCTTCCTTTTCCTCTTCCTTTTCCCTCTTTCCCTTTCCTCTTTTTCCTTTCCTCCTTTCATTTTTCCTTGGCCAAGCATTTTGACAACTCTCTCCACCCCATCCCAAGTGGATCCCCAAAACTCAATACATTCAATCCTTTTCTTTTTCCTTTCCTTTTCCTTTCCTCCTTCTTCCCTTCCCCTTTCCTTCCTCTTCCCTTTCTCTTCCCATTTCCTTCCCCTCCTTTCCCAACCAACCAATTCCACCCCATCTCATCCCATCCCTTGGAGACAAACACACACACAAATAGGAGAGATCTTTCCCAAAAAAAATCCTTTCCATGGATTCCACTCCTCCATCACATCCCTCCTGTTCAGTGTCACTGCTCTGGGGAGTAGATCCATATCCAAGGACACATCCTGAGTTTGATGTCATTTTGTCTTTCCTGGGAAGGAGAGAGGGAAAAGCTGTGTCCCAAGAGGTTGTTGGATTGTTTGGCATGGGCTTGTTCCTCACAGGAACTGCACTGGGATCAGTTTGCTCCCAGAACTTCATCCTCCCCTCGCCACAGGCCTGATGGGGAAGTTGAGTGGTCGCAGGGCGGTTGCTTGGAATGTATTTCCAGCTGGGAAAGGAGAAAAACAGCAAGGATTGAGCAGAGGGAAGGGACTGGACTGTCCCACCAGCTGTGCCCACCTGGCTCTGGGTGGGAGGAAGAACAACCTGCAAGTTCAGGGGGCTTGTGGGGTCAATCTGTGCTGGAGCTTGAGGAGGGAATGGGAATTATTGGGATGCACATTAGAGGAGGAGGTGACTGGGGCACTGTCCTGCCACTTTCCGCCCCAGGGATCCCCAGGAATGGGCTGGGAGTTGTGTGAATCATCCCAGGGCAGTGTCTCGAGCATCCTGTGCAGCATCACTGCTCCACATCCCCCCAGCATCCTCAGGCAGTGCGTGGAGCTGGATTGAGGATCCAGGATCATGCCTGGATCTCCACTTCCTCCATGAGCCTGGGATGGGCAGGATTTTCAGTTTGACTCTTGATGGAAACGTCTCCAAAAGCCCAATTCTCAATTTCTGTGCTGATACAACCAAAAACCAAAAGCACAAGGAGAGCCGAGCTTGCAGAGTCCCTGAAAAACCTGCTCCAAAAGAGATTAAATTGTTATCTCAGCGAGGCATCAACACAAACCAGTGATGGGGACCAGCTCTTCCTCCTGCCCTGTGAGGAAGAAGAGGAAAAGCTCTGGTGCTTCTCGGAAATAGAAATATTTCCTCTGTTTCTGTCCTGAATCCAACTTGGTCAGCACTGTCAGGCCTGTCCCTGCCAAGGAGGAGGCCCTGTTTTTATTGATGGCCGAAGTGTCCTCAATATTTTGCTTAGCTTAGATGGAAAAGCTACTTGGTTTGCCCAGGATGATGAGGACTATTAAAATGTAGGCTGCTGTTATTGATTATTAATGCCGAGCGCTTCCTAAAAGCCTCTCGATTGAAGCTGGTAGAACTAATCTTGTCTGAAGCAAGATTTGATTGATTTCCTTTCAAATCAGAAAAGAAAAATGTTGGAAACATCCATCTTCCTCTTATATTTTCCTTATGTAAAAAGCCTGCCAATGTTGCAGATTTTTTAATGTCACAAACCGAAAACAAACCAACAAAAAAAAAATCCCCTCTTTTGGCTGCTCAGCTTTGATGAAACTCTCCATAAAAATGCCAAGGAGCTGACAAAAGGAGCTTCCCCAAAGCCCACACATCGCTTCTGGCATTCCTGGTGGGGAAAAAACTCTCCATCCATTTCCCAGGCAGCTCTGCTGGGGCTCTCCCCTTTCCCTGGCAAGTATTTTCCACCCCAAATCAGATTATATGCTCCAAACTGGGGTCACCCTCAGTAAAAGGACGTCCCCGCAAAAGTCAGTGGGATGAAAACTGCACAGCATTTTGCTGGATTGCCTTTCCCGTGTCCTTCATCCAAATGTTTTCCAGGCTGGGTAGATCTCTGCTGGGATGGATCCCTGGGATGCTCCACCAGCTCTGACTTAGGATATGGGCAGGTGTAACAGCCTCCAGCTGCCTTTTATTCCCTCCTCTCCTTCAGCAGGATGGGGCAGGAATGGCATCAGCTTGGAAATCAGGGAAGGAGTTTATTTTGGCTGCAGAGGAGGCATGGAATTGTGGTAAAAGAGTGAGGTCAAGGAAAACCTAATTCTGGGCTCATTTGTCCTCCTGTCTGAGCGGGGATTCGCCTTTTCCCAGTTCTCTAGCTGCAGGATGGAGAAAGGGGCACCTCAGAGAGGTTTGAGTAGTTTTTATTATTTAATCCCTGAGATAATGATCCAACAATCGAAGGGGACCTACAGGGAAGCCAGAGAGGGACTTTTCATCAGGGAATGTAAAGACAGGACAAAGGTAGGGTTAGATGGGATATTGGGAAGGAATTCTTCCCTGTGAGGGTGACGAGGCCCTGGCAGAGGGTGCCCAGAGAAGCTGTGGGTGCCCCTGGATCCCTGGAAGTGTCCAAGGACAGGTTGGATGAGGCTTGGAGCAACCTGGGCTAGTGGAAAATGTCCCTGCCCCAGGGGTGGAAATAAATGGGATTTAAAAATCCCTCCCAACCCAATCCAACCCAACCCATTCCATGATTCCCATTGAGTGTAGAACAAACCCTCTGAATTGCCTCATCCATGGGGTTTTGCTAGTGCAGCCCAGCCTTGGGTAGATCTCCCACCCCACAGCTAAGGGGGCTGGGATCTACAGGACCAGGGATGTGGCAGGAATTTATTGCATCTGGGATGAGCGGCTGCACCATCAGCTCAACACAGTGGGGGCCCTGCAAATCCACACCAAGTGCCTGAAAATCCTGGGAATTGTCTTTTGTTACCTGATTATCCCTAAGCTTGATTAGCAGCACAACTCACACACACACACACAGAGAAAAACTAAAAAAAAAAAAATAATAATTCAAAGGGAGAGAATTCTACTCAAATTCCACCTCCTGCCAGTGCTACCTCGCCTCCTGTAAACGCTGCCCTATTTTGAGGGCTCCCTGCTCGCTTCAAAAATTATTACAAAGACCTCAAAACGGCCCCGTTTCCTCCAGCAGCAGCTGCTGCACGAGGCACCCGTGGATGAAATGTGTCAGCTTTGCCTGCTCGTTAAACCCTTGTCAGCGAGCGTTTTCCTCGGCTGGCGCGTAAATTCCTTGAAGTTTCAGCAAATCCCGGGCGGATCGGCTTCCAAAGAAACGCGGTAATAGCGTAAAGAGAGGATGGCACACAGCACAGCACGGGTTTGTTGGCAAAGTCCTTGGCTTGGATACACAGAGGGGTGGTTTTTGGGGGGTTAATCTGGGAATTGTTGCAGCAGAGTGAGGTTTTGTCCCAGCCTGGCCCCATGGGAAGGGAATGGGTTGGCTGGAGAAGCTGTGGATGCTCCATCCCTGGAAGTGTCCAAGGGCAGCTTGGATGGGCTTGGAGCCACCTGGGATGGTGGAAGGTGTCCCTGCACATGGCAGGGGGTTGGAAATGGGTCACCTTGAAGATTCCATCCAACCCAAACCATGCCTGAACATACACGGTCACAGAGAGTTTTGGTTGGTTCTTTTGACAGAGGCCAGCTCAAAAAAAGAATACAGAGGGAAATAAGGAAAGAACAACTCAGTGAATGAATTCAAAATCATTTTATCAGGGAGCCAGGGGAGAAGACTTTAGTTTCTCAATTGATTTAGCAGTCAGGATGGGAGGAGAAATTAAATTTTTTAAATATATTTTATCTCCATCTTCTAATCTTGGGGGAAGATCCGGAAAAGCAAAATAATCAGGGAAGAGAAAATCTCCTAACAGTTAGACTGACTGTCAGGAAAAAAAAATGATACAGCAGAGGTAAAATTCTCCACAGATATTCTCTTTTTTTGGTTCAGCTTTCAGCATAAAGTACTCATAGAGCTGCTGCTCTCATTACCCCTCTGGAGTGACACCGTTTATCCGAGAACAATTAAGAGGTGATGTGTTCCTGCCTAAAAATTCCTGGCAGCAGGAGATTGAAATCAAAAAGGCTGTAACAGAACAGAAATCCATATGAGTGGCTCGAGGTTTTTGCTGGATTGATCGGAGCTGAGCAGCAGGCGGATGTTTTCCAGGGGGAAGGTTGGCTGACAGCGGCCAACTCCCCCCCTGACTTATTGAGTTACAATTCTAATTTACCGACAGTTGACACAATTTCTTTATCACACAAAACCCCTCCAATAAAAGACAGGATGGTTCATGTTTACACCCCGTGGCAGGAGCTGATGGTGGGTGAAGCCTCCTGCTCCATTCAGGCAAAATAACAAGGTAACTCCTAACCTCAGGGGTCAGGACTGGGGAATCTGAGGGTCAACAGGTGGTTTTGGGATCTCTTACTCCAAACTCCACTCGTTTTCCTCTTGAGGGAGGGCTGGACTCCATCACTTCGGCAGCTTCTGGCTGTGCAAGTGAGCAAATGGCTCCAGCTGCTTGGATCATTCCTATTTGACTTTCCAGAGTTCAACAACTTTCAGGCAGTTGTGGAGAGCCAGAAGATTCCCCCTGAGCCTCCTCTGCTCCAGGCTGAGCCCCTTTCCCAGCTCCCTCAGCCATTCCTGCTGCTCCAGACCCTTCCTCAACTCTGTTCCCTTCCCTAGACACTCTTCAGCCCTTCAATGACTTTTTTGTTGTGAGGGGACCAAAAACTGCCCCCAAACAGCATCATCCAGTCCCCAGCTTTGCCTGCAGGGCTCATCCAGACACATCTTTAAGTCTTCCCAAAGGCAAGATTATTTCTTGGTCTCCCAAGGCCATCTTAGCTGCAGGTTGTATTTCTTCACCAAAAAATAAGAGAAGGCTGTTGTACTTCCCACTTCCCATTAAATACTGCTGGGAGTTATTCCTTTCATCTGGAATCAGTCCTGTGGCACATCACTCTGAGCATCCCCCAGCCCACTCCTGGGTGTCCCCTTGGGAAGGGCAACACTCTGGTGTGAGTTCTGTGCCACAGCTGGAAGCTCTTGCATGTCCTCTGTGCAGAATAGTTCAGGGGGAAAAAATAAAATTCTTTAAGCATTTTTTAAATTATTGTTTCTGAAAACGAAGCTTTTTAAAGCATTTTTATTCCCCAGTAGACCATGCAGAGTTTGGACTGCACTCAGCAGGTCAACGACACTTGGTGCTATGGATTCTCCATCCCTGGAAGTGTTCAAGGCCAGGTTGGATGGGGCTTGGAGCAACCTGGGATAGTGGCAGGTGTGACAGGGGGTGGAATGGGATGGTCTTCAGGGTCTCTCCAACTCAAACCATTCTGTGATTCCACTCATGGCCTGAAAGGTGGCTGTGGTCAGCTGGGGTCAGTCTCTCTCTTCAGGCAGCAACTGACAGAATGAGAGGACACGCTCTCAAACTGCACCGAGGGAAATGTAGGCTGGATATCAAGAAAAAGATTTTTACAGAAAAGGTAATAAAGTATTGGAATAGTCTGCCTGGGGAGGTGGTGGAGAGTCACCATCTCTGGACGTGTTAAAGAAAAGACTGGATGTGGCGCTTGGTGCCATGGTTTAGCTGAGGTTAGGGTTGGGTTGGACTTGATGATCTCAGAGGTCTCTTCCAACCTAACGATTCTGATTCGGATTCGGATTTTGATTCTGATTCTAATTCTGATTACAAGAAAGTAGGGGATAAACTGGGGTGTTTAGTCAAGAGATCACATTCCTGGGGAGATCCTCATTTGCCGAATAAATTTCTCATCCCCTCTGAGGCCCAAAATCCTCTCACAGGAGAGAATTTAGGAACGATCAGGAGCGAAAACCACCCCTTAACCCCTGACAACTCCTCCCCGCAGGTACCTGGGCATCACGCGTCCGCTGACCTACCCCGTGAGGCAGAACGGGAAGCTGATGGCCAAGATGGTCTTCATCGTGTGGCTGCTGTCGGCCTCCATCACCCTCCCTCCCCTTTTTGGCTGGGCCCAGAACGTGACGGTGGAGCGGGTGTGCCTCATCAGCCAGGATTTTGGCTACACTGTCTACTCCACGGGGGTGGCCTTCTACATCCCCATGGCCGTCATGCTGGTCATGTACTGCCGCATCTACAAGGCGGCCAAGGTCAGCGCCGAGAAGCACCGCTTCATGAACTTCCCCAAGCACTACGAGGAGGAAGGAGTCTACTGCCTCGAGGCGTCGGGCCGGCCCCACCACAGCTCCCGCCGCACCAAGGCCGTGGAGGAATGCGCCACGCTCTCCAAGCTGCTCCGCCAAGACCGCAAGAACATTTCCATCTTCAAGAGGGAGCAGAAAGCAGCCAGGACCCTCGGCATCATCGTGGGGGCCTTCACCTTTTGCTGGCTGCCCTTCTTCCTGATGTCCACGGCGCGGCCGTTCATCTGCGGCATCCGCTGCAGCTGCATGCCCCTGAGGCTGGAGAGGACTCTGCTCTGGCTGGGCTACACCAACTCCCTCATCAACCCCCTCATCTACGCCTTCTTCAACCGGGATTTGAGGACTACTTTCTGGAACCTGCTGCGCTGCAGGTACAGGAACATCAACAGGAGGCTCTCGGCCGCCAGCATGCACGAGGCCCTGAAAGCCACGGAGAGGCACGAGTGCATCCTGTAGTGCCTGACCCGCCGGCTCCTGCCTCTCCACGCCGGGTTCCTGGCTTCCCTGGCCTCCCAGGGGCTGGCAGGAACCACCCAGCCCTGCCAGACATTGCCGCTGGGAGTGACGGCCCTTCCCCTCGCCCCGTGAGGAGCCGCGGTTTTCCTCACCCTGGGAACAAGTGGAGGGAACTTTGGGAACAGCCCTTCCTTCTCACTCTGTCCCAGGTGGGAGCAAGACCTGGGGGGTTCAAGGTCTACCAACGACTGCGGGCAAGTCACGCCACCTTTCTGTGCCTCGGTTTACCCATCTGTTATTTAAGTTTAAAAAAAAGAAAAAAAGGAAAAGAAACCCTCCCAATCAACCAACCAACCAAACAAAAATAACCCCAAAAAAACTTGCTAAGACTGTAGCTTTCCACCTTCAAAAAGGGCTCTAAAGTCTGTGGACGGCACACAAAATCCTGTGTAAAGACAACATAGGCTGCACTTCTCTGTGGAATCTGACAGCAGCTCCAAGCCCCAGCGCCATCCTGGCTTATCTGAACCCTTTTCCCAGATGTAATTGCATTTCACACCCCGAGCTCATGTCCAGGTTTGCACGTCAGAGCAGAAATACCAATGACCCCATTTCCCCCCATACTGTAGCACCGCAGCACTCGAAGGAGACGGATTTGCAGGATGAAACACAAACGAACACGGAGTTTCCTTTATGGTTGGATGGGGAAGTTTGACGCCTCCTCCTCACCAGGGCAATGATCAGAGAGCGAAGCCAGTTGTGGTTATTGGGTTGTACTGTAATTCATTCCCAGACAAGTGACGTGTGTTCATCATTTGTGGCTAATTGACTCCATAAAAGCACGCTTTGGTTGACAACAGAAAAAAAAAAAAGCATATAATTTCCCTGACAGCTTTACGGTATTTCAGTATGATGTCCAGCAAGCTTGAAAAAAATACACTGAATGATGTTATCTTTTTCTTAAAAAAAAAAAAAAAAAAGGAAAAAAAAAAGGGTTTGGTTTCCTGATTTTGGTGTAAAATCTTTGGTCTCTCTGACTTCAAAGCAGCTCTTCACTTTTTTTTTTTTTTGTGGTGGTGGGCCTTGTTTTCTTACAGTGGTCTTTTCTCATGATCAGCATTGTAGCATCAAACTTGGAGCCAGAGAAACATTTGCCTGTTTTATCATAGACTCATAAAATCTCAGCATGGTTTGGGATGGAAGGAACCTTAAAAAACCATCTTAAAAAACATGGGCGGGGACACCTTCCACTAGCCCAGGTTGCTCCAAGCCCCGTCCAACCAGGTCTTGGGCACTTCCAGGGTAGTTGATGTCTAATCCTGTTCTTGTTGAACATCTCTGGGGTTTTTTTGTCAAAGCCAGACTGCTCAGAGGCTCAGGGAAAGTTGTTTGCAGTGCTCTTTTTACTCCAGATTTGCTTTATCTGGCATGTGTGGTGTAGTCCCATCTCTGGCACCATCAGGAACTCTGAGGCCTTCATCCATATCCGAGCTGGGTGTTGGATGCCCTGGCTGACTGCTGGCAGGGTTTGGCTTAGCAATCAATATTCCTCCTCTGATGTGCTTTGTGTTCTCATTTGGCCTCTTCTCAGCAGCCATTTCTATCCTGTCTTGTTTCAGACCTGCTTTTTCTAGGGATGTCCAAGGAGATTTCCAGTTGGGACTGGTGTGTCACAGCAGGGAAAGCAGCTCGAGCCCACTGGGAATGTCCTGAGGGACTGTGAGGTTGGACACAGCAATGAGTCCAGATGTTCCCCGAGCTCGTGTCCCTCACAGATGGTGTCAGAATTGCACAGAGGGGCAGGGGAGGTGGCAGCTGCTGTCTCCAGAGGGAGATGTTTTAAGACAGAGCACAGATTTGAAGGAAAACATAATCAGGAATGATCCTAAAGGATTTAACTGGAGTCCCACACATCACGTCTGTAGGGCACGTTCTGACTGCCCATCTCAGGACCTGCTTGACAAAACCAACCCCTTTTTCTCCCAGAAAACACTCCAGGCCAGTGTCTCCTCTGCCACAACATCTCAGCAGCAGCTGTCACTGCTTCTGTCCTGCCATGGGGACATGAAGCTCCTGCAGGCTTCCATTTCCTGCCTGGGCTCCTGCAGCTCCTTCCCTGCCCTCCTGACAGAGCTGGCTGCATCAAAACTGACCAGCTGCTAATTCAGGCTGTCTTGGCAGGGTGGAGAGCCCCAAGACAGCCCTTTTCACATCCAGCACATAACAAAATCTGGTTGTGCTGCTGCAGTGTATTTATTGCTGTGCCTAAGGTCATTGTTTTATTTATTTTCTGTGTTAGGGGTTTTTAAACTGCCTTTTAAAAAATCATAATTTTGTTTCATTCCTCTTAACATCTTTATTCTGATGGGATTTCTATCACTCCTTGATATTCTGCAACAGAGCTACGAAATAGTGTTTCATTTTTGAAATGAAATCATACAAACAACTGTTTTTTCTGGTTTGATGGTTCTTCCAGAATTAAAAGAATAAGGGAAAGAATAGGATTCTGGATGATCCAAACCCCAAACTTGTTCTAAGCAAGGGATGGAGCAAAATGGTTTATTTGTCTCAAAAGAAAATCGGTGTTCGCCTTGATTTGGAATTGAATATTTTGTTGCACTCAAGGCTTACCTGATAAATGCTTCTACAGCTTAAAATGAAAATATGAAGGGAAAAAAGAATTAAAAGGAAAGGTTTCTTCCCAGAAACAATTCCAAAAGTTTGCATCCAAAAATATTTAAAGATGACAGCTCCACTAAAACAAAACATTTTGCTCCAAAAAAAAAAAAAAGAGATGGGTTGCTTTTCCCAGCAGTGATTGACTCAGGCTTTGAGACATCAACTTAAACTCTGGCTTTTTAACTCCCCAAGATTAAATTATGTTTGGGTTCAATAAAATAATGTGCATCCAAAGACACCAGGGCCCTCTCCACACACGAGTGAGCACCAACCATTTAGTTAAGCCAGTCAAGATCCTTGTAGATGAGCTGCTAAATCATGCTGAAAATACTCCGTGGGTTTTATTCTTTTTTTTTCTTTTTTTTTTT
>VWZU01003749.1:9975-41445 GCA_013397095.1 Sterrhoptilus dennistouni | reverse complement strand
AAAAAAAAACCAACCAAAAAAACCACCTGGCTTAAAAATAAATCTGAGCCATTTTGAAACTGATTTTAGCACACACACACTCATGTGTGCCTAAGCAAACCATGAAGAGAAATTAGCTCTGAAAGAGTCCATATTTAGGCAAAAAAATTGAGCTCGGGGAGAAAATCATCAATTTAGGACGACGAGAGGAACTTCTGTGGACAATGAGAGATTCCCAGCAGGCCAACAGCGAGACAGTGGAAAAGAATGAGGAGCCTCGGGCAGAGAAAATTGAACTAATTCAGGCATTAAATGAGTAGGTCTCAAGTCAGCTTTTTATTCCGCTCTCTGTGCAGGGGAAATACAGGAACACAGGCAGGGAGATAAGACAGTTTTGAGAAACCCTCCACGGGGGTTTGTAGGGTTTTGATAACGACTCTGGGCAAAGCCAGGCAAGAGATGTAAAGCCCAAGCAGTAAAATCCTGTGTTTCTCCCCAAAAACCCCTGAATCTCCCCACTCTGAGCTCAGCACTTCATGGGCTGACAGGCAGAGCTGGAGATTTGCAGGGACAGCTCAGCAAACCCACCCTGCTCCTCATTTCCAGGGGAGTCCTGCCACCTCCTCCATCTCCTGGGGACAAAGGAATCTCAACCACGTCAGTCTGGACCATGATCCAACCTGGAGCACAGACCAGTGCTGAGTTCTTACAGAGCCAGATCAACAAATAACATTGTGGGATCCTTCCCTGTCCCACCAATTAAAGGTTCAGCACCTTTCTGAGCCAGGAGTGCTCTTGGAATGTTTAATCACCTCCAGAGCCTGCTCTCCTTCCCCTCTATTTAATTTTTTCCCCACTCTGTCATCTCGAGTTAACGAGTTCCACAATTTAATTACATTGGAGGTGAAGAAATGTCTCCTTTCCCTGTTTTAAACCACCAGCTGAGCTCTTTAGGCTCTGGCTGATCCCTGCCTCAAGAAAGAATGAGAGATCACCCCTGTTCACCCTCTCCAGCCCAGATATGGTCTTGCAGCCCTTTTCCATTTTCTTCCTTTTGAAATAAAAATTTGTTCAACCCACAGTTCCTTTTCCAACAGCAGGAGACACTTTGGGAAAAATATTAGGACAAGGACAGCCTGGACTATGTGTCCTTCCTACCCTTCTCTATGTTCAAGGCATCAAACCATATTTAGTTCAGGAAATTCCCTGTTTATCCACAATTTCAGTGCAAGGCTCAGTGTAACCCCCTGTTTTCCCACAGGGAATGCCCAGTCTTTCATGGGGGATTGGATAACCCCACACCAGAGCCCTGGATAAGCAGGACCTGGTGCCCAGGGCACTGCTGAGCTTGGCAAGCAGAAGGCTGATGGTGGCAACTGAGGGGAATTTTGGCCAAATTCAAACCTCAGCTTCAGGAATCTGACCTGCTTCTGAACCTGTCTCTGAGCCTGGCACAGATTCAGAAGCCTCCAGGCTGCCCTTCCAACTTCAGTACTTTAGGATGTGGACGATTTGTCTAATTCCCCACTCGATTTTTCATCCAGATCCTTTTGGCAAGATGGTTTTGAGTCTCGTGTCAATAAAACTGAAAGGCAGCCACAAGACATTTCCCACCTGTGTCCTTAGGTAAGAAATGGGGTTTATTCTTTATTTTATTGCCATTTTAATCTGGAAATGTTTCACCTTCACTGTGCAAGATGTTCAGTAGCCTGACTATTCCTTTTCTCTATCTTGTGCATTATTCTGAGGTGGAGCTTAAGCAAAACCCCAACACCACCAGATGAATGGGCAGGTCACTGCTCTAAAATCATGATATTAAGGCCAAAAATGGATATTTCATGGAATCACAGAATGATTTATGTTGGCAGGACCTTAAAGATCACCCAGTTCCACATCCTGCCCCAGGGCAGGGACAGCTTCCATTAGAGCTGGTTGTTCCAAGCCCCCTCCCGCCTGACCTTGAGCACTTCCAAGGAATTCTTCCAGCCCTTCTCAGCACTGGCAACCAGGGAAGGAAGGAAACAGCTCTGCTCTGGCAATTCCACTTTTTTTTTTTTTTCTTTTTTTTTTTTTTTAATGACAAAATCTTCCGCCTAGAACACACAATTTCAGTAGATAGCAGGAGTTGAAAGAGGATATTATACAAATGCTTTAATCTGTGAAGAGCTGGACCTTCCTCACAAACAAATGTGGAACTGGGTGAGCTTTAAGGTCCCTTCCCACCCAAACCATTCCTGGGATTCTCTAAGGTGGAGGAGCATCGTGGCTTGGTGTCCCAGAGAGGTGGGACAGGAGCTCTCTCTGCAGCCTAAACTCCCACCAGGGCCTGACATCAAATGTGAGGGAAGATGACACAAATACAGGTGAGCTCCAAATCTTGTGAATGTTGGATAAAAACATCACCTGAGTGGGCAGGAAAACCCATCCTGGAGATGGTTCCTGGCAGGACCAGCCAGGAGATGTTCACACCACCACACCTAGAGAAGCTCCCAGGACTTCTGTGCTAACTCTGCTGTGTTCCAGCATCCAAGTGCTGAATCCAAACCCTGAGCCTGTCCCTCCAAGAGGGGGCAGACTATTTATTTATTATTTTTATGCTTTCTTTTGTTGTTTCCCAAGCTCCGTGCTAATTGCTCTTAATTTATTTGAATCATAAATTATATTTCTATTGCCACTGGGCAGATTGTGGCTTTGTGAAGTCTCAAAGGGTCTTTTCACCCTTCTCCCAACACTTTTCCACCACTAATCCCAGACTGTTTCCAGGACTGGGGCAGCCAACATGCACCGGGTGTTTTCCTGCTCCTCCCACCAAGCACACGGACCTTGGACAGCAGCACCACGACTCTGCTGCTGCACTACTCGGCAAAGAGCTGCTCTAGCAATTAAAAAAAGCCAAATCTTTACAGGCTGCAGCGTGTGCTGTGCTAAGGGGGTAGCTGGAAACTCCCAGCACTCGCTCAAGACAATGAAAATTACCTCCTTGTAGGTGATGAAAAAAAAGCTGCCTTATTTAGATCCCCTTTTCCAGCTTCTTTTCCACTCTCAGCTTCACATCTCTGACCCTTTGAGCATTAGCACAGCAATTAGGAGAAGAGGGAGGCAGAGAGTGGCCAAGTGCCAGACACTTGGTGACAGCGTGTGACAACGCAGCCCTGAGCTCGTAAATCGCGAGCGCGGCTCAGGAGGGCTCTGCTCAGAGCCTGGGATTTGTCTGCTCAGGGCAGACAATCTGGAGGTCTTTGTGCACTCCCAGACTGTGGAATGCCTGGGCCTTTCCACTGCCAGGACAAAGCTTTGGGCAGCAGCTGCTGCCCTGTTCTGGGGTGAAGGTGTCCAGACAATCCGCAGCCGCCACTGGGGAATAGGTGTCACAGGCAAAGGAGGATACAAAGCTGTCAGAGAGTGCCCAAAGGAGGGCTTTGAAAAACACCAGGAGTGGTTGAGGTCTCTTGGTTGGCTTACCCTGGAGAAGAGGAGACTGAGGGGACACTCATGAGGGTCTGCAGCTCCTCCTGAGGGACAGCTCTGATCTCTGCTCTTTGTGACAGTGACAGGACCCAAGGGAACAGCTGGAGCTGTCCCAGGGGAGGTTTATGTTGGATATCAGGGAAAGGTTCTTCCCCCAGAGGGTGCTGGGCACTGCCCAGGCTCCCCAGGGAATGGGCACAGCCCCAAATCTGCCACAGCTCCAGGAGGGTTTGGACAACACTCCCAGGGACAAGGTGGGATTGTTGGGATGTCTGTGCAGGGCCAGGAGGTGGATCAATGATCCTGGTGGGTCCCTTCCAGCTCAGGATATTCTGTGGTAAATTAGAAGCAATGAGAAGTCATGAGTGCAGTCCTAGGATCACGTGTGGTTTCCACCAGCCTTTTAACTTCACATTTCCGTGCTCCTTCCCCTCCCAAGGCCATGTGCAGGTCTTCTAAATGAGAATCCAAACCCTCAGGTAGGAGTGGCGTGGGTGTTGGACCTGTTAATTTGGGAATTAACATTCCAGGATTTTTTAATAGAGCGCTTTGGGAGGGTTTTTTCATCTCTCCTTAAAAGCTGAAGGGGAAATATTCCAAATAACAAGCCGTGCTTTTTTCCAAGCATCACATTTCTATAGCATTGTCAAGCAAAGTCTGGGCTACATATGGAAATGGAGGCAGCTCAAAGGAAAACGTTCTGGTTGACTCTCCTTGGAGACATTAATCAGAGTTTCGTGCTGTCACTTCTCAAGAGCCACTTCTCTGCTGCATCTTCAAGAGACATCAAAATGCCAACAGCCCTGAGCAAGAACAGATCCTGCGTGGAAACAGAGGGATGTTTCTCAGAAATCTTGTTCCTGGGATGAAGCCCCAAGGCTCAGCACCCTGGGGACCACCCAGGCTCACCCAGCCCTGCCTCCTGACCTGGGCATGGCCTCCTTGGCAAAACAATCCACGGGGAAACGCCTCAAACAACTCTTGGGATAAGATTTGGAGTTATCTCGGCTCTCAGAGCCAGGTCAGGACACAACGTCCCCCTGGTGTGGTGGGAAAGTGTTGAGAGAAGGGTGAAAAAGACCCTTTGAGACTTCAAGGCCTCGTCAACACAAAGCTCGAGCTGTAGAATCTGCCCAGTGGCAATAGAAAAAAAAATAATAAAAAAGCATTTTTCTCTTGGACACCCAATACAGATCTGAAAATTGGTCCTAGTCAGAAAATCTCTGGCACCATCAATTTTTAGCCCACAAACCCTTCAACGGTTATTTCCCACTAGTTCACAAGGCAAGGTTGTTTTCTAGCAGGCAAACATCCCACAATACATTTCTGAGAAAGGATCCAGGGTTGTGTCTGTGGTTAGAAAAATGATGGCAGGAGTAATAGAGATGTAACAGAGAAAGCAAAAATATTCCTGTGAGAAAAAGCTGCCAGAACCAAAGATCGGGGGAAGAAAAATCCAGCAATTCCAGATATTTTTTTGAAATCAGAGTGATGTAGGGCCTTTCCACCTCTACTTTTTACTTTTTATGCAGCTTTATATGTGCAGCTTTATGTTTTTAATATTAAAAATACAGTTATTTTTTTATTTTTGTATAAAATACAGAAAAACACTAAAAAAAACCCCACAGAAATACATCCTTCTTATCAAAATCACTGATATATATATTTTTTAAAGCCTTTAAGGAAAATATATCAACAAAGATGAGCTACTGGTAACACTGGAGCCTAGAAGAGAATAAACCAGTTCAATCATCAGCAAACCAATACATCAACACCATCCCATTTTTAGGTTTAAATTCTATTATCCAGTGTCCTAAATCCTCCAAAAGAGCTGCAATTTGAGCAGAAACTCCAGTAATATTTTGCAATGAGTGGTGAAAAGGTCAGATCTAGATGTGAGCAAAGCATGGTCACTATGCTCTATGTGGTTGCCACCCAAAACAGGGAAAATTTATATATTTGGGAATAAATATTCCCAAAGCAAGGGATATTTCAGGCATGTCAGCTCTGGGGAAAAATTATTCTGGCAGCCTCCTCGTGTAGGAATTAGTGTTAATTGGTGAAAATTAACTTTTCTCCTGCCACAACTCACACGGAGATCAGCCCAACCTTTGACCAACGTCTCTTCCGCTCCTGGATTGAGGAATCTGGGAATGGGGTTCAGGCCATGCCAATGGGCTTTTTCAGCACAGCAACAGGGATTTGGGGAGTGAAAAGGAGCTAAAAGGCCTGAGCTGATGCCCCTGTGAAGGGGCCACACTCCCTTTCTTCTCCTGGGTCACATCACAGCACGACAGAGTCGCCTCCTCCCACAGCCCATTGCCAGGGAGAGCTTTAGGATGTAAACTCTGCAAGGGATGGTGTCTAGACATTAAAGGCCAGATGTTTCCTTGAATTCCTTTCAGGGAACACCTCAAAAGGATATGGACCTGACTGGCTGGAAAATGAGCTGCTTTTTGCCTTTCACAGCCCCTGCCAGCGACGCTTTCCCAAATCCTCGCGGTGTTTGTGCACACAGAGCTTATCTCCACTCATTTCCAGAGCCACCAAAATACTTCATCAGAATTCACAATGCTCCATAAACCACAGGAACAGGTGGAAATGTTTAATTTTAGCTTTCTGCTGATGCTCAGGGTAATAGCACAACGCTCCCATTGCACTTGCTGGGGAGCAATAAAGTTGGGAAGGGATTTCCTTGACCAAACGGACATGTCTGGTAGGGATGAGATTAATTTCACCCTAAACAAGCTGCTCCTTTCCAGGCACAATAAAGAGAGCCCTGAGGGATTTGCTTAGAGGAGACAGCAGTGCTGGAGGTACCTGAATTTGATCTGAATCCTCTCCTGTATGAAACTCTGCCACAGCTGGAGCTGGAAGTGTGTCCTTGGAAAGCTGCATCCAAACATTTGGCACGATTGCCAAGGGCTTTGACCCAGAAATCCCACACTGATAAGGATTGCTGTGGTTTGTGTGAGTGACACCATTAAAACCAGACCCCAAAATGGGTTAGAAATCTTTCAATTCCTGACACAGAAAAGTAGGAGGAAATAATGATCAGGAAGAGGCTCTCAGGGATGGAGACAGGTTGAGAGAGAGTTCATTCTGGAGAAGAGAAGGCTCCAGGGAGCCCCTTCCAGGGCCTAAAGGAGCTCCAGGAGAGCTGGAGAGGGACTGGGGACAAGGGATGGAGGGACAGGACGCAGGGAATGGCCAGAGGACAGGGTTGGATGGGCTATGGGGAAGGAATTGTTCCCTAGGAGGGTGTTGAGCCCTGGCACAGGGTGCCCAGAGAAGCTGTGGCTGCCCTTGGATCTCTGGAAGTGTCCAAGGCCAGGCTGGACAGGGCTTGAGACACCCTGGGATGGTGGGAGGTGTCCCTGCCCATGGTAGGGGGGCAGAATGAGATGGGATTTACAGTCCCTTCCAACCCAAACCAGTCTGTGCTTCTATGATAAATAAGGGTCTTCAATTTGAGGGGAAAATTTTAAGTATTTCAGTGTTTGCAGGAAGTTCTCTAAGGGTCAGAGCTGGGATGAAGCCAATGCAGGAGATCTCAGGGTCCATCCTGCCCCAGCTGGGTCTCCTGGGGACGTGTCAGGAGATGCTCTTGGCCCAGCACTTGGTTTTCCACTCCTCTGCCCACCCACACACCTTGGGCTGAAGTGGCTTTTTAGAGCAGCCTCGTGGTTTTCATTTGATTGTGACAAGAGCACAAATGCTCAGCTGGATGTGGAAAAGTCCCCAGAGGGGCTGGGGGAACTTCATCCTTCCTTCAAGTGACCCAAAAGGAACATCTCCTCTGCTTTTCTGGCTCATTACTGGCAAATTTAGCTTACTCAGCTTCACTAATGTGACAAATCAGGGTCAAGGCTGACCCGGGAGGGCCCAAACAGCCTCAAACAAGGTCATCAGGAGAGATCTTTGTTTTAATTCGGGGATTAAAATAAAAATACCCATTCAAAACATCTTGCACGCCACCAGGGCTAAGTCAGTGACACTTTAAAAATATCACAGCTTTTGGAAAGCTGAGAAGACATTGCTTGGGATTTAACCAGAAAACATCTCTCTGACTGACACGATGCCACCAGCTGATGGGAAGTTCAGTTCTCCACCTCCCCACCCCTCCCAATGTCCTATAAAAATCAGTGATGGAGAAAAAAGAAAGGAAAAAAAAAATAAAAAGAAGAGAGCTTAGTGAGAAATCTCTTGGCTGTCAAAACATCCATCAGCGAAATGAAACACAATGTGGACACCTCACACTTAGCACTTTTGTTCTTTACTGCCAGAACCAAGGCAGAAATGTTCCAGTTTAGGATCTGGACAATAAATCAAACAGCCAGCCTTGAAAAAACTTCTTCTGAGCACTGAGAAAAGTTACCTTGATACCTACGGAGATGAGACCCACTTACATCCCTCCTTAAGCTTTTATTAAGGCTTTTCGTTGCACTCGTGCTATTTTTTTCCCCACCTCACAATATCTCACGGCAGGTGGGAAGGGGAAAAAAATAGTCTGCAGCCTGGTAATTAACTGGGTTTGGTTTTTAACGCCGCAAATGACAGTGAGATGTGACTGTCTCAGGTATTTCTGATGCTCCAATATCACTGTCAAACCTCTTCCCTCGCTGATGTGCTCAGCCCCTCATCCCCCTGCCAGGCGTGTGCAGAGCCATTATCTCCATTCCAGAGGAAGGAAAAAGGAGGGGGAGGACTGGAGGGACGTCCTGGGCACCCCACAGACACCTGGTTACACAACACCTTTCTGGGCATACCAAGATCAAGCTTTTCCTGGGTTGCAGTGTAGGATGTACACAAAATATTTATTCTGTCGCCATCTTCATGAGCTGTTGGAACCAGGTGGGGCAGTGTTTTCCCAGGCCCCTCCTTTGGGCTCTTCTGCTCATGGCCCATCAATGCCTTGCCCAGGACTCACAGGGAACTCCCTCCAGGAGTTATCTCTGTTTAATGGGCCATCAAGGACCCACTTCACAACTCATCACCCATTGGGAGATGCTCCGCCCAGGGGGAGAAGCCAAGCATTCCCACCTGGATATAATCTGGGATTTGGGACACCACTGGATCCCCAGAGGACCAGAGCTCCCAGACCTTTCTACAGGATCACTGCTTCAGGAAGAGCACCTCACCTGGACTGCTTCCACCACCCTGCTCAGGTTGTATTCTGACTCTGTCAGTGGTCTTTTGTATTATTGCATTTATTTTCTTTTAGATTTTTACCTTTCTTCTTATTAAATTATATTTCTGACTTGGAGCCTCTCACTCGTTTTGCTTTCAAACCACGACAAATCTTTATCCTGTGTTTTTTTCATCCTTTCAGGAGCTTTTTCAGCCCCTTCTCTCCATCCCAGCCTGGATTGCTTCACCTCGAGGTGTGGGCAGTTTCCAGCTTGGCAGCAAGACCTTTCCATGAGGTGTCTCTTTGTTTCTGGCACTGATTTCCTTCACTCCCTGCTCAGGATATTTATAGAGAGCAATCATACGACGCCTCAGATTTCGCTGTCAAGGCAGGATGAGGCAAAAAAAACCTTTTTGTCTCCTCTCACAGGAAAAAAACTCTTTGTTCCTCTGCCCTTCAGCTGCTCCACTTTGGATCCATTGGTTGGACAGAGGTGACCAGGAGAGCCCAGACATGAGTGGATTTGCCCTTCCCAGGAGGTCAGAGGGAGTTTTTACAGGGATATGTTGTGATGGAATAGGGGGAAATGGCTTTAAACTGCCAGAGGGCAGGGTTAGGTGGGATATTGAGAAGGAATTCTTCCCTGTGAGGGTGGGGAAGCCCTGGCACAAGGTGCCCAGAGAAGCTGTGGCTGCCCGTGGATCCCTGGAAGTGTCCAAGGCCAGGCTGGATGGGGTTTGGAGCTGCCTGGAATAGTGGAAAGTGTGCCTGCTGCAGGGGTGGAAGTGGATGGTTTTTGAGGTCACTTTAAACCCAAACCATCCTGTGAGACACATTAATGTGGGCGGGGTTTGTCCATGGCACTGGAACACACTGGAAAGGGAGGTGGGTGGGACTGGTGCACACACAGGCCCTGCTCCTCCAGCAGGTATCAAAGAACTTCCTCAACCTCCTTGGCCTCAGGAATTCGAATTTCAAACCAAGCTACCTAAATTTACTGTGTGTCTAGTCCTGGATGCTACTGCCTCACCAGCTGAGCTGTGAACATTTCCAGGACAGGGAAGATCCCAAAAGGAAAACTTTCCAAGGCCCACAGCAGATCCAAAAAAATCCTCCTTCCTTCCTTCCTTCCTCACTTCCTTCCTTCCTTCCTTCCTCATCGCTGCAGACCCAGAAATTCAGGAGNTTTCCTTTCCTTTCCTTTCCTTTCCTTTCCTTTCCTTTCCTTTCCTTTCCTTGCCTTTCCTTGCCTTTCCTTTCCTTTCCTTTCCTTTCCTTTCCTTTCCTTTCCTTTCCTTTCCTTTCCTTTCCTTTCCTTTCCTTTCCTTTCCTTTCCTTCTTCTGCAGACTCCCAGAAATTCAGGAGAGGTGGGTGTCAGCCACACACCTTAGGGGTTTTTAAAGAGGGTTTTGGTTCAGAGAGAGGCCCTAACCCACAAAAAGGGTTTTCACCAGGGGAAGCTGTGCTGGAGCAAAACTCGTGTGCCCCACTGCAGCCATACAAGGGTGTGGAGCTGCTCTGCAGCCTGAGCTTCACCCAAAAAATCACAAAAAAAAAAGCTTTCTCCTGGCTTTCCCATCACAGCCAGGGTTCTCCCTGGGTGTGCAGTTCTGCAGGAAAGGAAAGATGAGGGCAAAGGCAGCTCAGCCTCCACCTCCTCCCCTGCCCAGCCTGGCTCTCACAGCACAACCTCAGTGCTGGAAAGAGAACCCAAAGCTGCTCCCACCTCCAAAATCCCCCCAGACACACCTGCAGCTGGTGAAATACCCACACTGAGGAGTGGGAAGATTACCTCAGCTCCCTACCAAGCTCCATCTATGACAGAGTGCCACCCTGACCAGTTGTTACATCCCTGAGCTCCCGTTTCTCCTCCAAACCTGAGTCTCTTTTATCTCCTTTCCCTGAATTTTGGTGGATAAGGAAGGAAAGATAATCTCCAACTGCAAAACTTCCAGTCAGCTCCCAGTAAATCCCCTCTGGAGATGCTTCTCCTTCATTACAATCAGGTGTGGGACATGTTCTGTGTGACCAGGTACACAAATGACAGTCACCATTTGTTAAATATCACCAATGGATATTTCAGGAATTCAACCCAAAGGAGGGGAAAAAATTGCTTTAAAAGCCAATAAAATAAACACACATTGGGGAAAAAAAATGCTTAAAAAGCCAAAAAAATAAACACATGTTGCACGAAGTGACAGGCAGAATAACCTAATTGTTGAGTTTAAAAAGAAAAAAAAAGGAAAATCCATCATCTGCTGAAAAACAAGAGATGTCCCAGAACTCTGCTGGTTTAAATGTCTCTTTGATGAGCTCCCTTGTTTGTTTGCTCTGTAGCCCACTCGAGTCACTCCATCTCCAGCTCAAATTGCATCTGTGTTTCTACTTGAGCAGCAACACGAGTCACCTTGAAAGGAGCAGAGCAGAAAATAATCTATATAGATTAAAAAAAAAATACCATTGGCAAATCTGAACGGTAACAGAGGAGCTGCTATTTCACTAAAACCAACTTCAAGTCACTGTGCTCTCTCACTAGGCCAAAAAAAATTGTTCTTTTCTGGGGGATTAAAGCAGCTCTCCTAAATGAGGCTGCCTGTGATTGACGCTTTAATTGACTGGCACAATTTCATGCTTTAATGACTCTGGCCTCCTCAGTTTAGCCATGAATAAATTTAACTGTGAAGTCCTTTGCCTATAAATCCTCCTGCCTGGAAGTTCCTATTCTCACCCTTTAAAATGGGAATTTGGATTTGGGAGACTCACCCCTCACTGCTGTGATCTGCACATCCCCTGCTCACCAGTTCCCCCAGCTGCTCCCTGGACCACCACAACTGGCTGGAGGAGGATTCCAGGTGGGATTTCTTTAGGAGAAACCCTCGGGAATTTCGGTAGCTCAGCACCAAAACCAGTATCTGGTCAGCAATTAGTGGGGTAATCAACTTGTCCTGAAATTGATGACCAACAGAGCAGGAAAACATCTCCTCTCTGGGAGATGCACCTTCTGTCCCAGAGGTGATTAAGTTGTGTTTGTAACGCTGCAAAACCTTTTGTGTGATAATTAAGGGGAGAGCTTTGGACTGATTTATCTCCTCCTGTCCTCTCTTTCCTGTAGGTTTTAACCCTGTGGGTCTGCTCTGTCCCTTTTCCACTGGTTTATAGGATCTGGTAGTAAAGCAGGGTGAAATGCAGCTCCCACGTTTCAGGCTGTATTTTTAACTTTTCAGTCATTTTGCTTTTCTTATTTTTTTCCCCCCACCACGTGCCTAAATCTCCTCATTTAGCAATCACAGCTGGTTCCTGGACTGAACAGGGTTTTTTTCTAGCAGCATCCTCCTCCTTCAGCACCTTAAGTCAGGGATGATCAGGTTCATAACAGGTTGCAGAGAAAAAAAAAAAAAAGCTGCAGCTGAAAAATTCCAGCAAAGTTCATCATTCAGTGAAAATGCTGTGAAATCCATCACTCCTCAGTGGTTTCTGCTTTCCTATCCCTGTGTCACCACGTGGATCAGAATCCCTCAGGCACCTTTTAGTCTAGAAAAGCTCATCTTTTCCAAATATATCTTTGATTAAGTAAGAAGCATCCCCATTTTAAGGATCTCCCCAACTCCTTCGTGGTGCCCCTTTTTTCCCCAGGGAAGTGCTGGGATACCTGAAAATCCCACGAGTTCATGCCCATGGCAAGGAGGATGCCCTGAAGTCTCTCTTGGGGGTTTCTGGATGTCAGTGACTGATCCAGTGGATTATTGGTTTCTCCCAGATGAGCTGGAGGAAAACAGATAAAAACCATGAATGGGCCACTTCTGCAGCTTTGAACTGGGACTTTGGAGTCCTCCCTTGCAGGGGTTGGTGTCAGATGTCCCCAAGAGCTACAAAAACCCTGCCAGGAACAAAACTCCCTGATCGACAGCTCTGCCTAATTAAAGGATCTCGGTGGGTCACAATTCCTTGCTCCTTGTGCCAAAAAAGACCCAGCAGAGATGCAGAATTCATTATTCCACCCTGCCCAGCACTTGGCAGGCCACAGCTGGAGTGTTCCAGGTGTGTCCAGGTCTGGTCCCTGCTGTTCCAAAGAGATGTGGACAGGCTGGAGAAGGACAATCAAAGGGCTGGGAAGTTGCCACATGAGGAAAAGCTGAGAACTGGGTTTGGGGAGCCTCATCCCCACGTTCCAGTGATTCCAGAGTGGCTGCAAAGGACACGGAGATTTTCCTTTTATGGGGAGTCACATGGAAAAGATGACAAATAATGGGGGGAAAAAAAATCACTCCTGGGGAGGTTCTGATTGGATGTCAGAGGGAAAATTTCCTCAAGGAGAAAAATCAGCCCCTGGAGTAATCTTCCCAGGGAAGTGGGGGATCTTCCCACTTAAAGGATTCTGCTGGATCATCTTGTCTGGACAGTGCTTTTGCCAAGAAAGGTTGGACCAGATGATCCTTGGGGTCCCTTCCAACCTGGAATTCTGTGATTCCATAAAAATCTGGACATGATTCAGCTTAGCTGGGTGGTGTTGATTTGCTCCCATGAAACCTCTGCAAGGTTTTCTCCCTGGTGGGAATCAAAGCACCAGTGGATGTTGAAAAAACCAGATTATCAGTTCCCATAAAAATAAATTAAATATCATGATATATTGCTAATATATGGGGGGTTCATGCTTTCCAGGACTCTCTTTCTATTAAAAGGTGTGGTGAAACCTCATCTCAAAGCTAAGCCTTCACCATGCCAGTCCTAAATTTAAACCTTGTCCCTTTTCTTAATGAAAAGCAAAGCGTGAAGGTGCCATAAATAGGAACATTTCTTGTTATTTCTGCAGCAGTGCCTGGTAGCTTTTAATAATTAGCACAACCTTACATTTCACGTTGGCCTCTGATGAATCAAAATATCTCTGGTATCAAAGATTGCTCCCCTTCAGCAGATGGAGCAGTTTTGTGGGATGCTGGGGCAGGAATGGAACCAAGGATGGATAATTGGATCAGCCCAGGGAGGATCCATCATCCAGACAACGTAAATCTCAGAATCCCAGGATGGGTCAGGTCGGAAGGGACCACAGTGGGGTCACCTGGTGCCACCTCCCTGCTCCAGCAGGGCCATCCCAGAGCACAGGGCTCAGGATTGTGTCCAGAGGGTTCATCCCATTGAGGTCCTGGGTGTTTTATTCCATGGAAACTCCTCAAGTGCGCAAAGGACACAGATAAAGACAGGTTTGCTCAAAAGGGACCCTGAGACCCCACTGAACCCTTTTTGGAAACCCCATCTCAGGGAGGGTCTGATGAGGGGGGAGTTAGTAGGGATTATCCTGAGTGAACTGCATTGGACAAATGCTGACAAGCCCCAAATCTGCTTCATTTCTTCGCAGAAAAACTCCTGGGGTGAGCAGAAAACATTTGAAAGAGGTTGTGGCGGTGTGGCAGGAGGGGTGGGGCTGCCAAGCACCTCCTTCTGAGGATCTTCTGGGTCACCTTTCTTCTGCTGGTGGCCCCTGCTCTTCTCCTTGGAGCCACAAGCACCAGAAATCACCATCCACCTCTGGGCAGGGCCAGCTCTGCCTCCTCCTCCTCCCCAGGGATGAAGCTCATCCTGTTCCTCCTCAACACCCCTGACTCCAAACCCAAGGTTAAACCCTCACCTCCTCCCAAAGGAAAAAGCTGCTTCAACTCCAGCCTAAGGAAAATCCTGGCAGTGAACAAAGATCCTGAAGTGGAGTTGGGAGAAAATTGATTTGCTTGGGGGGAAAACTGTCGTGGTTTGAAAGTAAAACGAGTGAGAGGCTCCAAGTCAGAAAGACAATTTAATAAGAAGAAAGGTAAAAGAAAATAAATGCAATAATACAAAAGACCACTGACAGAGTCAGAATACAACCTGAGCAGGATGGTGGAAGCAGTCCAGATGAGGTGCTCTTCCTGAAGCAGTGATCCTGTAGAAAGGTCTGGTAGCTCTGGTCCTCTGGGAATCCAGTGGGTCAGGGCTGCTTGTCCTGTCCCAAATCCCAGATTATATCCAGGTGGGAATGCTTGGCTCCTCCCCCTGGGCGGAGCATCTCACAATGGGATGATGAGTTGTGAAGTGGGTCCTTGATGGCCCATTAAACAGAGATAACTCCTGGAGGGAGTTACCTGTGAGTCCTGGGCAAGGCATTGATGGGCCATGAGCAGAAGAGCCCAAAGGAAGGGGGCCTGGGAAAACACTGCCCCACCTGGTTCCAACAGCTCATGAAGATGGTGACAGAATAAATACTTTGTGTACATCCTACACTGCAACCCAGGACAAAAACAAACATGGACTGGGTTGCTCCCGGATGTTCCCGGAGGGAAGGCAGTGGGACAAAACTGAGCTGGGAGATGCTTGAGCAGCACTGAGAGATAAACAGCTTTTCAGGAGCTCTTGTTGTGAAGAGAAACTGGCAACAGAAACAGACTCTTTTTTGTCGGGAATGGTGGGAGGAAGGTAAAAAATAACAGTGGTGGAAAAACTTCACCAGCTCTTTTCTACGCCTCATCTGCTGCTTTATTAGTACTCCTAAATCTGTTCTGCTAAGTATAAACACCACCAAATTTACATAAACTTCATTAAAAGCCTGTGTCTCAACTCTGCTGCTCCTGTAGCACACCCAGGAAATGGAGAACTTCAAACTCCTCTGCAGCAAAACAAGAGAAATAAAACAACGTTTTAAGGGTGTTTTTGATTAATTTTTTTTCTCTGTTTGTTTATTTAATTTTGCCTTTGTTTTTTTTCCCTGGTTCACAAGGCTTGTGGGCAACCTTTTTTCCCTTTGGAGTCCTTTCTTCCCAGACCTGGAGCAATGTTTCCTATCTCCTCAGAGCACATTAAAAAAGAGAAGTGGAATCACGACAAAATACAGAATGTGATAAACTCTTTTATTTCCCTGCTGGTCCTGCTGCTCGTGTCCCCAGTCAGGCTGATTGGAGACACCCAGAAAACATTCCAGCAGTGCTGGAACAGGATAATTCCTCTGAGAGATGCTGTGGGATTCACGATGTGCTGGTGAGGAAGAAGAAGATCCAATTTCTGGTTGGTCGTCAATTAAATAAGTCCTAAAGTGGGTTTGTGGCTGGCAGTGCTTGCTGGAGACACAAGGGCTGGTTTATCTTTGGAACTGTTTAAAGGTTTGCTGGGATTTGGGGTCATGTCCCAAGTGCACCCAGTGCCTCAGTTTCCCCAGGAAGTTTGAGCTCTATCAGATTTGGGCCATTCCATTCATAGAATCACAAAATGATGGAATGGTCTGGCTTGGCAGGAACCTTAAAGATCATTTCATTACACATCTTCCACTACCCCAGGTTGCTCCAAGTCCTGTCCAACCTGACTTTGGGCACTTCCAAGGATCCAGGGGCAGCTTCTCTGGACAACTTGTGCCAGTGCTTCATCACCCTCAGAGTAAAGATTTTTTTTTTTCCTAATATTTCATCTAACTCTACTCTCTTTCAGTTTGAAGCCATTCCTCCTTGTCCTGTCTCTCCAGTCTCTCTCCATCTCTCCCATAGCTCCCTTCAGGTACTGAAAGGCCACAATTAAGTCACTGCAAAGCCTTTTCTTCTCCAGCCTGAACAATCCCAATTCTCTCAGCTTTTCCTCCCAGCAGAGCTGCTCCATCCCTCTAATCAGCTCAGTCCTCCCTCTGCATCAGTGCTGGAGCACAACTAGGGAGGGAATCCAGGGAAATGTTTAGATAGGATGGAGTTCACTGTCATAAAGCCTCTCTCAAGGAGAGCATCTGGGCAGAAAATTCAAACATCCTTCCCTTGCCTCCCTCCCCGCGGACACTTCAGCTGGGAGAAACCTGAGAAGGCTTAAATTCCACCTCAGGTCTGCTAAAAAAAGCCAGGTGGACGAGCTGCTTTTTTATTCAGCAGTGAGGAGCAGGAGGTGGGGGCAGAGGATTTGGTTGCTGCCCCTTCCACGAGCAAAGTGTTTCCCCCTCCCTCCTGCCCTTCCCAAACGCCTTGAACACCGCCAGGAGCAAAGTGTTCCCCTCCAAGATCAGCCCTCCCAGTGCTCACCAGCAATTGCTGTTCCCCTTGGAGCTTCCTGAGATATTCCAGCTTGTGCCTGCTTTTCTCCTGCTGAGTTGAAGTGCTCCTGACAGCTTGAGGGAGAGGGTGGGATGGTTGGGATGGTGCTGCTGCTGCTGCTCTGCCGTGTGTCCCCAGCTCCTTCCCCAGCTGCCTCCCCGTGCCAAGGCAACTCTGAACCTCCTGGGCAACCCTGAACCTCCTGGTAAAACCTGAACTTCCTGGGAAAATCTGAACCTCCTGGGAAAACCTGAACCTCCTGGGAAAATCTGAACCTCCTGGGAAAATCTGAACCTCCTGGGCAACCCTGAACCTCCTGCGAAAACCTCAGGGCTGCCCTGTGGCCACAAAGTCTCTCCAAAGTTTCTCCAGAAACTCCCACATGTGCAAACTCTCCCAGAATAACCCTGAGTTTGCTCTTGGGCCATGTCCTGTGGGCCTGATATTTCTGGGTCTGAGGATTTTAGCCTGCTGGCAGCTGCTCACTTTTTTCCCAAGGAAAAAATTCTCAAGAAAGCTTCTTCTCAAAACAACTGTCCTTTCTCAAAACAATCTTTCTCTGAGTAGTGTTATTTTGCTGTTTCTCTTGTTTAAACAATGGGATTAGAGAGGTGTCGTTCCTATTCAGCAATCATGTTAAGTCTGTATGGGAACACCTTATAAAAGGTGGTAAGAATTAGACAATAAAGCCTTTTTTCTATGCTCTTTGCCTTCTGAAATATTTGGAGTCTCTCATCTTTCTTTCCTGTCCTACAATGACAGTGTCTGTATGCTACAACCACGGTGAGGAGGGCCCTGACCAGCCCTTGCCTCCCTTCACCTCTCAGGGGATTTAATGAGATGGATTTATTTAATGAGATGGATTTATTCCATAGGTTTAAGAGGGGATCCAACCCCTGTAGTGGAAATAACCTTTCCTGCAGCGTTCAGGCAGCAATGACCAGGATGCAGCTCCTGTGAATGGTTTGAGAGGGGGATACAGGGGGATACAGTGCAGATACAGGGATTTGGGAACACAAATCCTCAGTTAGGGCATTAACACCATGACTGTCTGCTGCCTGGAGGGCTGGAACAGGAGGATGGAAGGAGGGAACCAAGGATGATGGATAATTGGATCAGCCCAGGGAGGATCCATCATCCAGACAACATAAATCTCAGAATCCCAGGAAGGGACCACAGTGGGGTCACCTGGTGCCACCTCCTTGCTCCAGCAGGGCCATCCCAGAGCACATTTCCTTCAACCCAGTGAAGGAATTCTTTAGGGACCAAGCCAGACCCAGCTGAAGGAACGACCTGAGAAATCCCACACAATTATTTACTAAGGGTGCAATTTCCTCCTCTCTTTCCCGAGGGTTGGATTAAAAGCTCTTTGGAACAAAAAACTGTCAGCAAAACACCCTCACCCCTGCACTGGGGGAAAGTCTGGACACGGCCCTCAAAGATTTGTAATTCCTCCAGGCACAAAACTGTCCCTGAGATAAGAGAGAGGAAACAAAATCCTGCACAGGAACCTGCTGTGTGCAGCAAAGAGCCCTCTGGATTCCAAGTATTTCCTTTCAGAGGAGTAAATGATGTTTTATGCCTATAATTAACTGGGAGCCAGTACACACTGCGCTGGTTTTTGAGCTGACTCAATGCTGTCTGCAAGGCACAGTGTGATAAAACAATATTCAAATCAACTTCTTAACTGAGCTGGCGAGTGACACAATCCGGAGATGGGTGCCAGGAGTGAGTGGAGGTTTGCAAAGCCTCGGGCACAGGGAGGGAATTTCAGGGAGTATTTTCGTTAAAGAGTTGGTTTCCAATCCACAGGCTGTGAGTTCTGGAGGGGTCTGGTTTCTGAAGCTGCTGAGTTCCTACAGACTGTCTGTAATGTGTTTTTTCTAGGGGAAAAAAAAAGAGTATCCAAAAGTTGGAGATAAATGAGGTTGGAAGACACAGCTGCTGGGAGGTTTAGGATAATTTATTATAATAATTTATATAACAGGGATAATTTCTTCATGGAAAGGGTTGTGAACCACTGGCACAGCTGCCCAGGGCAGTGGTGGAGTTCCCATCCCCGGGGGGATTTAAAAGCTGTGGGGATGTGGGTCAGGGGTGGCCTTGGCAGTGCTGGGGGATGCTGGACTTGATTATCTTAGGGATAACCTTCATGATTATCTGAAAATCAGAATCCCTGGAAACATTCCAGGCCCGGATGAATGGGACCTTTGACAAACCTGACCCTGCCAAAGATGTCTCTGCTCACTGCAGGGGGGTTGAGCTAAAAGACCTTTAAAGGTCCCTTCCAACCTAAACTATTCCATGATTGTCAGGTTTGGATGAGTGGGGAACACCTCAAGTTGAAAAATCCTTCATTTAGGGGGGTCTCCACGTTGTCACCTGCTTGTCACTCACCTGCTGAGGGGCCCCTGATGATCCCTGGAGGTCGTGGCTGTGTCCCCAGTGTGGGGAGAGCAGCTCAGCCCATCCAGGGGCACCGAGTGGGAGTTTTCCCCACAACAAAGTGCTTCCACCTGAAGCATTTGCAGCTCCAGCACCTCAGGATGAGCTGCTGGAAGTTTGACTGATGAGGAGACCTCCCCAAGGCTGCTGGATGGATCAGGAACCTGAGGGTCACCCTGAGAGGGCCAGTGACTGTCCCAGGCACCTCCTGCTCTCCTGTAGGACATGGCCATGCTTCCAGTGGGGCTCCTAATGGCCATTAATCCCTATAAATTCCCATTTCTTGGAAAACACAGTGGTTCTGGAGGTGTTTGGCTTTTCTAAAACCTGTAACTGTGCCTGTCCTTTAATAGGATTCCTTCTCTTCAAGACAATTTTCTTATTGCTGCATTTCATTGTGTCAAACCCCACAGAACTGCAAACCCTCACCAGGTTTCCTTTCTGTGAGATAAAAACCAAATTATTAAAAAGAAGACTGAAATTGAAACGAACCTTTTTCATTTGAATGAAGTGGAAGCATTTTTCGTTGGTTTGATGGAAAACATTTTTGCTCACAGGTGAGTTTGGAAAGCTGATCCCACCTGGAACAAAACTCCTCAGTGAGATCACAGATTCCTGCACAGCTGAAAGAAAAAAAATCCTCCCCTTAGCTCTTGATGTGGAGGTGGGAGTCACCTCCATGCACAGCCAGCTTTGTTTCCTTGGGAGAGTTGGGGTTTGTTCATTAATATTGTAGAATTAGTGAAAATTTTCACATTTTAGATGGATTGCAGTTGTGTCTGGAGAGCTTTCAGTGCAGGGAAAGGAGATTTCAGAGCTGCACTGAGGCAGGACAGAGGAGAGGAGAATTTTTGGGGGTGGTGTTGTGTGTGTGTGTGACCTATTCCAGACTTTGGAGGTGCAAAGGTGGAGGTACCCAACACACCCTGGTGGGCAAACAGCTCCCTCAGGATGTGCTCAATCCATATTTTCATCTGCCAGAGCTGCAATCTCTTCCCCCTGTGGAACAGGGCTGTCTCCAGACCTCCTGGAACCATCTGAGAAGGCTTTTAGGAGGCCCTGGAATAGATGTGGATGCTTCAGCCCCACTCCTAAGGAACAGGCCATTGGATCACTGTGGTCCCCATCAATCCCAGACTTGTCACTCTTTTTTTCCCTTCTTTAATGAAGCTGGACAGGACAGAATAATGGATTTACTGTTATTGACCCTCTGGCTGGGAGCAGATACATTTCCAGGAGAGCACAGGGGACATTACCCTGTGTCCTGCCCTGCTGACCCCATTTGGGACTGGCAGAGGGAGCAACCATTGATCTTAATCCCTTTTTGCTCTGCTGTGAACACTCTGAAGCTCCCACTGACCCTTTACTGGCCAGTGAAGGTTCTGGTTTCCCAGAGTCCAGATGGGCACTAACACTGGCAGAAGCTGTCTGGATGAGAAGGAAAAAAGAGATACAGCTGGAGGGCAGCTATTACAGCCAAAAAGATGAAGGGGAAAAAAATAAAAGAAGACACAAAAAAGCCCTAATAAAACTGTAGCATACTTCCTGAGGGAATGGAAAGAAGGGAAATAGACTTTCAAAGAGCAGATGTGACTTGCAAGGCAAGCACTTGCAAGGATCCACTTCCACTGGGCAAGGATTTGCAGTGTTATGATGTTCCTGACCTGCAGCTGGTGATAACCCTGGACAAGGGGCATGAGGGACATCCCAGGGTCCCCTTCAGGTCTGACTGTGCTGTTTAAACCACTTCTGCAGCATCTCAGCCTTCCTCCTGGATTGACACTGAGGCACCTCAGGATGGACATTCTGTTCCTGTTTTGTTCCTCTGAGGAGTGAAAATGTCTTCCAGAAGCACCCAAGTGAGGAGCTGGAGGGAACCAGTCCCACCTCCTTCCTCTGCTTTCCAAGGACACACACAAAGGGTCTGCAGCATCCCATCCTGCCCTTCCCTGAGCTCTGACATCATTTGGGATAAAACCCATCCTCCCTCCTCCCCAGGATGTCACCAAGCATCCCCTTCTCAACTTTGGAGCTGTCCAGGCACTTGCAGATCACTGAGGAGCAGAAATGGATCACTTTGTGTCACCAATCAGAATTTATTTCCCTTCTTCCCTAAACTGTGAGTTCTTGAAAGTGTTGTCATGGCTACTGAGGAGTGAACTTGACTCACTTGGGCAGCCTTTGTTCCCTCCAAGTGAGCTGATCTGAAATTTGTCAAGGCTCTCCTGTTACCGGCTGCAAAAATATTGTATCTGCTTCTCGAGAGGAGCCTCCTTTGCAAGCTGGATATAAAGGGCACATCCAGAGTCCAGGCCTGCTGTAATGCAGGGGTTTTAGTGCCCCTGGGTGCCCTCAGCAAATAACTCTTAAATTGTTCCCTTCTTTCCAGCAAAAGGTCAGCCTGCTGTGAGGTCCTCTGCAATCCCTCTGCTGGGCTCTGCTGCAATATTTTCAGATCAATGGTTCAAACTGGCGTCTCTTTATTCTGATGGAGGAGAATAAATTCCAAGAGGGTTTCCAGGAGAACTGGAATATATCTCATGGCTCTGGCTGGAATGAATGCATGACATAATTCCACTAAAATCGATGGAATTGGGCTCGGGGATGCTGCTCCACTGCTGATATTAAAAGCTGCGTGGATGTGGTTTTATTGCTACTTATTGCTTACCCTTAATCTGGTTTAATATGATCCCAGTCCCACATCCAGCAGGGGGAATTCCCAAGGGTTTTGAGTGACCCATGTGGAAACCAGTGGATGGAAGTGGAGTGGGGAGAGTTCTCCTGTGTGAGTGTTGCAGCTCCTGATCACAACGTGGCAAATAAGCAGACGTTCTCCTGAGGAGTGTGGAGTCAAAACAGATGATGCAGATCCATGGCAGATACCAGTTTCTGTAGCTATCAGCATCAACAAAAATAATCTGGTTTATTAGGAGAGCTGCTCAGACAACAGATTTGTCACCATCCAATAAACAGTCCCTTACCAGTCCTTAAAGAAAAAAAAACAACAAACCAAATCCCAAAAAGAAGCTGTTGAATTCAAACATGCAGAAAGGAAAAGAGATGTGCAAATAGAGGCTTGGGGAGGAACAAGTGAGACTGAGGTCAGAACAGTTGGCAAGGCTGAATCACTCTCTGTCACAAGGATGCTCAGAGCCCCACTCTCCAAGAAAGTTCCTCCTGGAAAAATGCTTTGGGAAAATGTTCTGGCTTGAACTGAGGGCTGAGAGCTCTGCACAACAGATGAAACCCCCTCGGCAAAGTCTCTTGGATGCAATGGGGATAACAGAAGTTAAATCCCGTTCTATTAAAAGATAAGTAGAAGGACAGAGAATAGGCCTTTACTCCTTTGTTTTCTTGTAGTGTTTCTGCTGCCTGGACTTCTGCATTATCACCTCCTTTAGTTTATTGTGCCCAAAGATCCATTCTCCTCTGAATTTCCTTCAGTTTATTGTGCCCAAAGATCCTTTTTCCTTTGAATTTCCTTCAGTTTATTGTGCCCAAAGATCCTTTTTTCTCTGAATTTTCTTCAGTTAATTGTGCCCAAAGATCCATTCTCCTCTGAATTTCCTTCAGTTTATTGTGCTCAAAGATCCATTCTCCTTTGAAATTCCTTCAGTTTATTGTGCCCAAAGATCCTTTTTCCTCTCAATTTCCTTCAGCTTATTGTGCCCAAAGATCCTTTTTCCTCTGAATTTTTTTCAGTTAATTGTGCCCAAAGATCCATTATCCTTTGAACTCCCCAGCTTTCAGCTGTGTGTTAATATCAGTGCCTCTCACCCAGCTATTCACTGAGGAATTTTTGCAGATGAAAACATTTCCTTCATCTCTCTCCTTTCCACAGTTGCTTGTCCATTCTGTTGCTGCCTCTGTTTTTCTTCCCTCAACTTCTTTCCACTGGAGGGTTTCTGGTCCTTCCAAAAACTCACCAGCCACACGTGGGGCTCATGAAGCTGCTGTGTTCACAGAGCACCTGGCCTCACTGAAGGGCTTGAGCCTTTTTCCAGTGGATTAATCCTGTCAGGACCTGAGTTTGGTGATCTATTCCAGCCAAGCAAGCATCACTCAGAGTTAACTGCACAAAGATTGGAAATGGCACTTTTGGAACACCCCGAACAACCTTGGGAGTTGATGCTTCAGTACCTAAAATGCAAAGGGAAAAACTTTGCTTGGCTGCTCAGTTGAAAGAGAGTTTAGAAACACTCTCAAGTGCACCAAATATTGCAGCAGGTGCAGGAGAGGAGCTGCAAATTCTCCTGGCTTCTCCCTGACTCACTCTGCAAGCTGCAGTGACCTATTGCTCATCATCCCCCCTGGAACCTACCCTCACCTGGCCCTCAGCCAGGGCACAGAAAACTGGAATTCAAATTAGAGGAGTGTCCTGTGTTGTAGCATAGGATGTACACAAAGTATTTATTCTGTCACCATCTTCATGAACTGTTGAAACCAAGTGGGGCAGTGTTTTCCCAGGCTCCCTCCCTCTGGACAATCTTCTGCCAATGGCCCATCAATGTCTTGCCCAGGACTCACAGGTAACTCCCTCCAGGAGTTATCTCTGTTTAATGGGCCATCAAGGACCCACTGCATGAGTCATCATCCCATTGTGAGATGCAANGACTGCTTCCACCACCCTGCTCAGGTTGTGTTCTGACTCTGTCAGTGGTCTTTTGTGTTATTGCATTTATTTTATTTTATTTTTCCTTTTTTACCTTTCTTCTTATTAAATTGTATTTCTGACTTGGAGCCTCTCACTCGTTTTGCTTTCAAACCACGACAAGGAGGAAAATGCTTTCCCATGCCAGCAGAAGTCAGATTAAAAAAAAAATAAATTTTAAAGTTCCCATCTTTCTGAGGACAAAATGGATTCTGTGATATTTGGTGCAACTTCACATCTCTGCAGACTCACAGACTGACTAGCTTGGAAGAGACCTCCAAGATCATCGAGTCTAACCCTTAATGCCTCAACAGATGATGCAGGAGGTGGAGGAATGTGGGGATGTGGTTGTGGAATCTGAAATGAGGGCTCCACTCTGCTTCCAAATTTTGTTCCTCTCCCTTGCCTCCACAGGGATCCACAAGCCATTATCTCTGGCAGCTCCAGGAGCTTCCAAGGTTCCAAAGAGGAATCCTTCTGGAAGGAAGGAAGAAGGAAGTCCCTCTGTCCCAGCGTCCATCAGCACAACTTCTTTACAGCCCTTGGGCTTCTGCAAATCCTGCAGCCTGCAACGCTTCCTCTTTTTTTTTGTCCTAAAATTCACTGAAACTGTGACCTTTGGTGAGGACTGGAATGTCTGGGAAGAGATTCCTGCTCTCAGCACTGAGCTCTTGCTTAAAACTGTGAGAGAGTTTTCCCACTTGCTTCCCTTCTCTGCTCTCCTCTCGTTAAACAGAGGCAATTTGGAGCCACAATATTTATAAATGATTTAGCCCTGGGCTGTGCTGAGCCACTGAAAGAATCATTTGGTTCTCCCCCACACCAGGACTTCACACCAGTGGGGATTTGGACACGGGGAGGGCAGATCTTTTGAAGTTCCTCTTGTAGGTTTTATCCTCTCCCCCACTCTTTCCATCTGCAGGAAGATGCAATAATTCACCTGTCCCCATTTCTGGATGTATTTTCAGGCACTGAAGAGCTTGACCACTCACTGTTAATCAATAGAGTTGGAGTGTAGCCATCAGTCTATTACTGTTTCAAGCTTCTTCAAAGCAGAAAATGTCTGGAAAAATGAAAGGCACAGATGAAATACACACATTTTTCTGGTAATATTTCAGAGGCAAGGGCACAGCGGTAGCTTTCTTTTTTAAGCCTGTACCCTATATATAAAATATATTTGAGGGATTTGGAGAATGAAGAAAAATTAAAATAATTAAGGAGCTGACAGGACTGATTTAGAGTCAGGGGAAAGAGGCAAAGGATGAAACATGTGCAGTGTGGTGGAGCAGGGCTGGCAGGGATGGAGAGGACCTGAGGGAAGGGACCCTGGTGCTGCTCCAGGGATGTGCTGGACCAACACATTCCCACCTTCATCCAGGGATGCTTTGAGCTGGTGGGAAAGCAGGAGATGCATCCTGAGGGTACCAACACCCACCCTCAGGAGTGCTGGGACCCAGAGCTTTCCAAATTTAAAGCCCATCCAGGGCTGAAACCGCAGTTGTGGTCCCTCAGTGACATTTTCAGGTGCCACACTGAGACCCTCTCCGTGCAGCTGAGGTCTCTTGGAGCAGCCAAAGAAAAGCATGTCAAATTCCCAACAGAGGGCTGAAAGAGGGAACAGTTTCCCTCTTGGCATGGTGGCATTTTGGCCAGGCTGGCCAAACCTGCACCGCTCCGTTCCCTCCAGGTGACATCCAACCTTCACCTGCAGGGACACCAGCACGGGAGAGGAGCTGAGAGAGCCTGGGCCAGGCAAGGCAGGGGTGTGCAAAGCCTCTCCCAAAGTCCTGGGTTATTTTGGGAAGGCAGCAGCTCTGTGAGCACGTCTGTCCTCGAGGCAGCAGATGGAGGATGCATAATTTAAAATAGGAGTGACCAGAGGAAGGTTTTTCCATCTGCTTTCCGAGCAGTTGGACAAATCCTCTCACATCCGATGCGGCTCCCCCAGGAGCTGCATTTCCAGTGGGCAAACCCAGACCTTCACAGGTCCTGACAGAGGACCACCCTCTCTTATCCATTCCAAGAACCTCTTGGGAGCAGGAATCCTAAATTGTCATGTTTGCCCTGTCCTCATCTGGATTAGGAACACAGAAACAAAACCCCAAAGTTTGATGTTGCCCAGGCAGGGACTTTACCTGCACCCTCACTCTGGTAGTCAAGAGCGCCCTTCAAAAAAAAAAACCAATTTAATTTCAGTGTAGCAACCAGTCCTTTTTGTCCTGCAAAAGCGAATTCAGGTATCTGGAGTTGAGCACATGAACCATTCAGAGAAGATTTGACACAGGAGATGGCTGGACACCTTTCACTGAAATGCCTGGATTTTCCCATGGAAAATCAGAGAATCATAGAATGGTTTGGGTTGGGAAGGACCTTAAAGCTCTTCTGGTTCCAAACCACCTGCCCTGGGCAGGGACAGCTTCCACCAGACTTGAAATTATTTTGGAATGAGAAATATTTTGTGGGGAAAACATTTCAACAACAAACTTTGGAGATCCTGAAGTGCTGCTTTGAGCAGTTTAGAATCAAGACTTCCAGACATCCCATTAATCCCAGATATCCCGTTCATCCATCTTCTCTTTCAATGTCTCCAGACGCACTTTTACTCAATCTAAAGACCATTTGGACACCAAAGATGCCATTCCTGCAGTGCTGAGCTTCACAAGTCTATCCTCTGGTGGAGCTTTTGCCTCACCTCCCTCACAGAGATCAGCCCACATTCTCCTTTATTTCCAATGCCTGCCTCCATCCCAAGGAAGTGCTTTTCCTCTAACGTGATTAGGTACTCACTGGCAAGCTGCCTGGAAAGCAAAAAATTGGGGTGGAAAAGTGGATTTTCCAGTGGTGAGAGCGAGCTGCACGCTGGTCTCACTTCAAAATGTTTGCACAGCCAGAATATCTGCAGCGTGAGTGATGCAGAGAAAGAGATTCCTCCTCCTCATCATCCTCTCCTCCTCCTCCTCTTCCTGCTGCTGCAAGGACACATTTTCCATTAAGGAGGCTGATGAAGGTCATTGCTCACTCCAGATCTGTTTGGCCACTTGAAAGGCGCCGTGGGCTATGATCCTTCTTATGCCTTTCACAGCCTCTGAACCATCTGGACAGCTCAGAAGAGGCATCTGTTCACTCTGGTTCCTTGCTGGGATGGAGACAGGAGCCAGTGGAGTTTGTCCTGCAGTTCTGGTCTCCCTCAGCATGGATCTGCTTTGGTCAGGAACAGCATGTGTCTGGAACACGGGCAGGGGCAGAGATCTCAGTGAATCGATGATCTCACAGGTCTTTTCCAACAGAAATGATTCCATGGAGGATTGAGGAGAGCAACACCACTGTCATGGGTCTAAAATGGACAAGGTTGGACAGGGCTTGGAGCAACCTGGCCCAGTGGAAGGTGTCCCTACCCAGGGCAGGGGGTTGGAATGAGATGATCTTTAAGGTCCCTTCCCACCCAAACCATTCCATGACTTGAGATGATCCCATGGGCTGCGCGTGGCTGGAAGTGAAATGGGGCAGGATGAGGAAAGGCACCAATGCAGTGACCACAGGTGACCCTGTGAAAACCTCAAAAGGACTTGTGCCCACCGTGAGAGCTGCGAAAAAGATACACAGCACCTCCTCAGAAGCAGGGCCCAACCTCAGACCTTCTTCTTTTTTCCAAACCTGTTTCTGCTCCCAGAGAGGGCTTGAAATGTTCACAGCAAGCTCCAAGCATTTTCCCAGCCTTTAGTGCTTCCTGACTACCAAACTAAATTCTTAATCCAGTACATCCAGTCAGTCCTACACGTCACAATGCTCTAATTGTGGGAAGCCGATCTTTTCCTTTCCTCCTTTATCCCAGTTTTGCCATTCCTCATGCTTTGTGCTGTCTGAATGTCAAGTCTTCTTCCCACCTGGATGAACTGTCCACCTTCTCAAGGTCCTTTTTGATGGAAAGGACCTGAGTGTGGACACCAAATCACCTCCAAGGCCAGCGTGGAGCTTGTGTGAATCCTCCAGTCCCTCACTTTCACCCCATGGGAGAAGGAACCAACCAGTCCAATTCTCCGCCATCTGGAGATTGGGAAGGAGGATTGTCTCACAGCCCTCCTGGTTTGTTTTACCAGCTGATGTCTAGATAAACCTCCAGTGCACATCAGCACTGCTGGAAACTTCAGAGAGAACCAGAGGATGACCCTACAGAAGGGCTGGTCCTACCAGTTACCTTGTCCAGGAATTGATGAAATGCCCAACAATCCAAATTTCCCTTGGCCTCCCCTTGGGATTTTTCCTTTTGAATGCTTGAGACAAGGTTCTCCTGTGGATGGGTTGCTGACAGGGTTTATTTCCACTTTTTTTTTTCTTTTCCTGGACCACAGAGCAAGTAGGTGCAGCTTCATGTATAAAATAACAGCTCATCTTCTTTCAACTGGCTGAAAAAACTCCAACTGCCTCAGCAACCCCTTCCTGCCTCCAGGCCATGATGCTGGGAAGAAGAAACGTGTAAAAAACGACAAGAAAAGGGAATTTTACCATAATAAATGTCAATGCACTTAAGGAGCACATGTTTGCTTTCACTGGGCTCAGCTCCAGCGTGTGTTCTCTTAATTACCCAGGGCTGGGATCTCTCCTGGGGTGGATCGAGTGCCAGGGGCTGCATGAGATGGAGCTGAGTTGGGTCATTTTTCCTGGCTACAACTGCTTGAAAGTGTATTTCCTGAAGTGGCTTCCCTTTGGGAATGGGTTGTGCTCATCACTTTTCAGGAGAGATGTTTGTTGCGAGGAGGGAAATTGAAAAGGACGTCTTTCCCTGGAAATGTCTGTCCCTGTACAACAAAATGAGGGACAACCCCTGCATGGAATTAACGTGTTTCTGGGGCTCACCACACTCATTTGACACCAGCGTTATCAGATTAGGGTCTATCTGTTAGTGGCAGTTGGACACTATCAGAATGAAGCAGCTCAAAGGCATTTCTAAGCTGGATGTTCCTTCCACGGGCAAATTTTTTACTTTTCACCTTCCCACAGCAAAAGCTTGCTCTGAACTTTCCAGGAAAAAATTGCAATCTCCACCCTGTGCTGCTGCTGACCCTCAAAAGAAGGGGAAGGGATGCGCAGTGATCCCAAAAATGATGTGTAGCCTCCTCTTCTCTGGACACTCTGGGCACTCTGAGCTCCCTACAGGCACAGCAGAACCTGATTCTCCCCATGGATTTCCTGCCCTGCAGCAGGAGAGTTTATCCCAGAGAAGGACATTTGTCCTTTCCCTGGGGATATTTACAATGGGGAGAATAAGCTGGATGCAGCAGAGGCCTGGGGAGAACTGGGTAATGGTGATGAGATTTCTCCTGCCCTTCTTAGTGCCCTGGGGGATCTCTGGGGCCACAGTGGCAAAGCAAACCAGAGCTTAGGGAGCTCATTTAACAAATTGAATCTTTTACCTCTCCTCAGGGGCATTGCCTCCTCTGGCAGCCTTAGGCAGGATCTGAACTGTCCTGCTCTGTGCCTTTAGTGTCCCTATATCCTCCATATGGAAATATATAAAAATATAAATATATTGGGCCTGAATCTCCTCCAAGTATGCACCTACCAACTATGAACCAAATTGTGGTGTCCAAATTCCTCTTCTCACCAGCCTGACTCACAGAACCATGGAATCATTTAGGTTGGAAATGATCAATCTGTGATCAATCACCTCCTTGTCACCCAGCCCAGAGCACCGAGTGCCACATCCTTGGACACCTCCAGGGGCAGGGACTTCTCCACCTCCCTGGAGAGCCCTTTCCAACACCTGACCACCCTTTCCATGAAGAAATTCCTCCTGAATGTCCATCGATTCCCAGCACAACGGAGGAAGAGGTTGCTGCTCCTGAGGGCAGGAGTGGTGGCATCTTTCCATCCAGGAGCTGCTGGGATCAACTCCCCATCCCACCACAGTGACAGCAGCTCCTCCTCACCCCTGTGCACGTGCCTTGCTCACCTCTCCAGTTCTGCTGTTCCTTTGCACTCAAACCAACCCCATTAATTAATCCTCCTTTCCCCTCAATCCCTTTTCCACCCTGTAACACACTAAAACAGCTCTGCCAGATGCATTCCCAGGGCTGGAATGGCTGCAGAGGGTGACAGAATGAGAGCACACAGCCTCAAGCTCCACCAAGGGAAATACAGGCTGGATATCAGGAAAAAGGTTTTTACGGAAAGGATAATAAAGTATTGGAATGGTCTGCCTGGGGAGGTGGTGGAGATTCACACAGAGATTCACATCTCTGGATGTGTTTAAAGCAGACTGGATGTGGCACTTGGTGCCATGATTTAGTTGAGGTTGGGTTGGGTTGGACTTGATGATCTCAGAGGTCTCTTCCAACCTTGTGATTCTGATTCTGATTCAGATCCTGGAGTCTTGAGGGCTTTAGTGGGGCTGGTTGATGGTAACATCTGCCTTTCATGGCACACTAAAAGTGCCAGCAGCTGGACAGGGCAGGATTTGCCAAACTCCACATTAGAGGCCCAGGAGTTGAGGAGTTTGAAGGCAGAAGCTTCTTTTGCTCACTTTTGGGCCTGGGGTTTTAGGTGGCTTTCCACCTGTGGGTGAGTTGTTTAAGCATCCAAAAAATTTCAGTACAGGATAACTCATCCTGTCTTCATTTTAAAAAGCCAGTAACACTTAACTCTGGTGAGATTTAGTCCAGGGGGCTTTTTAACTTTTTTCTCTTTTGGCACATTCACTCTTGGACAGACTCCCCAGGGAATGGGGCATGGCCCTGAGGCTGCCAGAGCTCCAGGAGGGTTTGGACAACACTCCCAGGGATGCACAGGGTGGGAATTTTGGAGTGTCTGTGCAGGGCCAGGAGTTGATGCTGGTGAGTCTCTTCCAAATTCTCAGAATATTCCATGATTCCATGAGGTTAAGTAGGTCATCATCCAGCTTAAAAACCCCCAAATCTTCTGATTTTCTTCCTGGATTCCAAGACTCCAGAGAAAGGGCTTTGTTGTGACATGTGGTCAATTAGAAAAGCTCTTCCACAAGACCAAGACTGTCCCAATCACTTATAGTTCCACCACAGCAGCTCTGCTGGACTTCTTGGTCTCTCCAGGCATCCCCAGGGAATGTTTGGTTCAAGGATTTCCATATTTGCCTTGCCCATGATTTGTAAAATGCTGGACTGAAAGGTACCTTGAGTAGGACTCACGAGATTCCTCTCAAAATGTACATTTCAAAAGCTGGCCTGAACTCAAAATGTGGTAGAACATCAAATTATGGTTGAGCTCTTGGTGAGAAAGTTCTTCTCCGAGCCAAAGCCATTGATGTGGAATTATGAACCCAAAGCAAAGCCAGCTGTGGGCTTTTAGGTCCTGGCTGGTTGTAGGATCACAATACTCCAGTTATGTGTGCTCAAACCACCCCAAAACTGCACAAACCTCAAGCATTTTGTGTTTCCTCTCTCAGAAAGAAATGACAGCCTGACATTTGGGTGAAATCTCTGTCTATTTGTCAATCCTGGGACTTTGGCATGTCATGAACCACCAAGTTTCCCACAAAATATCCCAGGGGAGGGGAAGAACTCTCAGGTTCTGGATCTTGGCGGGCACTGCTGGAGGAGAGAACCCACTTAATCCCCCAGCTCATGTCCCTCTAACAGGATTAACCACTGATAAAATTGGGTTCTGGCTGTTTGGAGATAGTTCCAAGGAGCAATTGCTGCAGGGAGGGAGGTAACACTGGGGAAGTGGCATCGTGCAGAGATTTTAAACTCCTCTGCATCCTCTGAGTGGCAAAGGCTGAATTAATTTGTGTGGC
>VWZU01003748.1:204498-269795 GCA_013397095.1 Sterrhoptilus dennistouni | reverse complement strand
GGGAGGGTGAGTGAGCAACTTTCGTGCTTAGTGTTTGGCCAGTTGTCAAACCACAAGACCCACTTAATACTATGCACTCTGGCTCAGGTGTTCCTGGGGTTATTTTTGAAATGAGTCCCGTTGTCCTTCTTTCTGGGCTGCCGTGTCCCACCAGGCCTTGTTTTTCTAGGTCCCAGAATGGTGTTCCAGGTGGTGGCATGAGGCACAGGGTACATCTCCAGCCATGCAGTGGTTGTCTCCACTGTTGTAAGCATGTAGTGCTTGCCTTGGCAAGTTTGTGTGAGTGTGATGTAATCATTCTGCCAGGTCTCCCCACATTTATATTTCGAACATTGTCACCCGTACATAGGGGTTTTACCCTGTTGGCCTGCCTAACTGCAGTGCATGTTTCACAGGCATGGATAACCTGGCAGGCAGTGGCCGTGGTTAAGTCTATCCCTCAATCACAAGCCTGTCTCTATGTTGTATCTCTCCCCTGATGACCTGAGGCATCATGGGTCCATCAAGGCAGAAATAATTCACCTTAGTGTTGCCAATCCAGATCTAACTTAGTTTGATCTTGGCAGCTTGATACACCTGTCGATTGTTGCAGTGATCTTCAGCAGTGCCTCTCCTAGGTGCATGTGCATCTACATGACCTACTTTTACAGCCAACTTTTCTATCCCAGGCAGTGAAGTGTCATCGCAAGTCAGCTGCCCAGATGAGTTTACCTCTGCCCTGACAATTTTTCCATTATTTTAGCCACCTCCACAGAGCATCCGCGAATCAGTGTGGAGGTGCAGTGTTGGCTATTTTTCTTGTACAGGAATACCTAAATCCAGCTGGACAGCTTTCAGCTGCAACCTGAGTTCATCTGCTTTGTCCCTTAATAGTTTCTGCAACTCATTGCATAGGAAAACATACAGCAGCTTTCACATTTTCAGTTTATTCATACAATATAGACTGAATGAGTCAGTGACGAGAGCCTGTTACGTTTCATTTTCAGCTAGCTGATTATATGCTGGGGACTCCTCAGCATATGACACCTTTTGCTCATCCTCCACCTCCTTTGATGATAGTTTTAAATGTTGACCTTCAGGCCAGATTGTGATAATTTCAAAGATCCCCTGGCACTTGCAGTTTCCTGTTCGAGTCAGGTGTGTGATCAGTGGAACCCACTTGGTAACATCAGTGGTGTGATGTATGCAAGGGACCCTTTGAACATCCAGCCCAGCAGTGACAGTCAGGGTGCTAGAAGAAGCTGTGCTTCAGTGCAAATCACTTCTGAAGAAGCTCACATCCTTTCATAAGCTGCCAACATCTCTTTTTCAATTGGGGTGTAGCAGGCCAGAGATCCTTTGTATCTCCAACTCCAGTACCCCAGCAATCGTTTTTGACTTTGTTTTGCCAGAGACTCCAGGAAGTACCATCTCCCTGGCTGCCATATAGAGAACGTTTTTCACACTTTGTCCTTTTCTTAGTGGCTCAAGAGCTACTGCATGGACAATCTGCTGTTTAATTTGTTCCAAAGCTCTTGTTCTCAGGTCCCCACTTGAAATCATTCTTCTTCCATTCTTCTTGCATAATAAAGAGAGGGCTTACAGTGTGACTGTAATGTGCAATATACTTCGTCCAAAAAAACCACAGCACCTAAGAAAGCCATGTTTCCTTCTTGTTGGTTGGTGGGGACATGGCTGTTGTTTTGTGGACCGCATCTGTTGGAATGGGATAATCCATCTTGCCATTTTAACTCCTAAAACTGAATTTCCTGGGCAGGACCCTTAAGCTTGTCTTTAGGAGGACTTGAATTGTCTTCTCTTGTTTCTGAAAAGTTTTCTGCAGTGTTGCCCCACATGATAATGTCATCAATGTACTGTAACTGTGCTGGAGTCTCACCCTGTTCCAGCACAGTCTGGATCCATCATGGCAAATAGTGGCATTGTATTTCTTTCTATCCCTGGGGCAATTGCTTCCAAGTGTACTGGACATCCTCCAGGTGCTGCTTTCCTGCCCTTACCTCCAGCACTGCCTCTGGGAGTCCATTCATAATTGCACCTAGTCTGGAAGGGGAACAGGGAAGGTTGATTTTCCCCAGCTTTTTACCCACTTTTCCTTCTTCAGACCTGTAGTTACAGCTTTTGAAAATTTTTAATTTCTTGTGTATATTAAGGAAAGAACGTTCTTGCTGCTACATCTGCCAGATCTCCTCAGTGCCATCCACATCATGTTTAGAGTTACAAAACAAAAAATTACAGACTGGAAGATGACCTTAGGTGATACAGAATAAGCTTAAGGCCCTAGCCATGCCCTGTCATGGCTACTGAAAAAATTAACTGTTACTGTCCTGCCCAGAAAGAGGACACAGTCCAGTAGTACATTTTAATAGTACATTAGATCTCATGTAAGTATGGTAGTTGCTCAAGTGCAAAGGAGTAGGTTAGCCTTTCCTCTATACTTCAGTAAATAAATAATAAATGTGTAGAGAAGCTTGGGAACATTATAAATAAATGTGTAGAAAAGTTTGGGAACTAAGTAGTATTTGTTTGTCCAGCTTGGTAAAGGTAAGCTTGAAACTTTCCACATAGACTATAAATATTACATACTAACCATAGAAGACCTGGTGACTTTGGAAACCCGTGTCTATTTAGTTATCTAAATTGTGATATGTTGTGAACAACATGTGTTTCTGTAAAGCTCCTAAACATTCACAGACAGCAAGTGATTGTGCTAATGAGCTGCAAATAAGGTGTTATATGCATCTTTGTTCTAGACAAGATGGCAAGCACATATTAACTTTCTTTTTCCCTAAATTGCAAAAAAATTAGTAAAATAGCCTATCTTGGTGGAGGACTGATCAGCTTCCCAGCCATGTTTTAGAAACTTAAGAGTATAGCAGTGAAAATCAGGAGGAAAATGCCCTGTGACCATATGTTACCGAGATAAAAAGCAAAACAAAACAGAACACCATCTTTTTATCAAGAAGGCAAATGTGTTTTAACGCATCATGTAGTAGATAGAAGTTTAAAGATTTAAGACTTGGTGATAAATTGATATTTCAGCTATCTTTTCTGAAAAAGAACAGGATGAATTTGAAAAATGTCAAGTGCGATGTTTACCTATGTTGTTTTAGAAGTTATTTAGGAATAGATAAATCAATGCAAACATTAATGAAACATCCATGTAAGAGTTCTATGGTCAAAACTTGAAACTGATATCATTTTCAGAGAGATCAAATGGGCCTGTGTGGAGAAACAGCAATTTTCTGGCAAAACTCAAGTATAAACAAGGAGTGTGCAAAAACCGGAAGCCAGGAAAGCAGGTAAACTGGAAAGAACATAGAGACACTGTCTAAGCATGCAGATCTGTTGGGAAAGCTAAAACCCATATGGAATTGAATCTGGTACGCGATGTTGAACAACAAATCACAGAATCATGTAGTAGTTTGGGTTGGAAGGGACCTTATCAGCTATTTCCTGTCCACAGGCAGGGACAGCTTGCACTAGGAAGACTTCTATAAGCACACAGGAAATTAAAGGAAAGCTAGAAGCAATGTGAACTTGCTACTGAATGGTAGAGAGATAGAAGACCTCTCTCTCCCTGGTGAGAGAGCATAGAAGACATTAAGGTAGTATATTCCTTATTTACCCCAGTATTTACTGAGGTAAATTATTTTTCATTTTATTTTTTATTTTATTTTTATTTTTTATTTTATTATTTTTTCTTCTCTCTTCTAGTGAGAGAAGCTTTCAGCAATCCGCAGAGATCAGATGGACGGTTTTGAATGAGGAAGACATTCCCATAATGGAAGACAGTTGGGTTAGAAAATAGTTAAGCAAATTGTAGAGCCCTGCCATAGGCACAAGTGCAGAGGGAGCTAGCTGATGTCACTGACAGGGTACTCCTAATAGTTTCTTAATGATCATGGTAACTGGGAAAGATGTCTTAAGATTGCAGCCCTGTGGTCAGGAAGGGCAGAAAGGAGGAGTAGAAAGTGGCTGCTCAAATCTCAAGTCAGTCCTTAAGAAGGTGATAGATCAACTACTCTGGGGTACCATTTTCCAGGCAATGTGTACAAAAAAGGTGCCGAGAAGCAGTCAGCATGGGTTCACCAAAAGCAAGTCTAGCTTAAGCAACTGATCATTTTCTAGCAGGAGGTGACAGGCTTGGTAGAAAGAGGAAACCAATGTTTCCTCTTAGGCTCCAGGCTATTGTCTGCCTTGACAGTGGGAAGGCTATTTGCACTGTCTCCCAAAAGATCCTCGTAGAGAAGCTGAAGAAGTATGAGCTGGATGAACAGACACTTAGGTGGATTAAAAACTGCTTAAATGACTGGCACCAAAGGGTAATAAGTGGTGGCAGAAATTCCTTAGTCGTGTACCTAGGCTCAATATAGGTTCCAGTCCTATTTACCATCTTCAGTAATAATTAGCATGTTGGATGACTGTGCCCTCAGCAATTTTCCTGGTAGTACAAAACTGAGGAGTGACTCATAAACCAGCAGGTTTTACTGCTGTTCAGCAGGCGGCAGAAAAGGACCAACAACAGCCTTGTGTAAGTTCAAAAATTGGAATTCCAGATCTGGTACTTGAGAAAGTCTAACCCTTAGTACCATAACGTGGTGGAGGCTGACTGGCTGGAAAACAGCTTTTCTGAGGCCTGGGCTCAGCGGACATCAAGCTGAACAAAAGTCAGCAATTTACCCTTAGCTGCAGAGGTGGCTAATGATATTCTGAGCTGCAGGAGAAATGTTGTCAGCAGGTCTACAGAAGTGATCCTTGCCATCTTTTCAGCACTGGTGCGGCCACATGTAGACTAGTCTACCTGATTTTGCGTGTTGCTGTTAGGGACATGAAAGAACTACACACTCACCCGTCAGGTTGAAGTGAGGAAAGAAGGGCAGTTTACTATGATTTGGGGTTTAAATAGGATTTGGAATTTGGTCAAGGGTTGATAGATGAGAGGAACACCTCTCTGACCCCAATGGTCAATTCAGAAGTCTATCACAGAGAAATATGAAAACAATCTACATTGTTTTGAGAAACTCCAGAAGAAATGTGTAAACAATCATCAGAAGGCTAAAGATCAGGGCAGCATCTGGGCTCCCTAGTACAAGTGAGACATGGAGACATACTGGGAAGAATCCAACAAAGGGCCACTAAGATAATGAAGGAGCTTGATCATCCCTTGCGTGGGAAAAGACTTAGAGAGCGGAGACTACTTTGCCTGGAGAACAGAAGGCTCAGGGGTATCATACCAATCCATATTAATACCTGCATGAAGGGTGCATTAGAGTACAAAGCCAGGCTCTTTTTAGTGGTCCCCAGTGACAGGATCAGAACCTGAAACATATCTATTGGCTATTAGTTGGTGACATACTTCTCTCCATTTTTGGAATCACAGATGAATAAGGAAGTGGTTTATTATTATTATTATTNTTTTTAACATTTTAAATAATGAAATAATATATTTCATAGTTTCTTTAGCAATCTGATTACATTTAGCAGCATTAATTCTGGAGAACCAGCTTTATACTGTCGTTTTTTCATTATAAAAAACCAGCTGTTTAATCTTTATCAGCTATTTAAAGAGTTCTGATTTTTAGAAGGAGCTGTAGAAATTGCATTCAAATATTCTGTTGTTCTGCAGTAATTTCATTATTTTCTTATGTTCTTTTTTAATGTTACTTATCTCATATTTTCTGGTTATTCATTAAATATTCACGCTTCTGTGCAGTTCATGACAAGCATGTATATGACATTTTCTGTCAACTCTTCACAATCAGCTTGAATTATTAACTGTTTTTCAACATATTTGAAATGCATTTCCCTGTTCTTTGTTCTGTAATCCAACACCTAAGAAACTGGGACAGATTATCTCTGGAATGTTTTGTTTTGTTTATTTTTTTTGCAAAAACTTACAGTCTTCTCTGAAATGTTTCAGTTACTTGGAAGTCTGGTTTCCAGTTTGCAAACAGTATGATCTCTGGTTTTGCATTAATTTGAGAACCAAAATATCTGTCATCTAGGTGAGCTTTGAAAGTAATTTGTATCCACTGCATCTTGTCATATATGTAATTTCATAGTAAACATGGCATTGCATGAAGCGCATTTGTTGATAAAATATCGTGGAAATACACAAGTTAAGTATCTACTCAAATGTCTTAGCTGTTAGTGCAGAACATTCACTCAGCAAACAGTTTTCAGAAATGTGAACAAATGATAATGTGTATTTATAATCAAGGTAGTTTCTTTTTTTCCTCAGCCCTTTTTTTTTTTTTTTTTTTTTTTTTTGCAGTAGAGGACTCACAGAAGATGTTTAATGCTTCCATATCACATATAGTAGCCGTTGCAATTTTGACTAAATCTTTGCTTTCATTTGCTTTTATACTTTGTATATACAAGGACCTTAGGTACAGAAATTTTCTTTTTGTTCCTTTGAATCAGCAGTGTTTTTACTGAAGTGTCCATCCTCACAATTCACTCACACAGTCTCACAATCAGTAACAAAGTCTAGCTATGTTCATGAAATACATCATTGTGGATAATTTTGTTGCAGCTTTTTAAAAATTTCTCTCATTTAAAAAAAGGTAGATATAAACAGAATTTGATTTATGAACCAGTTGTATACTTTTCTTGATGAGATTTTGTGTGATACTAGAAAGCAGATTCACTAAGTGTCTTCATTCCTAGCAAAGGTAACTTCCTGCAACACTGATTGCACATGTTCTGCTATTTACTTTGGCTTATTCCCCCAGTAGGATTTAGATCGTATCCAAAATTCTAATTTCACCTAATTTTCTGTCTCTATGTCAAATAATATTTACTTCTAGCTTGGACTTTTTCTCTGAGCTTTTATAGAAAAACCCTTGGCTTTAATAGACGCTGATCCAAAACTACATTTTAGGGTGGTAGATTTTTAATTTCTGAAGAATACACAGCTTGGTTTGTTTATTTAATTTTGTTTGGTTATGTTCCCTGTCACATCCTTACCCCCTATGAAATGTTACTGTACTGTATAGTGGAAGCAGGTTGATGTTTGGCCCTGGCTACTTTCTCATTTCTCTACCCCAGCTGTGAACTGGGGGAGAGAATAGTGAAAGTGAGAAAACTTGTCTGTTGAGAAAAATACAATTTACTAAGTGAAAGAAATAGGAGAAAAGAAAGTAATAATGCAAAGACAGTCACTCACCAGCTTCCACAAGAAGTGTGTTTATACCCAGATGGTCTTTGAGTAATAGCTACACCCTAAAAACTCTTGCTTCCATTTTCATTACTGAACATGATGTTACATGTCATGGAGGATCCCTTCAGTCAGTTGGGATCAGGTGTTCCTGCTTTGTTTCCTTTCAGCTTCTAGGCCATTCTATCCTACTCTGTCTGAGTTTGTCTTAAAAGCTGAATTTGTATCTTTCCTGTTGTTTGGCAGTGTTCCTTCAGAAACAGAAGCAGAAAATGCTGTATTGACTCTCCTTCAAATACACAAGAGATTTTCACAGATAAATCATTACTCTCACAGTTGTACCTTATGTTGCAAAGGTGAAGAGAATATAGAAATTCTTGCTGGGCAGAGAGACACATAATGGGCCAACCTGGCCATCTAAGCAAGAACTATCACATCATCGTCGTGTTCAGGGATAAATCTAACTCTAAAATGTATTGTAGTTCTTCTAATTGATTAATTAAAAAAAAATAAAAAGGAAAGGCAAAGGCAACATTCCAGTAAAGGGAACATATTTAAGTGGAAGAAGCATGTATTCTGATACATTTAGTAAAAGAAACACTGCTTTGGAAATTCAGGACACTCATGCAACCTTGGATTAGTTGACAGCTATGAGTATGCTTAGAAGCAAAGTGTCTGAAAGCAGCCAATTTGTATATGTGACAATATTTTTTCAATGTACTGTTTTAGAAATGTTTTCTGCTGGTGCCAGATGCGTTTAGACTCAGAGCTGGCAGTTCTGAAGTTGAGGAAACCTTTAAGAGGAAGAGAATTTACATTTTCTTTTTTTCAGTCTAACCTTTGTCTGCCAGATAATAGCATTTTAGTATGGCACTTTGAGTTGGATTTTTGCTGGAAAGGGACAAGCAAAAAGGAATGTTGGCAAATGTAGTGAGTGAACTTTACTGGTCATATTAAAAGCAAGTAAATGACTGAACAAACTTTTGGCCATATGCTGCTTTTAGTGTGTAAATATCAGCTAGTTAGATAAATTAGAAGAGGTTATGAAGTATCTAGGCTACACAGGTACCTCAAATGATAGCTGCTATATCCTGGCCTGTTACAGAAGTCTGTATCCTAACAGAAGACCTAAGGTTTTGGAAAAAATTTGCATTAAAAAAAATTCAGGCAGTCAGCTAGCAGGTTTTGTCTTTTCTAACAAAAATTATCTAATCTAATCCATAAAGAAGAGAACTCCAAAAGAAAAGCTTCTTTGACTTTGTGTCAGAAGACATAAAAACTCTGAAAAAAGTTTCACTGACAACATTTGACAGCATGTTTTATCTCAGTACTGTAAATAGTAGAATACTCCCTGTTATGGAGGCTTTTAAAAGTATAACAGGTTATTGTAGAGCTGTTGATTTTGTACCTCATTGTGACAGAGAATTCGTTGTAAAAAATATAATTGGACTCTGTCAGTTCAGAATTTAGGCAATATCATCTGAAAAAAGAGAAATTATATGAGTGAAATACTCCTGTTATATAAAATAAAGTGACCTTAATCATTACAGGTAAGATTTGGACAAACATGTTTCCAAACCATATAATTTTAAAAGGGAACAAAATAAAATGTAGATTAGAGCAATTAAATTCCATCTGATTTTGTTGCAGACAAAAAAGCCAAGTGAAGTGTAACGTAAATGATTTGTTCTGGTTCTGTGGGTCATAGAGGGATCAGACCCACTGCTCAGATTTCCTGGAGCATTTTTACGACAATTGATCAAGGAACATAGAACTAAAGAGAACCAGCTCTATGGAGAGCACAGTCCTCAGAGCTTTAGATTAATTAAACTCATAAAAACAGTTTGGACAGAGTTTTAAAACCAGGTGTATCTGCTTTCTTAACTGCTGGAGCAGATGACCCTTATGAAGACTATTTAAATGGCTGTCTTGCTGACAAATCAAATCCTGTAGAACCTGAAAAGAATTAAAGTTCAAAATTACAAGTATTTGCTGCCTACACAGACTTGAGAGTGAAAGAGCTGGTGCTCTTTTTGCCTGCCAGTTCTGTATACAAAATCACCACATAAGATTTTAGTTTCAGGATAACATTCCTTGCACTAAAAGGTCTTTCTCTGCGCATAGTTATGCTTAATTAAAATACTTTAATATATTTTGAATGCTGTTACCAGTATTTTTTAAATTACTGATGACATTTACAAATATTGTGTGATCATCTAGACAGCACTCTTATCCTTCTAGACTAAACAAGAATCAAATTATTTCTGCATTTCAGAGACCATTAGATGTTCTCCTGTTCCATTAAGAAATTGTGACCTGGAGGAGTGCTTCTTTTCTTTCTCCAGTCTCATAAATGTCTTTCATGTGGTCTTCAGAATATTTTTTAATGTGTCTTTGATTCTATATGATTCTTAAATCCCTCTTCTGAAAATCTGATGTTAGATGTCTTCAGGATACTTGTTTACAATTTTTAATGGCAGCCTATTCTTTTGAAGCAGTATATAAGCTTTGATGAAAAGAGCTTTTCTCCACTTTCTCTTATTTGTTGTTTTGGGGCAGAACATTGTCAGAAAGGCATGAAGGAAAAGTCAGATATTTATAGTATCACTGTGTGCAGTCCAGAGCTAGGTGAGATATTTTAATTTAATTTAAAAAAAATTCTTCATCTAAAACACAATCAATATCAGAACATGTTTTTGTAATTTCTTTCCAAAAGAATGCTTGACCAAATTTCAAATAGCAAAAGAAAAGCCATTTAATAGTTAGAAAGTTTTTGGTAGGTGTCAGAGCACCATAAGGCAAGAAAAATAAGAAAAGGAAAGGAAATAATTGCAAGGAAACCGTTACTCGTTTGAAGTCAGTGATTCTTGCAGATGTCCTGCATAGAGACTAGAGTTGTGGGTGCCTTCCAACTCATTATATTTTATGTTTCTATGAAAGAGGCCTGCTTATTTTCCAGGAAACAACTTAGTGCCATAGTGGAAGTTGCAGAAAAAGAGTTGTGGGAACATTGTCTAGGAAACTGAGGAATGCACTATGTAGTTTAACTGTTAATGGCTTTACCTGGGGACCAGAGTTGTTTTTAGTATATGAGGTTAGATAAAGTTTCTATTTCTAAAGTAATCAAGGATGTCATAGTATGAGTTCTGATTTACCCACAGTTTTGTGAACTTTTTGGCACAGGATTCTAACTTCATTCATTTGACGTAATTTGTAAATTCACACATTATTACCATGTTATTTATAAAAACATATAAATATATTTAGAGTTGTTTAAAGAAAAACTAGTGGAAATCAAAGGCTCATCTTTTTACTTCAGAACTGTCCTGGCATGGGTAAGAAAAGTACTCTAAATTGTGGTCGTCACTGAGACTCAAGCTACCAGTCCCTGTTGAAGAGACGAGGTTTTAGTATAAGCTGCAGAATCTGAGCTGTATTCTGCTAACAGGAAAAGAGGCATGAACAAACAATTGATTTGTTTGAGTTTGGAGAATTCTGGAGCTATAATAAAATAGAACATGTTTGGACTTCTTCAGATGCTCTGCAGAAATCCTTAGCATTAGATCTAGTAGGTTCATCCGCCATGCAATTTATATGGCAAATTTGATAACCTTTTCAAAGTTAGAAGCATCAAAGTGTAGATTTCATGAAAATCACCACAAACTACAGATTAAAAAGTATGATGAATTTTGCTATGGTTGAGTCTTTGTGAAGATCAACAGACTGTCAAACCAACTAAAATATCTACTAAATTTAACTAAATTCTAAAAAAATCTTAAGCAAAGTAACCCCCAGAGTTTTATGAAATTTAAACTATCAAGGATATGCCTTGTATTTATAAATACATAAATGAAATACAAGGAATAAGTAACTAACTTCAGATGTGTTTCAGACAACATACCAGTGTGAAAATCCTTAACCTGCTGGGACCAGAGTATGTAACTGGTGCATGCTGAATCCACTTCAGTTCATGAGCCATGTTACCCAGACCAGAAGCACTATATCTCAAAAAAAAATGAAATCAAGTTAGTTTCCAAAACTGAGTTAAATCTTTTGTCATTAAAAATCAACAGGGAATTGAAGATGTGCCTAAAGTAGCATTCTTGTGGTATGCCATTTATAGTGTTTTATGTATGTGTTAAAACTTAATGGATTGGGTGGAGAGAAGTGGAAAGGGAAGTCCCAGTCCAAATATTTGTGTAGTGGAAAAGCAGTTAGTTCTTTAAGAGACCTAATCTTGATAGTTCTTTAGTATGTTTTGAGTCAAACTACACTAGATCAAATAGATGGGATTAGCACTTTAAAGGAGACAGAGACCCTCTCCTTCAATGTACAGTAGTTTTTGTGGCAACGTAAAAACATTGTATGTTATAACACTAGCATAAAATCGTAGTAATTTAGTATTAGTTCTGTATGAGTTTTAATAGTTGTCCAAGAATACCACAGACGCAAAAATCATTCCTGATGTTAGATACTGAGATCCAGAGCCTACTGGCCATGCTACCTTGTTTACAATAGCTGGAGAGTTCAGAAATTTGCCCTATTTTAATTTGGAAGTCACTTTTCATTAAGCACCCTTTTAATATATGTAGCAGTATTATTTGCCATGAGCTTTATGCAGAATCAATGTTTCAAAGCTATCATGGGGTAGAAGTGAATTATTTACGTAAGGGTATTGTTTTAGCTGAAATCTTTTCATCAAAGGTGTATTTGGAAATAATTAATTTTACAAAGATTGTGGGGATATGATACGACCTTTTTTAAATGGCTGGGAGGAGAAAAAAGGAAAAAATGTATAGCTTGTGACCCCATGAATTTGAAGACATCATTCTATATAAATTACACCCTTTCAGGTTTCATGGAAGTATAAGACAGTGAACCATAGCAGTGTGCAGTAAACCCTTGCAATAAACTGATTTACACTTCAAAATAGATGCATTTAAGGGGCAGGGCAGGATACATTTGTTTATAAATTACTTTCTTTCTTTTACCTATCTTAATCACTTAGTGACTGTGTTGTTAATTTAGTTTAATTTCTACTTTTAGATAAGTTTTCTAACAGAAGTTGACATAAAAGCCTTTGTGGACAGGCATGATTGGTTCTGTTTCTATGGCAACATGGGTGAATAGAAGAATGATTTCCTTTTGGAACCTTTCCTAAAAGCTGTTTTGTACCCTATAACGATATCTCTAGATTGCCATCCCTTGTCAGAGGTGAACGAAGATCACATCGAGGGTCAGCTTTGTTCCTTGTGTTTATAGATTATCCTCTGCAATCAAAAGACTGCACTGCTCTTCTTTTTCTTTGTGGTGCTGAACCAATTCCCTTCTCTACTATACATTGATGATAGGAAACTCAGCAAGATCTTCGTTTTTTCAAAACATAACAAATAAACTAGGACTAGACCAACTATTGCACTGTATTAAAAGTGTCTCTGGCAGCTATTTCAAGTTCCTCATTTTTCAGTTATACATGCATTTGTAAATAATTTACTTTATGCATCTTACTCTCTGGAAAAGCCTGAAATATTAAACAGCAAGTTGAACAGTTCAGTTCAGTGCTTTGATTAAAAAAGAGATAGATCTTACTTAGTATTCTTGATCTTGGTAGATCTTGAGGCTTAGTATACAAATACCTTTTTTTAAAGTGTGAATGACAGCCACATTTATAGTGTAATTTTGATACATCCAACTATCTATGATCCTGTTGGGGAAATTTTTAGTCAAAGTCAAAAAGTTCTTTACATTGTCTTTTATAAAGCTTTGGTAGTAAAGCTTGCTAAACATAGTTAATAGTGATGAATATGTATGTAATTTCTCATGCTTCCTATCCATAAAGATAATGAAGGACATGCTTTTCTACTCTGACCTAAGTGAGGGATCATGACTGCTAATAAATAGTATGTTTGTGAATCTCAGTATCTTTCTATCTTTCTCAACATTGAATTTCAGTAAATGTTTTCTGAGAGAGGATTTTATTCTCATAATAAAAATGATTTTAAAGTTTCCTTCCTCTGTATAATGATAGTAATGCCTTTGTCCTGTTTGGTCAGGTGTCTTAAATAAATTAGCACGATTTTTTTGGGTCTGTGTCTTCCTCTGCTCCATTATTGTAATTTTTTACTTTGTTAGCTATTTTTATGCTTATTGCTGTAAGTCTTAAAGGTATTAGGTTCTGTGTCAGTAAATAAGAGAAAACGGTGTTTATGCCCTGCAGAGGAAAGGCAGCTGTTACATATCAGACAATCTCCAAGGAAGAAAACCTTTTACTAATGAAAGGTGTGGGGATTTTGACTTAAAAATTTTTATTTCTTTCAGAACTCCTGGCTTATTTGCTTGGGAAGAATATATAGTTGTTTCTTTTGACTGTATCTTTTTTAATTGTTTAAGTAACTATGATTTGAAAATTTATACCTATGAGGTTTTTAATTATTCAATTGAGAAGATTAATTGAGAAAATTAACACTATCAAGAGAGATTAAGAGAATATGTTTTCAATGTCTTTTAGGGATATTGTCTAAAAATTATAGTGGTAAGCAGTGAGCAGAAGACCTAAAAGATACTTTATACTAGCTGTGCTTTGAGGATTTTGTGGGGAAATTAATTGATTCAAAAACAGGCCTAGGGCAAGCTGTAAAGTGTATTAAAAAGACTAATAAATGGCAACTGTGGTCCTTGTGGTGGTATAAGTGTCTCAGTACAGATAATTGGATGAAAATCTAGAAGCACAAAATAATAATTATAATGGAACTAATTATTACTAAGATACACAAGTAAATGTGGAACCTGTCAAAGAGAAGAAGTACAGGCAAGAGGTAGTGGTCCATAAGTACAAAAGAAAGATCTGGTTAAACTGGGAGTCAGACCAAGCTTAAGCGTTTCTCTATAATCCTAGAAATAAACAGTACTTTTTCCTGCTTTCTTTCCTCCCTCTTAATCTCACAGGACCTTCTGTGTTTGGTAAAAAATATTTTCAGGCTTTTGTCTACCAGCATCCAGGTTTGTTTTTCTCCTTTGTATGTTTTCAAGGTTTCTTTTCTTTTGCATGTTTGCACGTTACCCTTGCACCTGTTATCTTAAGCAGAATATATTTTTTATGTAGTTAGAAATAATATGATTTTTAGTAGTGCGATCCTCTACCAGATAGTGTGAAGATCTGAACAGGTGTCTTTGAACACCTGTGTATTTTAGAAAACCGTTGTCAAAAAGACAGATATTTGTTGTAGACATCCTGAAACCATGGAAAGAATGTGGTACTAGGTATCACTATCTTACCAGAAGACAAGTGAGTGATTTTTCATTTCGGTACCTTACCATCTGCTTTTCTCCTGGTACATCTATAGCATCAGTTCACCTAAGTTTTCAATGAAAAATTTATTAGTGGTGTGCTTAAGTGGAATATGGATATACCTGTGTAGAAAGAAAATAATCTGCAGACTTGTTATACAAGTAGGATTATGGCAATAAAAACCTACTGCTTGGCAGAAACAGATATGTTTATCATATTCAATTGAGCAATATTTGAAATACAGAGCACGATGAAATTCATTGACATTCTCACCATGAAGCTGTCATTGCAGGATTGATAGCAGGTGATAGTTCTACAGGCACATGTCAAATCTGTGCTTATCTGTTTTGACATCTGTTGATGGGAGCTCTCTTTTTCTATTTGAGCTGGACAATAACCTTGATATTCCTTGTGAACAGTAGAAGCTTACAAATGTTGTTTTAAAAAGAATGTCTCAGCTCATGATTTATACCTGTCATAGCAAATTAGCAGATGAAAACATCAAAAAAACAAACATTGGCACATTTGAAATAGATTCTCTTACGATAGTAAATCTTTAATTGTTTTGTTAACAGGCTAGACCTATTTTGTTGATGTTTGTGGACGTAAAAGAAATCGATTAGAATTTGTTTGGTGATAATTACGTTGTTCTCACCCACCTTGGTTCCTGGTCTCTCTCCCTCGCCATAATAATCCTTCAATAACAACATTTTCCATTTTTCTATTTTCCATAAAATAGAAATGAGCTTGTGGAATTGTTATAGGAAAAGAACATTTAGAAACATGACAAGCTTTCTATCTATTCTTTAGAAAAGTCAAGCATACTTCTTTAGTAGCAAAGTGCAGCACCAGCCTGAAGTATAAAGCAGAAGTACTTCCTTCTGCTTCAGAATCCATGGTTCATAATATTACAGAATTTTTCAATAGCAAAATTACAATTAGAAGTGAATTAGTATACTGTTTCTCAGTTGAATCAACTATGAATTTCTAAGCCCAAACTATGCACCTGCAGCAAGATGTTGCTTTGTTTGTTTTTTTTTTTTTTTTTGAGACAAATATTTAGGCTGCANTTTTGTTTTTTTTTATCAGTATTGTGCATCTACAGTAATATTACTATGAAAAGTCAACATAAGCAAGTGCATTGGTATGCTAATTCTTTAATGATTGGGTCTAAGTGACTAATGCTTGCTCCATCTGTCTATCATCCATCTATCTATCCATCTATCTATCTATCTATCTATCTATCTATCATTCATCTATCTGTCTGTTTTTCTCATATCAGTTGGCAAGCTATTCCTTTGATATAAATTAATGTCTTTAAAAAAAGGAGGGTGGAGCATTAGTTAAAAAGATTCTTCCATTATCTTTTAGAAGTGAGATGGACCATATGAAGTAGTCTGTATATTGAATGCAACTAGTAAAATTAATGCCTGTGGCAAATAAAAACTATTTCTGTAGCATCCCTAACATCAAATGGTGATTTTTACAGGTACTGTAATTAAAAAACCATCATTTCAGGACAATCTCAAGTTTACTTACAGTCTCCAAATACAATTACTCATTTAAAACATAGTGGTAATTTCTAAATGGTAGTGTAATTCTTTCCTAATTTGTGGTTGCTTTGCTTTGTTTGTATATAGTGATTGTGATGTTCATTACTGGCAATGGTTTAGGTGCTGCTATTTATATAATGAAACAAACTGATGAACTGCAGTGTAAGTGTGCACAGACAAAATTTTAATCTTTAAAAATCTCTTCAGAGTCAGCAGATACATCTTTAACAAAAGTGGTTTTGTCATTTTAGAGGCGGCTTGATTTCCTGACAGAATTATGGTTGTATTTCCATTTGATACAGTCTATATTAAAGTATACATACTTTGAAGTTGTAGAGAAGTGTACTGTAAGACAAATTGACTTGGTTAGCATTTTTTAATTTTAAAAAATTGAGTTATTTCATGTTCTCCAGTGGTATTTGAAATGGCTGTTCACAAGACACCATCAAATGGCTTATTAATCTAAGAAAGAAATTCTCCTGTCACAAAAGAATAGGTTTGCTATCTACTCAGTAATTGATAGTCTTTAAAATTTTGTATGCTGTCTTATAAAATTAAAATTTTAAGGGCTCTTTTTCTCCTCAAATTTGGAGTTCTTTTGCCATGAAATGCAAGATTTTTAGATCTGCAACTCAAAATGAATTTAAAGTACTCAGTGTTAGGATGGAGACTACCACTAATTTTTTGCCTCTTTTTATTACCAGTTTACAACTTTAACTCTTTGTCTTGATTTAAGCCCATTCATTTAGTAGTATCTTTAGATTTTAACCATTACACGAACTCTATTTGCAGTACAAAAAAATAAGTTCTTATTTCATATTAAAACTTAGTGGTGCTTTCCAACTAAAATGTCATAGCTTTGGATGATACTAAAGAAAGGGGATAAATCAAAGTGTATCTACAAATAGCTAAGCTTGATCTATGTTACCAAGGGAAAAAATATTTTATGGTTCTTCAGAAACAGTAAAAAACCTGGCATTTCTTGTACTTCTCTAATCCACTTCTACACAGCATGTAATATAGATGTACTATTTTGGCCTCTTTGCAGGGCTTTCATTATGCTGAGAAACTGTTTTTGAAACCAGTTACAACTTAACTAGAAGAAACAGCTTCTTGTTAGTATTTACATTCTGTGTTGTCGATTGAAAACTTCCTGTTAATTCAAGCAGGCTTGATTGGTCCAAATGAAAGAGCTGCTTGTCAACAGTTTCTGAAACAGTAGGTGTGCTGGAGTAGGAAGCTGGAAAATCACGAGTAATTGTTTACAACAATTGTGAAGTGCTAATACAGAGAAGTCTTTCTTTAAAAACCTTTGTATTTTATTTGATCAAACGGTGAACTTTGTGTTGGATTTTATGCTAGTCTTCTCTTACTGGTTATCGGTGTATGAGAGCTAGAATACTTTTTTGAGCTTTATGTTTAGATTTTTAGGTATGCCAGGAAATGCTACTGAAATTGCAAATGAAAACCCAAAACTTGCAAATAAAAGGAGAATAAATGCTGAGAGGCTAACTAAATGAAGGCACTTTGGCTCTGTGGAGACCTCTCAGAGAAAATGAGAGGAAGAGATTGTCTTCCAACTCTTGCTTTTATCCCAGGCTGTAACGCTTTGCAGGATCAATCACCATGCTCAGTTGTTCCAATACCAAACTGAATTTTCATGTTAATAGGTATTAACTGGTCATTAGCATTGCCACAGCAGCCTTATCCTGTCTCCATCTCTTGTCTCCCTTCTTGTCTGCATTTCCATGTCCTCTGTGGGTTTTACATTCTAGTAAGAAAACCTATTATTGAGAGTTTCTCAATACACAACTTTAGTGGTAAAAGGCTAATATTATCCAGGAGATTCCTTCCCAGATTACTGAAAAATACAGGCTCTTTCATGTCTCCCAGGTAGTCTTCAATTCAGTGAGCAGTGAAAGTAACATTAGGATGAAGAGAAAATCATACCTGAGCCGGAAGGAATGATAAATGGTTTTTCCTTTCCTGCATGATTTTATTTCTAAACTAGCAAGTATTATTGGATTCAGCGACAAACAAACCTTCAGGCCTGTAACCTGACTTCAGGCTAAGCTTATTCCTTACCTGTAAGAATTTTGAATATGAATGTGAATGTTCGACCTCTGATGACTTTTTCAGTATAATTTATTCATTGGTGTTTATTCAGGCCTTGATGTTCCAGAACTTGGTCCAGACCCATCTGTTTTTCTCAGTTCCTATTGCGTAAATTAAGAATAATATGATAGTGTATGACATAGGTGTATGATGTAAAATACATTATTGTTGGTGAACTGGTACCACGTGGCAGTATTGAGTACCAATGAGGAAATTAGTAATTCAAGTACTCAGGAAAGAGTTTTAGTGTTGTGTAGTAAATAATATAATGAATTCTTGACAGTAAAAGGGCAGGGCACAAATCTGAGCTTATTGCTTTTAAAACGTGAGCATAAATTTGTAATTAATAGATTGATCTGCTGAGGAGGTACCACTGCTGGCCCCTTCCATTTTGCAAAAACAACAACAAATACTTGGCTAGTATTAAAGCTGAAAGAAGAACAAAGTCTTGATGTAAAAAGGAGAGGAGAGTAAGGACAAGAAGACTGATTATATACTAACACTCTGAACTTAGAGCTGAAATCATTATGTTAATGTCAGCTAAACACAGTCAAAATATGTTGCTTCCATGATATTTTTCTAGTCCCTTTCCATTCTTGTGTCAGGATACCATAAATTATGTGACCTACATCTTTTCATTTTAGGAGACCATATCAATCTAGAACATCATGGGATTGAAAGCTTTTACTTACTGTTTTGATAAGGCAAGATTTGCTAATGGTTTTAGAAAAAAAAACTAGTCACTGTTTTCTCATACAGCTAATTAATAACGAATGTTTTTGTTTCCAGTTCTAGTATAAAAAATTCTTTACTAAGATAGGTATTCAGTGACTGGAATGCATTCAGTCCATCTAAGTGCCTGCAGAGGTCGAACTGTAGAGATACCAAATTTTACTTTTTAAAAAGGATTTTCAGTGTTAGATCTTCATAGGTTCATATCGCAGAACTGATTTTCCTGCTCTTGGTGTGTCTGTTTATGCTACTAATTTTTAATTTCCTGTGGGCAATGGCCTAGCAGAAATAATTCCTGAGAGCATATCTAAGAACTGTATCCAGTTTTCAATGTGTTTTATTGAAGTCTTCATACTATATTCTTTTTGTTTATCTTCTCTTACCTGCCCTCTTTCTTTATCCTGTCATTGTGGCAAAAGTTTGAATTTGCTAACAAACAAAGTAGAAGGAAGGTAAGAAGGAGGTTTCATGCAAAAGGAAAATTGATGCCTTTAGCAAGTAAGAACTATTGATAATCTAAGGGATAAACCAGGAGAAGAATAAACAGTTTGTTGTCAGGACAGTGCTACCTTTTTGATAGCTTTGTTCATTATCTTTGAATTCTGTTCTCCTGTGCCTGTTCCGAGGATGTTCATAAGCTTTTCTGCCCTTTCCTTTGTGTCTCTGTTATGATTTACGTGAACTTCAGCTTTTTTGAGGTGGGGATAAATGGGTGCTGTGAACAATATATATTTTTCTGTTCCTGTAATGTATTGCTGCATTTATGTGTCATAGCTTCCAAGTGCATTGCAGAGTAACGTATTTAACACTATTTTGAATATTTTACTATGTAGCCTCTGCTTTCTTCTATTTGGCAATCACTGAAGAGATGAATTGCATGGAATGACTATTATTATATGTGCCACTGTTTGTGTAGCAAGTTCAGAGCACCTTGGTATAATGCAAAATTTTCTGAAACATGTAATTTTGACAATTTAATTTTTATTTCTTTTGCTTTGTTGAAGGTTTATTTATAGAACAACAGAATGGTTTGGGTTGGAAGGGACCTTTAAAGATCATCTAGTTCCAACACCCCTACTGTGGGCAGGGGCATATTCCACTAGACCAGGTGCTCAAAGCTTCATCCAGCCTGGCTCTGAACACTTATGGGGATTNTTGTCTCTGTTTAAAATCACTTCCCCACACTGTGAGGTTTTCATCATCTATTCTTCTTCATGTTAGAGATGGGATTAATACACGGGAATCATAGTTTCCTATTTGGACTCAATGTTTATTGTTTCTTATCTAAATCACAGAAAGACTGAAGTTTTCAGCCTCCAGGCTTCCAACACATCCTGTCATTGTCACAAGTCCAGTAGACTAGAGGCTATTCAGCTTCATCAAGTGATCCCAAACCTGCTCTTTGCTTCACTGCCCCCACACTCACTCAGAGGATTAGGGTCTTGGAAGAACTGAGAGGTTTGGCTGCCAGGTGAAGATTAAGGCAAAGGGGTCACTTGGCACGTCAGTCTTCACTATATCAGTCATCACTCGTTCAACCTGCTTGCATATCCTGGCATAGGCTCTCCTTAGACTTCCTTTTCTAGCCTGTGAATGCACAGGATCCCTTCTGGTTATTCTTCACGTCCCTTGCCAAGTCCTGTTCCGGATTTTACTTGGCTTTCCCTTAGACATTTCAACCGTATCCCTGTACTCTCCCCTATTCACATGTTCCTGCTTCCACTGGTTGTGCATTTCTCTTTTACTCCTCAGTTTGAGGAGCAAATTCTCAGTCAGCCATGCTGGTTTCCATCCTGCCTTACTCAATTTCATGGGATAGAGAGCTCTTGAACTCTTAAGAAAAGTGTCCTTAAAGAGCAGAATTCATTGTGTTTGAGGTATGCAACATAGAGTGCTTTAGTTCGCATGGCATGGGAAGGCTGTGCACGTCCTTAGGGGATGAATTGTATTTCAAGTGCCTGTGCATTTTGGTGAATCATATTTTCTGATTTGTACCTTTGACAGCCAAGGTAAGGAAGTAGGAAAAAAATACAGAAGTAGTTTATTTCACCTGAATTGTGGGTTAGAAGGCAAGTCCTATCACATTTTTTCAAGAAGACCATTAATTAAACTCTGTGTGACATTTTCAGTCTCTTCATGGAAGTCTCCCATGTGGAGTGAGAATGGGAGAGATTAGAGAGTGTACCACATCGGACAGGAAAGCAGTAAGAGATACTTTGTAGTGAGTTACTTGGCATGTGAATCTGTTCTGCCTCAATTTATACAGGCTCAGTGAATCATCCTTGATTTTGACTAGTAGTAGTAGCAATTCATCTTTTGCAGGAAAAACATATAGTGCTGATTTTTGGCATGACTATTGTCACATTAAAGTCAACAAGCTTTACTCCACAAAACATTTCCATTTTGCATCCCCTTTTAAAATCTATGTATTTAGTCTGTTTTGTCCAGTTATCTTGTATCTTAGGTCGTGGTTAGCTGCCAACTCACAAAACACGAAGTGTTAACGGAATGGAAAAACAAGGTAGACACAGCTGAGGTTGTTGTTAAGGCCTCATCCAGGAGTCCTTCTTGTTGCTCATTTTTGATCTCTTCATACAGTCCTGATGGTGTAAAACACAGAAGCAATTTAATGTCGTGAATCCCTAGGACTACTTGTGTGCTCATGCTGAATCAGAGCATCTAGGGGATTTCATTTTTTTTCTCCCTATCACTGCAAGTCTCACCACTGTGTTGGCACGATTTATTTGATGATCCTCCAATCAAAATTCTTCCCTTCCAAGCAAAAGCAGCCTCTTGATAATCACTTCACTCTCCCGTTTCTTGCTTCTGTACATAGAGGCCATAGCCCCATGCATGAATCATATGGCTCTCTTCCTTTCTCTTCAGTGCATTCACTGAGCTCTTGAACTTTCATATTTATACAAGGTGGACTTTGGTTTTGTTTTAGTCATTCACTTTCTCAAGTCTTTTGGAGGAAAGGTTTAGAGTCAGTGATATATGCTATTGAAACTGCACAGAGTTGAAATTGAGTTATAGTTCTAAAGGCATAAAATGTATTTTCTTAGAAAAATGGTAAAGTTACCTGATGTGAAGAACCACCACTGTAAAACTGATAAGCCATGGCAAAGGACAGGGTACTTATAAGAATGGCAACTGGAATTATAGTCCACTTTATTTGGGCAGGGGGAGGAGGAATAAAATAAACTGTGCTGGTCTTCATCCTCCTTGTCTTGTGAGTATTTTCTTATTATTTCTTACTATTTTGTTTGTTTAGAATATTTTTCAAATATTCAAAATTCAAGGGATTTCCTGTATATTGTTTAGACTGCATCTTTCTTTGATGATACCTTTTATTTCCAAAATGTTCACCTGATAATCAAGTTCCTCTCCTTTTTTCTTACGTCTCAATTTCCATATGCCCTTCAAAATTTGCAGACTGTTACATCTTTCAATTGTTACTTAGCCAGCTTATAAGCAGCATGCCAATGTTTAGCTCGGGGATCTCTTCCATAAATTTGTCCTTAGAGATCTGCTTATGGTGCTCCTGTCTTTATTTTACTGACTGCTAATTCACGTGCTTATTTTTGTTCTGAACCTAAAGATATGTTTCTTGTAGAATGTTACTGGGATCTTACCAAGTATATGCATCTTTTCGTATGTTGTTTTATGCTATTTCTTTCTTTGTTTTGTAAATCAAATTTGTACCGTTTAAATTTCTTTTGCTACAGTGTCTGTAAATTATATATATGCTCCGTAAGTGGCATGGGATCTTTCTCCATGCATCCAGCAACAACATTATTAGGGCATTCTGGTTTGATTTGATCACATCTAATTTTTTCCTTTATGCATTTAGTTTTAATTGTGAGAATAAGTCTGTATGTTGCTTTTTATCTCTTGGTTTGGTGTTCATAAAAAACATCTCTTTTGTTACTTCTTTTTCTCTTATGCTGATAAGCTGATGTGAATTTCCACACAAATATTTAACCTCCTCTTTTGAAATCTCTGAACATAAGACATGCAGCTAGTGTGAAAAGACTGTTCAGCCATCTCTGCATTTCAATTTTCTACTATTTTCTAAACAATATGTTTTATTAGTAGCAATTTATACTAAAGTATATGAACATTGGGGGTTTTACAGATAAGTAGACCTGAATGACTCAGTATCCAGTTTGTTTTTAATATGTCTAGTTAGCAATTACACAGCAGATAGCTTCTATTAATTTAATTTTATTAAAGGAGTTATGAATATAGGTTAAATGAAGAGTACTTGGGGAAGAATAAATCATAATAGGCCACAGAATCACTTTCCATTAAACAGAACATCCTGGTACTTTTGCAAGTTCAAATACTTTTGCATTAAGTATAACTTCATTCAAAAGCTCATTCAAGATAGTTAATGTGATTTGTTAGATACCAGCTGTTAAAAAGAGATGGCAAAAAAAACCAAACAAAAAACTACGAGCCCCCCCCCAAAAAAAAAAACCACAAAAACAACAACAACAACAAACAAAAACCCAACAAAAAAACCCAACCCAAAATGTATGCTGATAATTCCCTGATCTCATTTTGAGAAATTGTCATTGTTTTGGGTCATCCATTCAATTCGAGTAAGATATCAACAAGTTTTTATAACTATCCAGTTCGAATTTTGTTAATAATAACCTGTTTGCTTTGTTCTTGAGGAAGAACATTTGATTAGTGCATTTTATTAACTCTGAAACGAAGCCATGTGCACTGTTTCCAGTTTGTCTTGCAAGCAAGTGAATGCCCTCTACAGTTCTTGGATCCTAAAAAAAAATAAAACTAATATCCTACAAAGACGTTTAAAGCAATAGTGTTTCCAAAATAGAAAGAGCATAGGTAGTATGTTTGCTGCTAGAAAAACATCTTTCAGTAGGGAAATAAACATAATGCAAATAAATCTTAGTTAATCTCAGTTATTATTATATTGAGATTAGTTGAATAAAAACATAAAGGTTCTGCCAGCCTTTTTCTTTTAAGCACCTGTGAGAAAGCTCTCAAGGGTATACTGTATAAATATGAGTTCTGTCAGAAGCACGACTTTAAATATTTCATGAGTTCTGCTTCAAATGCTTCTGCACTGCAAACAGCTTCAGTGTCTGTAATAACCGTATTTCAAAATAATTTTTATAAACTTGTTACTGTTTTATCACTTGGCCTGTATTTAAGAAAGCAAAATCATTCCCAAAATGCAGAAAATTTTAAAGCAAGTATCTCTTAGTGAATCATTTGTAAATCATGTATGCTGTTCTCTCTAGTGGACTTTCTGGTGATTTGAGCTGTATCGTTTCTCTTCATGACCTTAAAAGGATTCCTCTTGTCTTCCAGAGGTTTGTAGTATGGAAAGATGTCTCTGAACCATGAGTACCAGACATAACATTCTTAGAAACTTTCTAAGACAGCTTTTCAGACTGTAAGGCAATTTGTTGCTTGTGAGTTCTGCTACTGAAACAGTATTCTGCTGTACAACCACCTGTGACTAGCAGGACTTGTGAGGCCACAGCTGGAGCATTGTGTTCATTTCTGAGTTCCCCAGTACAAGAAAGATGTGGACATACTGGAAACTGTCTAGAGAACAGCCAACTCCTCAGCAAAGAAGGCTGAGCTGGACTGGATGTCTTGGTAAAGAGAAGGCTTGGAACATCTTGCTGTGTGTACAAATACCTAATTGAGAGTGTGTACAGAAAATGGGGTTAAGCTCTTTTCAGTGGTGTCCAGTGAAGAGCAATGGGTAATTGTCACCACTGATCCTCTTACATCCATTATCTAGCATCCTGTCATTGCCCTTGAAGTGAAACAATGGGTTCTGTCTGACCATGAAGAAACATGTTTCTTAGGATAAGTGTGACTGACCACTGAGGCAGAGAGGGCAGGGATATCGTCCTGGGCAATCTGTTAATGGCCCTCCTGGATCAGGAGTGTTGGACGAAATGACTTCTAGAGATCACTTCCAACTTCAACCATTCTGCGGTTGATTTTACAATTAAAGTGTTTAGTTGATAACATCAAACATGATTTGGTTACATTTTCTCAATCTTCTACAGCCAACAAAAATAATAGTAGAAGACACAGATGGTTGGTAAAATCAGGCTTTTTGCAGGAAGTCTGGGTAAGTTAATCAGTCAAGTAGTAAATAACGTTTTCTTGCCTTTCTTATATTCATCTCATGATAGATCAATTGAGGTAAATAAGTGCTCTCCAATCTACTTCAGATCAGCATCAATAAGGACTGTGGCAGTTTATTCTAGAGGGTAAAAAAAAGGAAACAGTTTAATAGCAATATCATGTTTTCATTCGATATAGTGGGGTAGCTGTTTTGAAAATTGATGATTGCAATATTCTGTATTAGGTAAAATACCTGGTCTGCTTTGTTTGGGGCAAACTTCGTAAATGCTCAATTTTTATACACTTTTTTGCCATACACATGCAAAAAGGAGGTACCTAAAGTGAGAAATAAAGCTTGCATACTTGACTCTGAGAGCTGAACATTGCAAAACTTAATAGCTACGAACAAGTTAACACAATGTCAGATACAAGTATTTCTGAGGTCATAGGACACTCAGTCTCTGATACGTGAAAAGCACAGTACTTCCTGGAAAAAAATCCAGTGAATATGAATTAATTTGTATCTTCCACTCTCAGATGACAGGCAGGTATAAAGCCTATGGCTGAGAAGATGGGAAGAATCACATCACTTTAGCAACTGGCAGCATTCCTTCTAATGTAGCCCAGGGGGTTACTAGCCTGCTTTATGGCTGGGGTGAACAGACAGGATTGTTAATATCAGAATTAACTTGGATTGATAGATTAGACATATCATGACTGTTGAGAAATTTTCTAGTTGTTCTGTGCTTTGCATTATAATGCATTTTTAAGAACATNGGGGGGGAGAATGCTGGCTTATGATAGTAAAGGTGGTTTAGCTTTATATATATGTATATATATATATAAAATATATATTATATTATATATATATAAAAATATGTGTAGAAGTAAGATCACATACCTAACAAATATAGCTATTTGCATTTTTCTAGCTTAGTGTTAAGTGATTGATGGCACTATTTTATAAATCTAGATCTTTTGCCACTGCTGTTGATAAACTACAGGCCATACCTGAAAAGGCAGTGTTCCTTCTTTCACTTTTGTGGTTTCTCCTTGGGTTCGATCGGGCTTTTTTCCACTTTACTTCTTTTGTTCTCTGAAACTCATGATTTTCATGAGTGATCATTATTCTGATCATCTTGTTTTCAATGGGTGTTCTAACTTGTCTTTAGCAAACTGCTGGAGTCTGGCTGTTTGCAGTCAAGGATTGTCCAATTTATTCCTAGCAGGGTACAGCATGTTTGTACAAAATTCGAGTTTTTACAAAGGTTCTCTCATGGTCTCCTACAATTTGAAACTTGATACAGATCTCACCCAAAACTGTTGGTTAGTCTGCAGTTGCAGTCTGTAGAAAATATGTCATATTAGTAGAATAATATGAGCAGCTTGAAAAAGGCAGTTCATGAATATTACTGCACAAACATTCACAACATGAATGGCCATTATGAAGAACTTGCCATATGTGTAGAAGACACAGCCTTTCCAGAAGGCCAGATTAGTCTCTAACCCTTTATTCTCCACATGTCTCTAATGGCAATGTAAAAATCAGTATAAAATTAATCAGAGAGAAAGAAATCCTTTTGAAGAAAATACTTCTCAGATTTGTCATATGTAAAGGTAGATTTAATAGAACTTTGTGAGATAAACAGACAAAAATCATAAAATGACAGAGGGTAAAAGAACATAGGAGGACACAGCATCCTGGCATGAGTTTTGTGCTTGCTAGGTCAGTCCCCACTGAGTGAATCACTAGGCATTGTTTAGTAAGTTTACTGAACTACTGATTAAGAAAATCAAACAGCACAGACCTTAAAAAATACCTTGCCAGTCCTGTACAGTGAGAGTAAGAGATAAGTGAATTAGTGTTAGGACATATTTACATTTAAAAAAATTGTCTTAACAGTTTTCAGAATCGAGTGAGAGAGGCTTGGTTTGTACTGGGTTGTTACCCAGTTAAAAATAACCTTTCCAGGTCATGTCATTTTGTTTGCCGCAGTGAAATAAGTTTATTTCAGCAGAATGAGGCCGTTATTAGCTTGGCAGAGTCCAGTTGTCAGAATTTTATGGAGCAGAACACCGTTTGGCCTGGAAATTCAATAAATACTGTAATGTGAGAGGAGTTAAACTCCAAGGGCTGAAGGGGCACAGTCTTGGGAATTTGTCATTAATACATTGTTCGACACTTCTGTTGAGAAAGAATCAGGATATATGAAGAATGAAAATTAAAAATCCTGCAGACGTCTCTCTCATGACACTAGGTGATGTTAAATATATGGACTAAATATAATTTTTCAGTGTTGAAGCAGAATAGCAGTAATGTCAAAAGTGAAAATAAATGCTTTGCACCTCCATTTTTACCTGCTTTATTTCTCCTACATGCAGTTCTTGTAACACTGGGATTAGAAAAGAGATGGTATAGCATGGTTAGAGGATATCTACAATTAAATGTAATCGAACTATTATTGTTTAAATCAGCATGGGAAAAATTTGCTCTGCGACGTGTATTTATCTGAAGTGTGGGAGGTTGATTTTTCTGTCTCTTGTGGGAGAGGAGTAGGAAAACTAATTGCTCTCCCTGCAAGGTGAAACTATGCAATTCAGTCATGTAATAATTTTAGACGCAGGGATGAGGTAGTCAGCAAAAATGGTTGGGGTGCCCTCAAGCTATCCAGACTTCCTGCTTGTGCTTGGAACACTATCATTTGAAACAACTCTTTTAAAGTATTGCCTGTTGAAGCAAAAAGATTACTTCCAGATGGAGTAATTTAGGTTTCCAGTCCTATACAGTAACATTTATAGACAATGAGCTAATTAACCATTGGATATATGGTGGAATATTGATTATGCAGTGTCATTCTGTCAAGATTGGATGTTGTTTATTAAAGAAGTGTACACCTGTCATAGGTGTTACTGTCTGGACACTGAAAGGCTACTTGGAATTCCATGCTTTGTATTATGTACAAATCAGGTAAAGCTGTTTTAATAATTTTGCCAAGTATTAATACCAGGTAATTTCTCAAAGGAAATTTTCCATGAGGAAATCAAGTGTTGCACCACAGCACAAAACAGTTGTTAAGATATTCTAAATTATATTAACTATCTTTTCTTGAATTTATGTATTTATCTATCTGATTTTCTTTGTCATCTACAAATACAGTTTTGGAGAGAGTTAAAATTGAAGTTACCAGTGTCAATTCATAGCAGTTCCTTATTGTGTAATATGAGTCCAAAGTCCAAGGAATATACTGTTGTTCATTTGGTCAAAGTAGTACTTTGTTCAGTATTATTTGGATAATGCTAACATGCTCCTTGGTATCACCGTGCAAGTGGAATTTGAGAATGATACGTTGTTTTGATATTTGTGCCTAATTTTTAATTTTATTTAATTTTTTCTTTAGTATGCTTGTGTTTGTTTTTCTTTTCATTTTTTCATAAACCATTGTAATCTGTATCTTCTTTTCATTCTAAATAGAATTATCTTCTCTAAACTTCTCCTACTCCTGTGATGCAGAAATATGTGTGTTGTGGTTGATACATCTGTATGTACTATTCAGACAACTATCCTGAAGATTATAATAACTTGTAAATGTAGTTTGAGACAAGCACTGGAGAATAGTCTCTGAACTTTATCTCACCTAGGATAGCATACAAGTCTTTCTTTTACAAGTGTTATCACATTTACTTTCAAAATAAGATTATGCTTGAATTTGTTTATTTGTACCAGAGTTCCACTAGTCCTACAGTGTGTGACTAAATGTTGAGACTGCTGATTCATATGTTTTAATTATACCTTTTTATGTGAATAAAATAGTTTTGCAAATGGCTTGCCATATACTCAAACTCCTTTAAAATTGCATAAAACTATTTCATAAAATGAAAAGCAAATGCATTATAATGTCCAGAAAATTGCATTTGGTTAGTAGGTATAACTCTGACTGGACACAGAAGAAATCATTCACAAGTTAGTAGTTCCTGGAAGGCGTTTCAACTGGGTAGGATGTGTACACTTATGGTATAAGGACACAGCTTACCAAAAGGATCTGTCTGTTCAGTGATATCCTGAAGCAGCAATAAACAAACATACCAGAATAATTGACACAGTTTACTGGCATTTCACAGTTTATATGCTGTCACATCTATATTAGTTTCTGGCAGCTGTGCATACTGGTGACTAAAGATACCTTTTTTTTTCCTCTTCAATCAGTGCACTTAGTGTTATCTTGGTGTTTTGTGGGGTTTTGGTTATTACTAAAATGAGAACTTTCAAATCATAATTTTAAAAACCATATTACGGCAGAAATTTTAATAAAGAAGGTTAACCAGAGGAAGGTTTTATAAAGAAAGCATGAATTATATACATCAGAGGATTAAGAAATTATGACATTACATTCTGCTGGATTTTATTGCTATTTACAGAATACTTTCTCTTGGATTTAGAATGAATTTTTCTTTTATCATTTTACTCTTTCAAGCTTTTTCAGCTCTAGCAGATACTGTACTTAGATCCAAAGGGCAGACAGAGGTTTGTATTTTGATTTACTTGATCCCTTGCTGCCTTGGCTTCACATACTACAGTTTGGTGGGTTTTATGGTTTTGGGGTTGGTTTGGTTTGGGGGGATTTTTTTCTCTTTTTTTTTTTTTTTTTTTTTTTTTCAATTTACAATCACTTTCTATTTGTNTGTTTTTTGGGTTTTTTTTTTTGTTTTTTTTTTTTGTTTTTTTTTTTTTTTTTTTGGTTTGGTTTTTGTTTTTTTTTTTTTTTTTTTTTTTTTTAAGGTATATTTTGGCTGTCCAGGGCAAAAAAAAAATGCTTGCTATCCTAAGCACCTGAACCAGTTATGTTCTGAAATGATCTGAGTACTTTATCCAGACAATAGTGCATTTGTGTTAACTATCAGTATTAAAATAGATTTACGGTTTTAGAAAGAAGGTGGTTTGTTTGGTTTTTTTTCATACAGGTGTTTCTAGTTGTTATTTGCAGTGTTCTTACTAGGCATGCTGAGATTTTTAGTTGCATCTAAGAGGATGGGCACTAGCTGAGGTTCCTCCTCACATACATGACTGCAAGAGCCACTTGCTTGATTTATTTGTCAGTAACAGAGAACTCTTTGGCATGTGGTCATCTGGATACCTCTGTTTTATCTGGAACCAGAAGAGGGCTGGTGTTTGAAGAGCAGTATTTCCAGTATTCCTGAGACATTACAGTTTTGATTTTTTCATCCCTCGTGGTTCTTTTTCTTAGTTGGTCACCAAGTGTAGAAGTGGATCCCGCTGCAGCAGTAGTTAAATGGAATACGGAAGAGAACAAGGATTTTGGAATTAAACTTCATTTGTAGGTAGCACAGTAGTAGATGTGTGCTCTGAAGCGGACTCTGAAGGGTGTTGTGAAACCTCTGCATGTGATTCATTGTTCATGACAACCTTCTCTGTATGGGCTAAAGTAAGAGGTGCACTGACAGAGCTTCTGTTGCTAAGGCTCTGTAATATTAAAGGAACTAATGCAATTCTAAATAGGCATTCCAGATGCATTCCGGAGACTGACAGTCTTCCATACCTACATGGTATCAGGTATAAGCAACTAGGAATTAAGATGTTTTTATGCTTTGAACACTCATTACTAGCCACTAACAGTAAAAACTCTGCCATTAGTTACAGTGAAATATTTCATGTACTTCAACAATTACCCTTTGACTGTATATTTCAGGCATTTTTGATGTTCTGTTTTGTGAACTGACATACACTCTCAGTAGGCTGATTTTTTGTTTGTAATTCATTATTTTGATTTCTATTTCCAGGCATCTCTTTTCCTACAGCTTTTTTGCTGTAGTTGAGGAGGAACTTTACTTAGATTATGCAAGGTCAGTCATTTGGTGTCACTTAAATTTCAGGGTTAGTCATTAAAGTATAACATAATCTAAAGAAGCAAATGTTTAGGAACCAGGTGGTACACTTTTATTTTACTAGATGGATAGATAGATAATTTGTCCATACCTATATATAGAAGTATGTATGTACTTAAAAATTCCAGCTGTATGAATCTGAGAGTGCTAACATACTTGATTGTCCATGGTAATGCTTTTTTCCAAACTACTTTCAGAACACTCTCATGAGTCTTAGGACCAGCAGGAGGCATTGCTATAGTAGTTTGAAAGTGCTCTTCCTAGCCAGAAGAACCAGTCATTTGAAGTCAAGAGTAAAGTGAGTAGGAGGTACTCCATCCATGTAGACCAAAGCTGGTCTTTTTTACTGACTATAAATAAAAAGTTTTTCCCACAGTTCAGGTAAGTCTCACCTTAATTATCCTTTCAGCTCAGTCTAGGAGCTAGCAGCAATTACCCACCATTCTGTCTACCAGCAACTTACGGCTTATCTCTGCAAACATATTCAAACTTTAGTTTTACACCTCTGAAAAGACAGTAATTGTCTGTGTCCTTGTTTGCCTACTGCTAAATTTAATGAAAATTTAAGGAAAACATATTCTAAATGAGGAATTAAGGAATTTTACATGGATTGTAAGACTAATGACATTGGTTAGGACAGACACCTTTGAGCTTTGTACTGCATCAGTGCATATTTTGATATAAATGCCACAAAAGATGTCTAAAGAATCACAGCAGAAATGGGAATGAGAAGTATGAACTTAAGGGCATGACACATGCAGACTGAAAGCATAGATGAGAAGCATACATGAGCATACCTGCTTTTCAAATATAAAAGGATGCAGAGAAAATGGTAGACATAGTAGGTGGTATAATATAGTAGTAGATGGTAGAAAAAATAGATGGTAAGTTTTTATTCCTTCACCTGTCCTCAGAAGACTACTAGAGTTACTGTGATTATTTTTATAAAGTGTCCTGAAGCTGCTTGGCTGGCTTTCTATAGCCTCATGATTTGAAACTAATGAGGTGATTCGGAAATACATGTTTTGGACTCAACCTTCCATTTGCTGTAATTTTGAAAATTTTTCAGTCGACTGTTGAGAAATTCTTTTGACCTGTGTATAGTTTCCTGATCAAAAAGTCAAGACCTTATCATATTTTCTAGCTCACCGTATTCTACTCATTGAGTCTTACTGTAATTTTTTTTTTTTACAGGTATGGGGTTTGCATTTTGCTTTGCAGGTTTTTTTGGTTCATTGTGTTTTCTTGGGTTTTTGTTTTGCTTTAATTTCTGTTGAGTTTGTGTGTGTGTGTGTAAAATGTATTAAGAAACCAGTATAATGCTTTTTTTTACTAAGTGGACTTGCTTTTGAAGCAGTTTGTTTCTACCAAACAGGGTAGATCATCCACACTTTTGTGAGAAGAAAAACCATTTGACACCACTGAATATTGTATTTTGATTTTGATTATTACTTTAGCTTTCTAACTTCAAATAAATTTTTGGACTTGTTAAGTAAAAACTGAGAAAACTCATTAAGAAAATGTCAAGATAAAACTTCTTCATTTTTTGAAAACAGTATTGATATTACATTATCCAGTTAAGACTGTGACATTAAACTGTTAGTTTTATACTTTCTATAAACAAACAAACAAACAAAAGCCTTGTAAGTTTAAAAGGATAGTACTGTTCTTTTCTGTTTTATGGAGGAAGGAGAGAAACAAACTAGCTATTTACAGGACTAAAAAGTGACTTTGAGCAGGTAAATTGTACTTCTGGCATTTATAAATGACTGTGTTTTATGGTAAAAATACATATGATTTTCATATGAAAGATCCCTCTCTTTTCTCTGAGACAACTATGTGAACCATCTCAAAAGACTGCACTGTGATTGGTTTGCAAAATACAAGAGAAATGCTTTTATTTTTCTCTCAGCCTTGTTTTTGTGATTGATTGATAGGTTGACAGATGATGTTTCAGACCAAATTCTTCCTAGTTTTCCAACAAACTTTGACTTGGTTTTAATTTTTAGTTCTGTTCAAGTAGACTACCATTTAGAATGTTCTGGTGTTGAGATGTTTAATCTGAGCTTTTAAAGGAAGCTAGTTCAATTTACCAGGTAGTTATCAATACTGCATGGCAAACACTTTTAAAATCAGTTGGAGCAGCCAAAGTTCCCAAGCCCATGTAGTCATGTAATTTGTGTTTTGTCACTTTTAGTCTGGTCAGATACCTACTTTTATGGAGGAGTTTCATGTTTGTAGTTAGTATTTGCTGCTCTGAACAAAACCTACTAGTCTGGGGTTGACTATTTCTTTTCTGAAATAAGGTAATAGAAACATCTTATTAAGAATCTGCTTTCTGCTTATGAAAGAAGTTGGCAACAATAGATAAATAATCAAATCTTTAGTGGGTGCAGACAAATGGCATGAATTGAAAATTGACTTCTATTACTATAATGATTTTTTTGCAATTTTTTATCAACTTAATATGAAAACATGATTTAAAAATTGTTTATATTGGTAATCAATTAGTTTTCTGACAGTAGTTGTGAGATTCTTTTAACTTGTAATTTCTAAAATAGTGTGGCTTTTACAGTAGCAAAAAGTAGTGTTTGTCCATATGTGCTAAAAGACTGCATTGTATAGAGGGTTTGGGGAGCAGGTTTTTTTGTTAGTTGCAGGGCAAGTAATTGAAATTGGCCAGCCAGCTGAATTCCGGGCTTTCATTTTAGAGCATAGCTTTGTTCAATGGACTTTGCATTCAGAATTTTTTTACCTGTATTCTTCAGAATGTAGATAAGATCTTGGATTTTGGAGAGCAAGGATGGTATTTTAGTCTTTTGGCTATTAATGCTACTATAATCAAAGAAAGATTAAAAGAAACTCTAAAATCAAGAGACCATTTTTCTTTTGGTTCTCTGATTTACAGTTCTAAGTGATTCTGTGTTCTTCACAGTCTGTGCTCTTCATAGCTTATTTCCAAGGCATTGAAATTCACTCCAGGTAATTTTTGCTGCAATGTTACTGCTTTAACGAATAACAAAGTCAGAGAAATGTCCAAAAGTATTAAAATTTATATGTCTGTTCTAATAAAGATATGTTGAGATATGTAAAAAATATTTTAAAATTTTCTTTCCAAATTATTTTAACTATTAATAACTGGTATTTTTTTGATATTATTTTAGAACGTGTCAGTAAAACATAATATTACAAAGTTGAAGGAGCAGCCTTTGGAATTTTACAGATAATGGTATTGCTTCATGCTCTCTATATTCATATGACCTTTTCAAAATTTAGAAATATTCTGTAGTTTTAGGTTGCTTTATTTTTGTGCCAGTTTAAAACTAAGAATGAATTTCTGCTTTTTACAGATCTTCAATGTCGAAGGTCCATAATCTGAATAATGACCTGTATAGAAATAAAGAGAAGTGTAGAGCTCTGCTTCCATACCAGATATTTCAAATGAGACTTACATCTCACTTCCATACAAGGGATAGTGATATCTATTTCTTCCACAGCTCTCATTGAGAAAATTAAGCAAGTTTTTCCTCTTTCTAGGTAGGAAGAGAATATTTACATGACCTTAGGTCACTTGTGTAGTTTTGGAGTCCTTTCCTGGCTTAGTTGCAAAGAGAGTACTTATTTAGAAGAGGAACATGTCTAAGCAGTTTTTTTCACTGACTAGAGAATCTATGTGCTTTCACACTCACCTGTAGGAAGAAGTACACAAAATAATTCAGAACTATTGTAAGCATTAAATAAACTGGGATTACAGCTATTATTAGGTGGAGTTATTAAGTGCTCAGAGTTTCTAAGCAACATATTTATTAATTATCCTAAAAATATGTTTATCTATTATGTAAAAAAGAAATAATTGCATATCCACCTTACGGTTTTACAATAACATTTTCAAAATGGTTGTTATATATAAAATAGACAATATATAGATTTATGTACACATCATTTCATTGTATCCCATCTGCTGTCTTGTCACTTTCTGTTGATAAAAATTCACCTGACTGTTTAGGTTCTTTGAAATGTGAACATAGTGGAAGCACTCTGCAGAATCCTCCAGAAGGAACTGCTAAAAAAAGCAGGTGCTTTGAGTAAAAGGTAGTATTTACCAGATTCAGTCCACTACACTTTTCATTGTTTGAAAGATACGTAATATATCTTTTAAATTTAGCTTTACATCAGTTTTGTTTTGATTTGTTTTGTTTTTATCATGTCAGGCTTGGGAAGTGAATATTATGAACTGCAAATAGTTTCTCTGAGACAAGGGTGAGTGAGCTCTGTCAGCACATCATGGTCTGTCTTCACACTTCAAATAAATATAATAAAACAGTGATTTTACTCACTGTTGATGCAAAAGTTTTGCCTCTGATACAAATGTCTTCCCTGATTTTTTTTTTTCTGATGGTTTATGGATTTATAAGAAAATATTTCTACATGCCCACAGAAATACAGCTATACAGCTAGATGTATCTCTGCGCAAAAATACAGATTGACCACATAAATACTCCAGGCATTAGAAAAAAAAATTGCTTTAATGTGTGACTTAGAAGAGACATGCTAAAATCACCTTAAGGAAAAAATAAAGCTTCCTTTTTAGTTCATGGTTGATTAGAAGAGTGATTGAATTTGTGTGCATGCACCATAACCGGAGAAAGTCTCGCTAAGAGATATATTTTTTTTGCCTAATAAAAGGTCTTACTGAGTGTCAGGGATAAAAAAAAATGAGTCATTCAAAGTGGTTCTTTTGTTAGTTGTCTGATAATTAGGCAGTCTGATAATTCCTACTTCTTGCAGATGCGTTGTATATAGGTGAGTGTGGTGAAGACTGACATCCTGTTGTAAAGTGGATATTCAGTGTTTTCAGGATGTGGAAGTAAGAATTCTCTTACAGATCCATTTTCAAAGAAAATTTACTAGTGTTTTAGTATTCAGTAGAATGTCCCCATGACCTTGCTTAAAGGTGAGGTTTGTTGGGTTTTTTTTAATTAATATAAAGGTCTGCCAGCATCACTTAGAAATTAAAGAAGCATCCTTTGAGGGAATGGAGGGATCAGTCCATTTACCTCAGCTGCTTAAACATGAAGATTTGTTTAAATGTTTCCTGAACTTTCTGTAACTAAATGGAATATTGGGTGTCTCTAAGTTCAGTTAGGATTAGGGTCCAGTACTGTGTCTGTGATACTGAGTCAAGAAAGAACCCTTTTCAGGCATATTTATGCATACAGAGTTTGGTCATGATTGCAGATCCATTAATAAGCCATAATTCACTTGACTTCCATGGATAACTGCAAAATGATAGCCTCAGAACAGACACAGCTGTATGTGTTTGTAGTTGGATATTCCTACAGAAAAGTAGCATGATCCTTCTGTGTGCTCATATTTTACCCTCTAACATAGATGTTACTTCCAACTTATATTCACAGAGTTCCAGTCTCTATTTTCTAAAATAAATTTTCAAATGCGGCTAATTTCTGAGGGATTTCAGTGTCTAAGTCTTCTTGGTTCTCACTGTGAGGAAAAGGTAGGAAGTACTGAGGGTGACAGCAATGATTATTAAGTTAGAAGTCTAGTAAAGAGAACACAAAATATAAAGAAGAACGGCGTGTCAGCAGATTATTTTTTATTATACTTGTGTGGTTAAATAGTAGCAGAACATTGAAAAAGGGATGGAATTGTTTCAGACATTTAAATAGTACCAAAAAATGAGAGTATAATTATATCAAATACCAATAAATTCTATGTGAGAGTCAGAATTGCAGAAATCATTGTAATCCATTTGATTATGATACTTTGCTTTAAAGTTTAATGAGTTTTGAATGAAATTCTGCATTTCTACATTTGTCAGTTCTGTGCAGTGATCCGGTTTGACATTTTTCATATCTTAAGTTTGAAGATTGGAAATCAGCATGAGATTTTTATGTTGTTTTTTTAATTTCTTTAGGAACTTAAGGAAGTCTACCTGTTGGAAGAAGTTTAGAAGAAAAGGTTGAACATTTTTTTAAAATAATTTGAAAAAGATTTGCATTTCAGTTAGCATTTACCTGTTGCTGGACACCAAATTCAATGCCAAATCAAATGACTGCTTTGGCGCTTGTGTAGATGTGCTTGTTCAAGATCTCATCTACAGAAATAAAAGGAAACTTTATTGATAAAAATGAAAAAAACTTGATGATGCACTATAGGAACAAATGGATTACACTGAGACAATGCAGTACATTCCCAAATCCACAGAAAAGATATAAAACAAACTCTATGTAGATAAATTCAAGCCATCCTCCAAAATAATTGTAATTTTTGGTGCCTTAGTAAACAAGTGTGCATCTTTGTCCTAGATCCCAAATAGTCTCTGACACAAAGACTGGTGGAAGTTTGGTCTGGAAGTTTGGATCTTCCATTACAATATTTCAAATTAAAATATTTAATGTGGAAGTGTCCGTATGGTAGTACAGTAGTTGTGACATGACTAAATTAATGTATCAGGGCTGCTTATTTCCGGCCCAAAGATTATGCCTAAATATTGGAAAAGAAGAAAAAAAGGGAAGAGTTGCATTGGTTAAAATGTTAAAATAGTGATTCACGTTTATTTGATATTTAATGGAGCTGACTTACAAAAAATAAAATTGATTCTTGAAGCAAATTATTTTATTTTTGGTTCCAGAGTCTTTAAAAAAGGAGAAATGCAACAATGACATGATTTGTAGAAGTAGTCCTGGTTTCCACAGTGCTAATAGCTGGGAAATGATTGCGAAGTAAATTTTACAAAGAGTACAGTAAGAGTCTGCATACTGTGGACTTCAAAAAGACATGACAGACTCATCTACAGGTACCTGAACAGGACCACCATTAGGGAGTTTAGATTTTGTTTAATGCATAAAAATGCCCCCTACTTTCTTCCTCCCCATGTCCTTTAGCCTGTGACTTGTCTTTTCCAATATTTCAAAGCATTTTTAACCTTGTGCTAGCAGCAGTGGAGGATCTCTTGTATGCAGGAATTCTTGTTTTGGATATCAAAGGGTTAGAGATTGCTTGGAATATATCCCTGCTTTTTCTCAGTTAATCCAGTTGTTTCTGTTATTCTAATTTATAAATAATGAATAAAATCGTAATTCTCATGTATCTTCTAGCACCTTCAGTGAGCAAACCATTGAAACTAACATATCAGCTCAACAGCTGAATAAGTGTCTTTAGTAGAAAACCTCTTTTAAAATTGAGGGCTTGCTTCAGTATGCAGAACACTAAGGAAAGGAAATACTCACAGTTTTTTCTTGTGACTTCTGACCTTTAAAATCAAAAGCACTTTCCCTATCCATTCATTTGCTGTTAAAATTCATAAAAAATGAGTCACTTTTCTTGGGGGAAGGTGCCAAGTTTTTTAATGTTTTAACATTATGATATACTTAAGAGAGAGTCTGAAACATGAGCCCAACCTTGGACATACCACCAACATTTTTTTGGCCTTTTTACAGGTCATGCTAAAGATATGCATAACATCCATAATGTGTACCTTTCTTTACAGTTTTTTTTCTTTCACACTGAAGAAGTGGGAGTGGAAAATGTTTTGAAAAATGTTGCTGTTTACTAATGAGAAGGTCCCAAAGTCATTCACATCTGTATACTTCAAATGAGGGTTTTCAAGATATTGAAAAATTGGTTACAGCTGGCTGCACACCCTGACAGTTGAAAATAAAACTCCCATACCAGTCATAACTGGCAATTCAATTTGACTTATGCACTGTGAGAGCAACAAAATGTAGTTTCTTTCCAAAGAGGCGACAGTGCAGTCAGAACTTCTACAGCTGCCTTTCATGCACTGATAATTAAAAAAAATCAAAACAAAATCCCTAACTGGAAAATACACCCTCCCTTCATAATTATCTCTTTCAAAGCTGTAATCGAGCATTTCATTATAAAGATGCTAATCAATCCAGAACAATGCTCCTGGGACAGTACACACACCCAGAGATATATCAGTTATAATGGAAATGCTGCAGAACCTTTACTGGGTTTATAATAGTTGCTCATGCATTTCTGTTTCGAAAGATGAAACTCCCACAAGTGCCTTGCATTGTTTCAAGTAGAACATCAGGCTCATCTTCTAGCCTTTTGATGTATTGAAAAATAGTACTTTGTTATCAGTATAAATAACCAGAATACACTGATCTAAAACAAACAAAAAGTTTTCATTCATCTAGCCAGATTCTTCGTTAAAACTAGCAATAGTGGGTAAATGAAGCCAAAACAGGAATTGTGTTTCTAGGTTGTGTTAGATTTTGTTTTTAAATTATTTAACATATCATTTGCACCACCCTCTAAAATTTGTTACAGAGATTTTATCTTGTGAGATAGTGCTAACACTCCAGAGAAATGTTTGACCATTGAGCTCCCACCGCCAGTTACAGCCCTCATTCATAGTTTAAGGTGTACAGCCTTGGGATTTCAACAAAACACTGTCAGTCACAGCATTGTGTTTCATGTGGAATTTGAGTGTAATACAGGTGACATTTTTCTGGGGAAGGAAAGGCATAAACCTTTTTTTCTGCCTGTGTTTGGGAAACAGCGTTGTAGTAACATGGGTGCTAATGGTGCTAATAGACAGTCAGTAAGATTTTTTAAATGGCGCATTTCCTCCAAGAATTATAAGTAGTTTTGTTTCATGTTCTGAAAAGGGAATTAATGTAAGCTGAGTCTTTAAAAATCTTGAAATACTTCAATATGACTGTCTGAAGGTTTAAAGTTACTGTGTACTTCTGTAATGTCAGTCTATGGCATTTTGTACAGAACAGGGGGTAAAATTCTGAAATGTTTTTTGAAAGCCACCTATATGAACTGTTTAATATTTCATTAGACTCAGTATTTTCTCAGTTGGATTGGTAATGGAACTAGTTCTCTACTTTCATTAGTTCATTAGTTTAATTTCATGGCTAAATACAAAACATTGTGTAGCTGAAGGTTAAACTCTTTATTTAGTTTGAATCTCATAGTAGTGTGTTTATGGTTTACTACTTTCCATCTAGAAATTCTGGAAAAGAGAAAAAGCTGAAAGCAGAGGGAAAATGCAGAAGTTCTGGAAGCCTTTGTGTGTGAGGCACGTGTCTGAAAGGCATGGGGTTATCTCTTCTATTTTTTAATAAAATTTTGAACTCTGCAAATGAGTTCTTTTTGTAATTGTGCGTGCATATGTATGTACACAAGTGTGTGTATATTCTTAAACATTTGCTTTACTGACGGTTAAATGTCTTGTTTTATCTTATATCTGTATTTTTTATTCCTTCTGATGCTGAGATTATGAAAGATGCTCAAAATCTGAATGACAGGGAGCTGTAATCTAAGTCACCATCTTCTGTGTTTTCTCATCCAGGTATTTTTTATAAAAGGTGACAAACATAACAAGGATAATAACCTTCCTTTTGTGTTATATCTTCAGTCCATTTCTTTTTTATGACTTTTTACTGTTCATTTAGAAGACAAATGATGAGTAGTGCCTGCAGTTGGTTATTTCACCAATTTAATCTTCTGTAATATTTCTTTCTCTGATTTTTCTTGCTCATTTATAAAAGAAGAGACAACAGATTGTTTGTTTCAGAGACTGTGTCGTGTTCCTAAGCAATGAAAGAGATAATTGAGCATATATATGAACCAATGGTATGCAGGAGGTTTTTTAGCTGGATGAAACTGCTTCAGTATATGGGTAGAAAAACAATTTTTGTTAAATATAACATCACTCTATGACATTGTGGCATGCCCTGTCCTCATCACAATGTACTATTGGTATATAAGGTGTATAAGTTGCAGAGATATTTCCACAGCTGTGTACAGTAGAGTTCGTATTTTTTTTTCTCATACCCTTTATGAAAATAATGTTCACTTGGGTGGTAGCACATGCTCTCACTTTGTTACTGAGAACTGACAAGAAGATTCTTCAAAAGAAGATGAAGGTTACACAATACCAGTATGCAATTGACCGTTAGGTTAGAAATTACTAGCTTGTTTCTAAGACCAACATATTTGTAAGAATAAACTCAAAGTTAGTTTTTCTTTACTATCATCAACCCAAAAAAGATGAGTGCTTTGGAAGCTGTCACAGGACTTAGATTTGAAACATTCTTGCTGATATGTTTCCTGAGATGAACATAAACCCAGTGAAGAATATATGGAAAATACATAATGCATTTTAATCTATTCTAGTACTCTGTAACAGAGTTGTAAGAGGATGAACTACAGGCCTGAGAGGGATTTTTTTTTTATTATCATGTTCTTGTAGCTAAGACATATGAGTGTCAAGTTGCCTGGGCAAAACATTGTTAATGAAAGCTCTGGGTATGGGAGCTGCACCACTTCAAAGTGCAGAAAAAATCTTAAAGTCAAAACTGAGAAGAGAGTGCATCTGTACTGGTTAATGCTTTGTATAGTCTCCAATCATTAGGATGTCTAATGTTTAGTAATAGGTTTCACAGTGGAAATCTTTTGTTGATCTCAGTTGGCTTTCAGCAGATTAAATACAAGAGGATTAAACTTTCTGGTTTTCACTTCCCATTTGAAAGGGATTGAATGAGAGATTCTGTGAAGCACCTGAAATGCCACTTCAAGTGGCCCTACTAAGCCATTCATTTCTTCTAATTACAGATAAATCTATAGTAGTTATTGAGGTCTATAAAGAAAAACATGCTATGAATCATGCTGTCTGGCTGATGACTTTATGATTTTATTTGGTATCAAACTGGCTTGTCAACATTATTACTTTAGTTTGGTGTCTAAAAGTGTACTGATTTACTTGGTATTTTCCTTAGTAAGGAAATTTCAACAATAAAATCTCTATAGGTTCTTGCTGCCTTTTAACTCTATTCTTCAGAGTTTATAACTTTATTTTTACTTTTTATCTGAGTGTGGCAAAACATGCATTATATTACAAAGATACTTCGTAGTTGTCCTATTTCTTCCAAAAGAAGACATGGGGACAACCATGCACCATTATGCCATATCTTAGTATGGGAAATACATAGTGCTTCAGGAAGTTTTTGTCTTTTATTACCAGATAATTTTATAATGCCAACTTCTTTTGAAAAATAACCATTTCAGCTCTCCATCTCTTCCTCTAATACGATTGTATTGCCATCAGCAACATTATAATAAAGTGCAGTCAGGCTAAACTAGCTGCAACTGGATTGCTGTCCTGTGTGTACTGCAAATTCACTGTCTCACTCAGTCATGCTTCAATCTGATTAGCCAACAAGTATATTGGATAGTTTTGGAACAAAACCATAAAGGGAAAAGGAAGAAGAAAAGCCATAAAAGAAGAAATTGCAGAGAACAGAAAAAAAAAAGCATTATAATACTGAAGTTAGATTTGACTTCTTACCTCCAAACTTGCAAATGTATTTCTAGTTTTATTTTATTATCTGTGATACCTGCTATGCTTCAATCATGTCTGATCCTAAAGATGAGGAATAACCTGATTTTTTTGCAATATCCCTGCTGAAAAAGACACAAGAAGGGCAAAATTGTCTTGAAAATAAGATGGCTGAGATATAAGATATAAGCAATGTTAATGTGTCATGCGCCTACCAGAGGAGCTGTAGAGTCATGTTGCTAGGTCATCCACATACCAAGCTCTCAGAAGAAGCCAGCCACAGACAGATGCTGCCTCTGACAGTAACTGTGGTCTCAAAACTCAGCTGCTCTTGGTAGTTGTGCTTTTTTGTATGACTGCTGGGAGCATGTGCTTGAAAGCTAGTTTTGGAGACCCTTTTCCTGGGAGTGTCTGATGAGTATGTGATATATGACACAGTGGCTCTAAGAATGTTTTTGTATGTGGCTCACATGCTCATAGATATAGCCTCTTCTAAGAGGTGATAGCTGCATGGTTCCGGTGTTGTTCCAGTAATGTACTAGCCAAAGAAGACTAACAAACTGCATATGGCAAATACCCTAGTACTAATGATACGTTCTTTCACTTTTTCTTATTTTGAGGCAAACAAGTAATAAATCAGTCTGTGAATGTTTTTGCATAAATGCAGTCATTGTATTGTTCTTAAACCAGATTTCAGATGAAACAACTAATAGAATCATGGGATCTAGCGCAATTTATGTTGTAAAAGACATTTAAGATTGAGTCCGACTATTACTGTAACACTAAGTCCATCACTAGACCATATCCCTGATTACAATGTCTGGGCTGACAACTCAACCAACTTCCCAAGGAAGACTGTTCCAATCCTTAGCCACTTGTTCAGAGAAGAATTTTTTCCTAGTATCCATTCTAAATCTTCCCTTGCACAACTCAAGACAGTTTACTCTTGCTCTGTTGAGAAGAGCCTGATTCCCCACCTGGCTACAACCTCCTGTCAGATAGTTGTAGACAGTGATAAGCCTCCTTTTCCCCAAGCTAAGCACCCCCATCTCCCTCAGCTGCTCCTCACAAGACTTGTGCTCCAGACCCTTCCCCAGCTCCATTGACCTTCTCTGGACACACTCCAGCACTTCAGTGCCTTTCTTGTACTGAGGGGCCCAGAACAGAACACAGGATTTGAGGTGAGTCCTCACCAGTGCCGAGTACAGGGGACAATCCCTGTAGCCCTGTGGCCCTGCAGGCCACACTATTGCTGGTACAGCCCAGGTGCCATTGGCCTTCTTGGCCACCTGGGCACACCCTGGCTCGTGTTCAGTCACTGTCACAGCACCCCCAGGTCCTTGTCCTGTGGGCAGCTTTCCAGCCACTCTTCCCCAGCCTGTGGCACTGCCTGGGGTTGTTGTGACCCAAGGACAGGACCCAGCACTGGGCCTTGTTGAACCTCACACCATTGGCCTCAGCCCAGGATCCAGCCTGTCCAGATCCCTCTGCAGAGCCTTCTGCCCTCCAGCAGATCAACAATCAACAGGTCTAGCAGTCAACAATCGCACCCAACTTGGTATTGTCTGTGAATTTACCAAAGATGTGTTCCAGCCCCTCATCAAAATCCTCAATAAAGATATCAGATAGGACTTGCCCAAGATTGATCCCTGGAGGACACCACTAGTGAGTGACCTGGTGATTCTAGACCTCTTAGGTATGGATTTCACCTTGTTTCTCTTACATGGCTGAAGAAAGAGCAAAAATAACAGCATAGCCAAGATACTTACTTTAGCTCCTTTTTATTTTTTTTGTAAGCAGCTCCTCTTTTTTTCACTTTTCTGTCTCTGTCTAGCTTTCTTGGGTGTTTGTTTTGTTTCTTTTTGTTTTTTTTTAAATGCATTTTATTTTGTTTTCTTGTTTTGGGTTTTTTTTGGGGTGTATTTTGTTTGTTTGTTTGGGATTTTTTTTTGTAAGTCTGTTCATTTTTATTTTAGCAAGTGACAGAATAGAGTTTGCTTTCTTTAATTGCTTATATGGGTGAAGTCAGAGCAGGACTGTTTCAGGGTTAATGTATGTGAGGAATTCATGGGAGTTAAGACAGGGGTATTGGCAGAGTTTATGTTTGTTCAAGCAAGATGTCAGTCTTAGTGGAAGATGTTTCCTTTGTCTGCCTAGTATCTGTGGCATTGTAACATGATTTAAAATATTTCCATATATTCTAAACAATACAGAGCTTTAATGTCCATAGACAGATAACATGGTATGCTTTTCTCATCTAGCAAGACTATTTCCAGCTCAGCAGCATTTCAGCCATTCCCAGCACAAAATTTTTTTCTTGAGCCTTTATTTGGAGGCACAAAGTTAAGAAGTTAGGCAATGTTCTAATGAATCGTTTCTGCATCATGTATAAGAAAAGTTCTTATGATCTGCAGAAGCGACTAAGATGGCAGAAGTTTGTAGGCATTAAGACACCTGTCTACTTACAATTGATATTTTAATTCATGATTTAGAATGGAACTGAAGCTGTATAGACGTCAGGCTAGGCAAGGTTTTCTCCACATGGTTTTAAGATTCCATATGAACATAAGTCTGTCTGTAAGCAAAAAAACAGGAACATTTAAACAATTTTCTATATGAGAGAAACATCCCAGTGATGTGATTTCACGGTGCTTTGCTATCATTGAATTGATTAATTCACTAAACAATTTAATCGATTCCTTCAGTTACCAAAAATCCAGTCTGTTTTTATGGTAACAGAGGAATTTCGTTCAAGTCTAAAATAGAATTACAATGTAGAATCAGATTGATATATTAAATTGTTCTATATAGTCAAAATTCCACCTAGTACTGCAACTCATTTGTGCTTTTATAGTGATGTAGTTAAAATGCTTGCATGACGTCAGAAACCTGGTGTTTTAGCATGGGTGCTCACTTATCTTGGAACAACTGTTACTAAGGTATTCAGCAGTGGTAGACAAGCATTAAGGGTGTATTGTTATCCAGAGACCAGTAAGACTGAACTTTTGAACACTCAGCAAAGCTGTCCTTCAATTTCCTTAATCATGTGTTTGTATTTTGGATTTTTTAAGAATAAAAGCATAAAGAAATATGACACTTTTCCAGCAAGTCAACTATGAAAACATTTATCATGTTTAATCAATGAAGAGCAAACAAAATGTGGAACTTCTGCTTCTGCCAGTTGCCCTCATTGCTTTGGAAAATATATTTAATTCTCTTTAAAAGACATTGTTTTACCCAGAGGTATTTCTGAATTGATTTTGATGAAAGAGCTTATGAGAATTAATTTTATGCATTATTTTCTATTCTTTCTAGTAATGATTCAGCTGTCAGTTATGTTTTTGTAGCCAAGATTTTCCCATGAAATTCACTTTCTTTTTTAAGGGGGGGTCATGATTGAGGAAGTATTTGCATCTTTTCCTACAATCCCTAGTTGTAGTAGCATTTTGAATACATTTTTTGTATTTCTTCTCTTGAATTTCCATGGTATTAGAAATGGAAATGGATGTAATTCAGGATTGTGGATGTGATCAAGTGTAGGAACAGAATTTCAGCATAATCTTCTGTTTTAATCTTTGCTTCCATGTATTCTTAGAGAAACACCATTGTTTGGTTGTTGGTTTTTTTTTTTTAATATAAGGTATATCCACTTGATTTCCTAAGGGGAAATATAGGGTGTTTCTATGGGAATTCCTTGAGACAAACCAGAGATGCCCGTGAACTAAAATCCTGTCTCTAAACAGTTTAAAACTTTGGAAAAGTTGAACCAGAAGTCCTGTTTGGAGCACAGATGAACTCTCCTACCTTCATAATCCCTTTCTTCCAAAATTTTCTAAGTTATTGTTTGCTTAGTTATTTTTGTCAGTGTGGCTCCCTGCATCTGTTATGAGTTATTTTTTTGTCTGTTTTCTGACAGCTCTTCCCATCCAAGCTGAATTTGTGTTAGCGAGCATTTAAATGCACATTCAGGCATGGAAGAACAAGCTGATAAAAAAAAACCCCAAAAACTGTTTACTTTTTTTTTGTTGTTTCTAAAATTTGCCCCCAGGTATGCATTTCCTATAATTGTCTTGGAGCAGGAGCCATCTTGTGAGTACTGTGATAGCACCTAAAAGATTATCTTTGCTACTAAAGTAAACAGACTGCAGGGAAGCATTCCAGTGTTCAGATGTTTCTTTCACCCAGTTGATCCTTTTGAGGATAATTGGTACACGTGCCTATGCCCTGGTACTATCATCTGCTGTGCTTCTGCTGAGGGGAATTCTTTTTTGTCTCTGCATTGAACACTCTGGAAAGCTGCACTTTTACTGATCCTATTAATAGATACCACTAATCATGGGAAAATCTATCCTCTTACTTACTTGTGTAACTTACCTACTTACTTATTGTTAGATGTATTACCTAGTTTCATAGATAGTCTTTTAGAGATACTGGAAGAGCCATTTTTGATTATTTGATACAGCAGTTAAACAGCACTTAACCTAAAATAATAACAGCCCTTATTAAAGCTTCATACAGAGAATTTTTTTCCAAAGAGCTGTTGACCTCTCTATGGTTGTTGTGATCTTCTGCCATGGAGAAACCCCATCTTTCTGCCCTGGTTCACTGTGAATGTTGTAATAGTGGCTGTTAAGATAGTACCTCACCCAGAATTATTTCTGCAAGGCAAGTACTGGTTCTCTGATGACAAGGCTAGTGTAACTTGGTGCTGAAATTGTTCTTTGTATTTTCTCTGTCTTTGGTACCACACTCAAGATGTAACAAACCATCATCAGGAGGAAATACAAAAGGAATGGAACTATATCATTTAGGATTTATTAACGCTTTAGATGGATCTTTCACCCTGGACCTACTAAGGTGGCTTGATGTAGAAGCTGATAGTTGTCTTGATAATTTCATTTAGTCCTTTTAAGGAATTGCATCTTCATTTTAGTTTTCACAAATAAGCCAAGTATAGACCTATATACGACATGATATCAATGTTGGTACAGTTGTCAGTCAGTAGCAGTGTCTGAAGGCTTGTTTTCCTTGTGGGTAAAGCTAAGGCAGACTTTGTGGAGAACCTTGATAGCGCCTGAATGTCTCTTGGCTTGCTTTTCTCTATGTTACCAGCCCATAACCTGCATGGCTCCATTAACAGTATATCTTCAACTTGAAAGAAAAACCACTCAATCACCATCTTTATTCTAGTCCTTATGTCCTTGAGCTAAAATACTAGAAGTTTGCTTAAGTGCCTAAGAAGGTAAAGAGGAAGAACAAACAGCAAGCAAAGGGTCTTCTGGAAACCTTGGTGTTTATCAGGTTAGCTAAAGTCATGACTTTCAGAAACATGAAAGAAAAGGAATACTGAGGGGTTTCATTTTATGACTTGAATGAAAATGAATATTACCTTCGAGGCTGACAAAATGAGTGCAGTATTCCCAAGTGGTTGTATGTGCATTTAGAATAAGAGAAGGGGATGAGGTTTTACTTAAAAAAAACCCAAAACCAGCAAAACCCCCTTTTTTTTTCTTTGAGCCTTTGCTTTGCCAGGTTTTGTGGTACATCCCTTCATTTATGGGCAGCTTGTAGAGGATAAGTGCAAATTCACGTATCAGGATCACAAAGTTTTTTAAATTCCTCTTTTCCCCAAGCAGACAGTCATAATTTTCCTGCTAGCCACCACATTTAATATTTTGATGGAAGTCCTTGAAATGCATGAAAATAATGTGCCCCAGTGCCCCATTAAAAAACTGTTGCGTAAAACAAGTACCTTTGTGGTCACCATTTTTTCCCCTTCTCTGCTGCCGTTATTAATTGTCAGTGTTGTTTCCTCTATGCTTCTGCCCTTGAATGGAGTAAGGGAGTACTTGGTACCCACAACATTTCTCCGTACACCTTCACACATCAGCTAGCATGGTTGTGTACTAATGAAAAGATAGTTTTGTTCTTAAGTGAGCTGACTTTAGAGATAGTTCAGGGCTCCCTTGTAACTCCTGCATTTCAGAAGAATCAAAATAAAAATCATCTCTTCCTTGCAAGTATATTTCATACATCTTCATCTTTGTGATAGTATTGGAATCATTATACAGCAGTTGGCTCTGATACGCTTGCACAGACACAAATTGAGTCCGACAGAACTGGTGTTTCATGGACTTTGCTGTCATTTGAAATGCTGGCATGAGGAGGGTAGCAATGAAAGGGGAGAGCTGGTGCCTTTAGCATTTTGCCTGTGAAGATTTCTTAGGCTTGTATTTTTTGAGAGCAGTAGCTGATTCAAAAGATGGTTTTACAACAGAGATTCATAACATAGCGTAGATTTCTACCAGCTGCTCGTGTCTTTTCTTCCTTGAGTAAATTCTTTGGAGCATTTCCCTGTACTGAAAATGGGCTCTTTATGCCACCTAAAAACTGTAAGATCTATTTAGTGGAACAATAATTAGTATACTTTTTTTTCTGCCCTCTTGGTTTTCATCTTTACTGCATGAAAACCACTTGTGTGGTAATGAAGTAGAATGAAACTTAACAAATGGATGTACTTAATAAGTTATTAACTTAACTTATATGTTGCAGATCCTTCAGAAAGTGTAGTTGATTTCACTTTATTTTGGTGCCAATGTCAGGCTGCATAGGGATATCTCTAGTATTTCCTGTCTGAGGAGGAAAATATTTTTATATTCCTTAATTTCCATCAGCGTGGCTTATTTGGACAAGGATAAGACACTGTTTTTTCAAGTCAGGTACTTGAGCTGTTGTACTGCCAGTGTATAATATTCAGTTACACATTCTAATAGATGAGATGGATTGAATTGAGACCTCAGCCCTTTATTCATTGCCAGCTTTCTGTTTGTCTAGTAGGCATAATTCAGATATGTACAGGAAATCACAACAGGAATTTTAACCTTTGAAAGTTGCTGAACTATGCAATATGTTAATAATGCGTTCTGAAGTAGATTTTGCGGTGTTATTCTTACCAGATGCCAGGGTATCAGCTCCCTGTTTGCATGTGGATTTGTGGGTATCTAAGCTGCTTTGATTACCTTCTCGGAACATGCATGCCACTGATTTCTTAAACCTCATCAACTATACTAGTTTCTTTGGTTCAGAAGATGCTGTTGTTCTAACTAAAGATTCAGGATGTGACAGTTGCTTGATTATGTGGTAATGGTACACTAAGGAATGTGTTGTAACAGTGCTAACATATACTGTGTCTTGGATCTTCTTTTATATACACTGGCCTGAAATTAATTATGTTTCTTTTGCTTTCTGCCTTACCCTTATATCTTTTAAATCGTTTTGCCTTAAATTGGGAATGCATAAAAAAAAGAAAATAAAAACTCTGGCCTATTTTGCTGATTGTATTTTTTATCTTTTCACAGGCTCTGAAAATACTTCATCTGAAATTTCAGACTGGACAGACTCGCAGTGGCTTCTAAGCCAGTGAGAACAAGGCTGCCAAAGCATGCTGGTGCCAAGCTGTCGGATGATGCATGTAGTCAGGCCAGTGGTGGTGCTCCTGTGCTTGCTGCTCTGTGCTGATGCTGAAAGTAAGCTTATTATTCATTTATGCTTAGGTCTTGGCCATCAGGAATAATTTTGTTTTCAGCTGGTGGTTGCCAAGACTCTCGGAATGAGTTTCTTTTTGAGTGATTCTTCAAAAACTTTGAGGTCCTCTCTAGATCACAACCAGTATTTGAAAAGGATTGTTTATGCAACTTCCTTACTGTTCTTCTTAATGCTCCTTTTCTTAAGCATGGAGTAGTTCATGGTGAGGTGGTGGAGACCACTGTCACAAAGTTACATAGTCAAAACAAAGACCAACCTTGCTTGCCAGACATTGGTCAAATACCTTAAAGATATCTGTCAGTCTTTGAATATTTCTGTCTTAATTTGGATAAAAAAACCACCAAAACATCCCCCTCCCAATTAATATCCAGTCCAATTAAAATTCCTGTCCCTTTGTAAGTGCTGCAACAGCTGTTCTAATGTATTATTTTCGACAGCTGTCACAGAATACAGTATCCAAACAAATCAAGCAGAACTGACAACTTAGTGGCTGGCCTAAACATGTGACAATTCAGTGAGAAAAGGCACCTATATTTACTTGTACTGAGGGGAAGCTGCTGGAGTTTGGTCAATTAGGTTATCTATTAATGGGAAGATAATATCTTCTTTTTAATTAGGAAATCATTAGATGTACCTTGTTTACATGTGTTCCTTCTCCCAGCTGTCCTTTGGCTTCTTGCAGAAATAGTCTGCAAATGAGAAAAGCCATTTCCTTTCCTACCTGTTGATGTGCAGATTTACTGAAAGCTGACTGTTAACACTGGCTACAAGCTGACTGCTAACTTCATTGAGGGCTGTTTTCCTACTTTTCCACTAGTTCCTGTCTCTATGCAGACACAGGACCAATCAATAATGTCGTTTCAGCTCTCAGTCTTAGAAGACTTCTGTGGTTTTTCACATGTCCATTAAATTAAGTATAAACACAGAGTAATAGAATCAGTTTTAGTGAGGCTGGATGAATCAGTTCTACAGAAATGCATACAGAAGAGTTCCTTATCACCCCACTTAGCAATTGCACTCCAGGTATACTGTCACAGCAGTAAAGGAGGTACAAAATTTTTTCTATTTCATGGTTAATAAGATTTCCTTAACTGCAGCTATGTGAAAGTGAAATAAATGGAGGAAAAAAGGACAAAACATACATGCTTGTTGTGTACTGACAGCTGAGATTCTTTGGCCCTTTTCCAGTCAGATAATGACCAGCTGGGATGATTGTGTCTAAGGTGAAGCCAAGGACATTTTAACACTTTAGCAGCAAATAATTAATTGGGAAGTGGGCCCATATGTTGGACAGTTTTGCAGTTGTAGTATTCCACCTATTTAAAAAGTTGTGAGAAGCACAAAGATCAGCTTTTTGTGACAGTTTCTCTCAAAATGATACTATGATTCTCAAGTATTTAATATGCACAAGCTTTTAAGTTGCTTAAATAATTATATACATATATACAAGTGGTATACATTATATGGTATTAATTAAATTGTGTGTTATAGATATGTTCATATGACTCCACTTAATACTGCATTTATACTGTGAGGTGTTAAATTAATGTTCTTCTATTTTACCAGTTTCTTTGAGGGTCACGGTGTAATCACATTTTCATCTTCCACACATTCTTCTTCTTTATTTGGGAGACACACCGAATCTCCACAGACACTGTTATTTTGTGCTCTGGGTGAGGTAGGACAGCATCTGTGATCCTTCTGCGTGCTGACACACTGAAAGATGTGTCTTTGTCCACAGTCAGCCTCCTTATCTGAAGAAAAGTTCCTGCTAGGCTGGAGTTCCTCTGCCCTCTGCTCTTGCAGCTACTCTGCTCCTGTTTTGTCTTGCTCTTTATAGAAGGGTCCCAGACGTTACTTTGACCTAGTGCTTATCTTGAAATTCTTCACAAAGAGTGGCAGGACCATGTTCATTTTAACGGGGAGAAGGTGAGACAAAGGGACCAAAAAAACCCTCTTTTTTTTCTCTGTCTTTAAAGGTTATGCTTTCTTTTATTCACCATTATTTTCCCGTTACTAATATCAAGGCATTGCAGACGAGAAGGTATAAATAAACATTGACACTACATTGTATGCTTTCTAGAGTAGTTGCAAATGGGTAAGGAACTCATGCTTTTCCAGTCTTACTGTCAAGTCACTGTTAGTGAGATCCAAGTAGAGAGCCAGCTTAATGCTACTGAACAGGTTTCCAAGTGGTAATTCTTAGTACTTTTCGGTTTACAAACAACCTTCACGGCTGAGGGGGGTAGAGATACCTTTGTTTCTCTCCATCATTGTGGAAGACCCCACACTCTGAAATGTGTTTGCGTGGGCTGATAAATGTACTGTGTCAACAAGTATATGTGAAAAGTAGGTTTGGTTCTTTTAATCCAGAAATTAAATTTACGCTTGACTGAGAAAAATAAGCAAAATTGAAAGGTTGCAAAACTAACTTTGCTGTTTTCACCTTTTGATATTAGTAATATGATGTGATACTTGTAAATACAAGAAGTGAAAAATCTCAAGAATTATGAGTACTTTTTAGATGTCTTCTTTTATGTTTGCTATTTGTCGGTTCAGGGCGCACTAAGAAGGAGTAAAGTACATTTTTGCTAAGGAAAGAAAGTACTTGTTCATTGGTCTTTTTTGAGGAACAGCAATCTGCTAGTCTGCAGTGTTTTTCATTGGGTGGGCTGTTCTCAGTAGTGTTGATGGCAATGTTTCACCATATCTAATGAGATATTAGTAATATAGCTTTGTTTGTCATAAGAAAAGTACTGAGATTTTTCAAGTTTATTTAAATGAACTGACAGAACAGTAACTATTCAGAACCTTTATGCAGGTTCATCTGTTTAATAGCAAGATGCAGATATGTTTCAGAGACTCCTACATAATATATTTATTTAAAAACTTTCAAACATGGTACATTATTATATGTTTCTGACCTTGCCAAGGGTCACTGAGCTCACTTAACCATTGAGCCTAAAAAAATATAAGAAATATAAAATCCTTCTTGAAAGTGTTATTCCTGGTCTTTCCTAGTATTTCAGTTTTTGAAAAATAAAAGTTAGGTTTGTATTAATAGAATCAAATATTTTTCTGCAGATAATCTGCATCCTGCTTTATTAATAATTTTGGTTCTTGTGCATGTTTTTCCTTTTCCACATTGAGAAAGGCCTGACCACCAGCATTTCAAAATTCGCTGCTGCATTCCACTAACTTTGTCTGTTTAGTGCTCTTCCTTCATTCTTGGTTACGTAGCTTCTGCTCTGACATTTTTGTTACTTCTTTGGAGATGCTATTTTAAAGAGAAGCAACAATTCTCTTTTCCTTCAGCAGAAGTGTTTGCAGCATACTGTTAAAAGGCAAACAAAAATACTTACTAAAAACAATGCATTTGTTGTATATTGCTTCTATTTCCAATTGTTTGCAATGTGAATAATGCTTAGCTTGTTCTCTGGCTTCTAATGCATACTGTGACAGTTGCCATCTTGCAAATAACCACTCTACCGTCGTAATCTCTAGGCCAGAACCAGTTCTGACAGGATGGTGATTACTTAGAACAGATGTTGGGGTAGTTGAGACAAATTCTTGTTTATTAGGATGTAAAGACAGCAATTTACTATTGGTGAAACCTTCTTTTCCTCTATATTTTTTCTTTTTTTCACTTTTTTAAAATTTTTGCTTTTCTAGGACATGTTTTTTTCCCTGCTGATACCACTCTTTCTCTTTAAAAACTTTTTATGTTCTTCAGCTAACTGAAACACATTCATGCAGTCGATAGAGATTTTTTTTTCTCTCTAAGCACTTGTCCGTAAGACTGGACTACCCAACAAATCTTTCAGAGTAATTAAATTACAGAAAGCAGTTATGTTATAGTAAGTCTTACAAGTGGACATAGTGCATCATAGTACACTCACTGTTCCAGAACAAGTTCATAAACACTACATGGGGCCATGAAACCCAATCTGGAAATTATTTACTTTTGTATGTGTACCTTTGATAATTAGGACTGATTTTTTTTCAGAGTAAATTTGATTTACATTCAAACTCTGACATCTTTGAACAGGTAATTTCAATTAATTGATTTCAAGTATGGGCAGTGACAAGAAGCTTTATGTTCTTTTTTGGTAACTTTTTACAGTATCATTTGTCTTTCTGTTAGTACGATAGCATGCACTGTGTAAGATACAGCCCTTTGGTTATATTGCTCTTTTTTTAAAGAATGGTGATGTATTCAAGAGAGTTGAACTATAAGGTGGGGATTTTTGGGGGGAGGGAAAAAGCTTCCAATTTTCTTTTGTATTCTTTTTTTTTCCCACAGGAATTTTGAAATGCTCTCTTCAGTACAACCCTAGGACATTTTTCAGTTGATTTGATGAAAATTAGTATATACTGTTGCAAGAGTAATTTTATATTGGACTTGTTAAATATGATATTACATCTGTCAAGTAAATCACCCATCACTTAAAGTTTTAGTTTTAGGGGAAAGTAGGACAGTTAGTCATACCAAACCATTCTAGATGCATTCATTTTGCTCTGCAGCAAAGTGAAGGCTTTGGAATAAATGTGATAGTTGAGATTAAGAGTCAGGGAAAATGAAAATATTATGTGATCATTCCAAGCATACTGACTTAGCTGCAGAAACTACAGGTAATAAAGCTCTTTACATGAGCCACAGTTTATCCAACCCTTATTTTTCAAATCCTTACACTGATGCAAATTTGAATAATTTAGTTCCAGCAGTAGCCATAGCTAACACCATATCTGTTTAACCTGGTGTAAATTATCAAGTATTAACAGCAAAATTGTGACCTGCTTGAGGAATAAAATTTTTCAGTGTAAAGAATTTTAATGTGTTCTTTGTTATTTCTAAATCTGTACATAAGAAAACATTTTGAAATGTAATATGTAGAAAAGATTGCGTGTATTTTGTAAGGCGTAAATTCAGGATTAAATCATCAGGGTTTTGAATTTCAGAACAAACTGAAGAAAATTATAGAATGGTTCTTCTGTACATTTTTCTGTCTACATCTCTGCTGCACTGAAGATTGTTGCTATCTCTCTTTCAGAGCTGTTGTCACTTCAGGTAGTTGTAAGCCCCTGTCTCCCTAAAGCAGAGCACTGAACAGAGCTGAGTTGCAAGCTTGGGAATCTGAAAAGCATTAAGCCCTGGCAGCTTTACCTTTGTCTAACTACAGAGGCAATAAAGTTCCCCAAGTTAAAAAAAAAAAAAGCCTTTGTCTTTTGAATTTTTTTGAGCATGTATAAAACCAGAGTCAGAAAATTCAGGGTGTCCAGTCTTCCCAGACACCCAAAAATCTATATATGGGAACTGTATTTTAATGGCCTTACAGAGTTGGACAAACCCACATAATTCAGATTAATGTTATCTGTTAACAGCAAGTGTTTTTGGAGGAACTACAGTATGGGTAGTTATCTCAGTGTGTTTAATTCCCTGCAGCATCAGTAATGACCACTGGCAGATAAAGGAATGTGAGTCATTAATATTCCTGTGTCAGAATTGGCAGCGAATTCCAGGATGTCTGCTAGATTGCTTAAGAACATGTCTGCATACTTCAAAAGTTCACTAGAGGTATATATCATTATCTCAGTATAGGAAGGCTCTTAGGAAAAAGGAAGAAGGAACAGTTCTACAGAAAATTTAGATTTTTAAAATTTTTTAAGGTTACATTCGCACAACACAACAACTGCTGTGGTGTTTTGCAGTATTTGTACTCTGTCTGAAGCTTAACCCTCACTGGCCGAAATAAAGTGTTGAGTGGCAGCATCTGTTTCAGTAGTGAATTTCTGACATCTTCAGAAAACTATAAATATCTGAACATGTATAGGAAGGTCACCATTCACTTTTGTCCACCCTATCTTTCAGTAAACTCCCCCCCAAATAACATATGAATCAAATGATTCTGGCTTAGGCAGTGTCTACTTAAAGCCATATTTGTTCAAAATAATTAGGCAAATATTTTTTAAATTTAAGCCTTTCAAATTTTTGTGAATATGCAAAATATTTTTTTAAAAAAATTGATGGTACAAATTGATACAAAAATTGCTAATTTATTTTGACTGCTTCCTTCTAAAGGAAGTTATGTGGAGAATAAGGTTACACCTTGACTTTAAATTGCTATAAAAAAGATTTAAATATGAAGTTGTGTACAAATTGCTATGGTGGCTTTCACTGAATTACACAAAACCATACATGTTATGAAAAAATTGAATGTAGAATTTTGTCTCTTGATTACAAAGTTCATGTTACATAATTGAGGATAATATATTGATAAAAGACAATTAAAATTTGAAATTACTCATAAACATAACATTGAAAATGTTTGCCATATGGTCATTTCAGTTTACAAGAAATTCTGGGACACGTCTGTAAACACTTTGGATGTGGTCTTGCTATGCAAAGTGGTAGCAAAGAACAGAATTACACAATGCATAATACATTCTCAAATTCCTACAAAACATGAATTCTGAGAGGCTTTTCCCAGTAAGGCCGTTGTCAGGAAGACAATTCAAAAGAAGTTTAAAATTTGTTCTGTTGGGATATAAATTCTTGATCTATATGTCATTGTGAAATGTATAGTTTTGTTCTAGTTACTACTAAGGAACTGATTTTTAATTTACTTGGTAAAGCTTTCTGTGCCTTCTACTTCAGGACCAGTATATGGACAGAAGAGAGCTTCCACTGCTGTTTATTTTATTTTAATATTACAGTTGTGAAAAAGGAGGCAGAAACAATAAGAGAAAGACGTAAGAAATTTATTTTGGCAGTGATCATTAGTTAGATGTGGTCATTTCCAGGAAAGTTGCACCTGTGTCATTGTTTTCATCCAGGAATATCACATACACTTCAATGTGTAAAATAATTGCAGAGAATATGGCCAGGTGATACCAAGACTGAAAAGAGAAATAGTCATTTGGTCTCCTGTTCTAGTAAAAAAGCATACATTATACCATCAACAAAGAATGCATATTATCTCTAAATGTACAGATTTTGAAAATAAAGAAGGGGATTTTTTGTGTGAAAATTTTCTTGTGTTAAGATGACGTTTTAGAGTCTTACATCTTTTGATTGAAAAGCAAAGGTAGAATGAATGTGAATAAAAAGGCAAATTAACCCTACTGATAATGGCATAATGAGGCCAGTAATGCATTGAAGTTTATCAGTGGTTGCTGACAAACTGGAGAAAATGCAAGGAGGAGAAAAACACAGATTCAGGACTAGGCAAAAACTTACATCAGTTTTGGTAACAGGTTTTTTATAAAATTGAAGGCTTACTTCAGCTGATGGATACGTATTTTCTTCTTCTTAGAATGTAGAAATTGTAATAGAGAGCTTTGCTCAATACATGCAGTTTTTGAGAGCTTTGCTCAATAAATTGAGTTTAATTGTAATTAGTGGCTAATTGTGGTCAATTACATTGTATCTATTGGAACAACATGCTTAAATGTCAGTTTGCTACTGTATATCTGAATATTCTCAGATTTGATGCATTTTATTGACAGTACACAGGGTGCTAGACTCATTTCAGAAGTGACAAAGAGAATCCATTTGTTTCATTGGTTTTTTTAAGTGAAAAAACCTAATTTTAAACCTGTGAGTGATTCTTCCTGAGGAATAAGGAAGAGGAGGAAATCTCTGGAAATGGTTTAAACCTTAGTGCACCTCTGTCTTGTCAGAGTTACATAAAATGCTTTCAGTGACAGCTAAAGTGGTCCAGAGGATAGGACAGCTGCTGTGTGAGAAGAGACTGAGGAGGCTGAGACTCTTTCAGTTTCAAGGAGAATTGGCAGAAGTGGGTTGTGGGGATTATAGCTAAGGTCTGCAAAATTAGTCAGAGGAGAGAATGAAAACAGAATGGATATCCACCTACTCAATAATAATGGAACTGGAGTTTGGGGATTTTAGTAGAAGAGTTACTAAAAGCAGGTAAAAAATGGAAATTACTGTTCATTTTTGTGGAGGCAGACTATTTATAGTTGTAAAGAACTTAAAAAATCCATGTAGAGGAGGTCCATAAATTAGTCCTAAAAGAACAAACAGGAATGCCATCATTAATGTAGTTACACACATGAAGTGAATGGACTTCAAAAATTGCTCAGGCTGAGGCACCCATATATGGCATGTTCTCTTGACGTGGAGACATGATAGCAGACAACAAGACTTAGTGTCTCCTAATAAGGCATTTGCTGTAGTCTTACACTCAGAAATACATATGGTTTCAACAGACATTGTGCATTGCGTTCGTTGGCACTAACCTTTCTGTTTTGGAGGTTCTTGTAACACACTATATCACAATTATATCACAATTTGATGTATTTGAAAACTAAGAAGTGAAATTAGAGGCTACAGCAAGAATTAAAAGTAAATGTAGTTCATAGTTTTGGAAAATTACAATATTAGCATTACCAATAGCAGAGCTCACATATATGCCAACTCTCTACGTGTTTTTGTGTGTGCATATATTGCAGGAGATACAAGGATTAGTTATTTTATGGGATGTGTTATGAAGCTTTACAGTTCACAGATGAAGTACATTAGTGGAAAATCCTAGGCACCTTTTTTCCTCTTTTATAAACTTTCATCTTGAGACATACTCTTAATGTGAAAAAGTGTAACATGTTCACTGACCTTTTTCAATGTCTGTGGTCTGATGAAAGTGACTTAAAGGTTGTAGCATCTAAAGATATATGCATTCTAAAAACTAGAGGTAAACTGCAACTCAGAAAGGTCCCACAGCATCTAAGGAAGATGATACTGTACGTACTCTTAAGTCCAGGTTTTGAAATCAAATGGATACAGATTCCCTTAAAAATATATATAGTTCTTTTAAAATTAAATGTCTCATAAGAAATTAATTTAGATGCCTTGAAAATAATTTGACAATGCACTAATTAAAGATAAATTTTTTACTAAAGACATTTGTTAAAATTTTAAGTTAACTGAACGTGATTCTCTTGAATTGAGATTATTTGCATTCTACAGAGCAACTCAGTGTTATTTTTTATCAACAATTAGAGACTTCTGAAACCATTACAGTGAAATGAAGTGCATTGGAGACAGGATCCTGAGTATGAGTGTGTATAATGTGAGTGTGTTAAAAATAGCTTTTAGATTTACATGAAAAATGTGAGGGATTTTCCCATGGCAGAAAGTCCCTAGAAAACTTTACTCAGCTATATACCATTTGATATCAGCTCAGTACCCAAACAGAGCAGGAGCTCATTTGGTGTCTTCAGAACCTTGTGACAATTTATGATTGATCTCCATTTAGGTAGGTTATGTATAAACAGTTTTGAGAAATCTGATCCTTATTCTTTCTGAATTTTTTTGTGCATCAAATACAGAATATGAAAAAAAAGGAGCATTTCTTCTCAAAGCTGTATAACTTAAAATTATTGCTAAATACTAATAAATGCATTTCCAATACTCTTTCAGTTTTCTGCTTCTTTTTTTCCTCTGAATAAATGCAAATGTGTGAATGGAGGCTAGACAGGATTTTTAGCTATACTTGGCTGTGAATTTGCTTATTTGATTTTGAAGTGCAGAATTTGGATAGATTTGTGGATATTATTTATATGAAAATATTAGAATTTCTAGCCAAATTATTCTCAGATCCCCAAGCACAGCAAGATTTGTTTACCTTTTCCATAGCCAGAAAAATCCACCTTTTGCCTAGGATGCCCCAAACATTGTTTTCTCTTCAGTAGGGTGTAGACTCGTATTTTTGCATTAGTCCCTCTCTAAAAGGTGCACTTAATTGAGAATTTATAGATGCTTTTGTTGATAAATACTCACTTCTGCCACTCAGCAGTTCTTCTAAGTCTTTAGCATCTGGGGTTTTTTGTATATGTGAATCTTTTTTCTTATCTATGAGTGCATGGCTCAGTGTCTCATTGCAAAATTCATTTTAACCTTGGGGGAAAGATGCACTACTCTGAGAGCCTGAAGATCAAGAGTTTGTATTTCTTTGATGTTAATAGATCTGTCATGTCTTTTCATTTTACAAAGAAAGCATTTTGAAGGATCAAAAGTAAGAATAAAAAGGGGTCTCTTATGTAGGAGGACCAAATCTACAACTCTCAGTTTTTTAGTGTGTCAGTGTGTGGCCCTTGCAATCTTTCTTTTATCAAGACATTTTTTTCTAATTCCACGTTAGTATTTTCTTTTTGGTGTATAGCTGTTTACTTCTTAGATAGTGAACAGAATATAAGACCGCAACTGCAAATCATCAGAACTCACTGAGCTGTAGATAATTTGAAACAGTAAAGACTACTGTCTCATGCATAGATTAGTCTCAAAAGTCGTATTAGTTAAACATCTGACTATAGGCAAGAGAAGAGTCTATACTGAGACTGTCAGATTCAAAGGAATATTGCATCTTACATTTTTTTCACCAGAGCCATCCAGGTAACCTGACTTTCAGGAGATAAATTATTTAATGCATATTTGTAGTGCCTAATCACATATATTCAGACATTACAGGTAAATTTTAATACATTTTCAGATTATTTTTTTTTTAGGGAAAAAGAGTTGCAGAGGTACTCAAGCACTCCCTTTGGGAGAATATTGCTAGGAAAGTGAAGGGCAGGTAATGCACAATTACAAAGAAAGCTATTGTCTTTGACCATATAGTATTGCTACAGGCACTGGGATCTCAATGGTATCCCAAAGACTGATTCTTTTAGAAGGCTACTGATATTTGTTTCCAAGAACTGATTCAGAAAAATAAGAAGATAATATTTCATACAATATTCTGATTCAGTTATACTCAAATGTTTTGAAATTTAAGTTTCAGAACAGGTCTTAAGCTCTGTGAAAAATATTTCATTGCTATTAATTTCTTACTGCAACACTAATGTTTTCTTTCAGATAAATAAATTATGCTACTATTCATTCTGGAAGGGAATTGGTATTCCTTTAATAATTTCTTTTCTCTTTAGAATGCAGATGTGGTCTAGAAAAGACATTTCACATAGAAATTATATAAAGGTGAATAAGAAATGAAATCACAAATACCATTTAACTGTAAATTGGATTTTAGGGTAATTTAAACCTCACCATTGGAGTATTTATCTCTAAATGCTCCTAATTTAAAAGCTTTTAAAGGAGTGTGCAAAATTTCTCTGATAGTTAATGCATTTTCCTTTTTCTGCCAAAATACCCTAAGTTGCACAAAGTCAGCAGAATCTGTGGTCTAAAAATATTGTTTATCCTCCAGTAGTCATTTTTTTGTTCATCAAAATCTGAGTACCCAGCTCCTAATCCTGGGACCTTTACGGCAACAGCTGTCCTTACACCTGCTCTGCTACCTGAGTTACCTCTTACAGTCTGTGGCCCAGTTTTCTTCAGGCAAAGCTGGAGTGCATTCTGACTGGAGCTGAGGGGAGTGCTTTCTGCTTTGAGAAGGCGTGCTTTTTGCTGTGAGGAAGTCTTCTTCTGCTGGTCTGAGGGCAATGCAAAAGGATTGCTGTGCACCTTCAATGACTAGCAGCATGCCAGGCCTAAACTTCACCACTCTGTGTTCTTTGGCACCAGAGGGAGCCTGAGTTTTCAGCTGTGCTGTAGATCTCCTTGGGCCTCACCCTCTTAATGACACAATTCATATTTCTTGTGTTCTTCATTTACCATTTGTGCCTCTTCCTATGCATCCGTTTTCCCCTTCAGCTCTCTTTATTCTTCCTCATTCTAGCTTCTCCACTCATCTCTTAAAGTCAAAAATATGCGCCAGTTTTCATAAGCATCCTTGCAATCTGGTCCAGAAATGGTGTCAGTCGTGCATCACTAAGTAGAAACAAAGCAGAAGCACCCATGTGGAAATAAAAGATTGAAAAATTAATCAAAGAAATTTCATGTAAGTTGCAGAAACTCATTAGAGGTCAGTAAAGTCATATTATAACCTAATGTTTAAACAGTAGCAACTTTGCTTTCCTCTTACTCAAATGGATGTTTTCTCACTTTATTTCTGATTTTTGATATTTGACTTGACCAAACTGTTTCCAAAAATCACAAAGATTCTTTCAGTAGTATCTGTGTTGTACAATCAGACAAGCAGTCACACAGACAAGACTTATTATCTGCTGATCTTTCAGTACTTTAGTGAAGAAAAGGTAACCTCTAATTAATAACATAAAAAGGAAGTCAAACTCCGATTTTTTATCTGTCTAGACTATACAGACCATCTCAAAAGGGACTGTAATTGTGCACAGGTATTCTGCTTTTTAAAATGATGTTCCATCTCTGCAAAGAATTTTAAGGAATTTAATTTTGCTAAAATGTACCATAGTACCTCAATTAATAGACTGTGGGATCTGTAGAGTTGCTATTCTGGCAAAGTCTGGGGTTTTTTTTCTTTTCTGCATACATTTATTTAATGCAACTTCCATGTTTCATTGATTCTGCTGCAATTTTTTCTCATACTGAAGTAGCGCTGCCTTCACAGAAACTGCCTGTAAGAAAAACATAGTTGCCAAGATCCTATCCTAAAGTTGGGAATTTTGAAAATCCCCTTTTTCTTGGATTGTAGTCCTGCTGTTGTGCATTATTTTAATTAGTCTCAGTAATTAAATCAGTAAGTGATTGGCACTTACCCCTTACTAACAAAGAGTAAAGATTAGTGCTTTCTTTCCAATGAGACCTGTTTTTTCAGTTCTTCATGCAGCTCTCCATTTGTGGTGTTTGTGCTGTCCAGGGGCATGAAGTCAGTGCATAGCACTGTAACTCTGAAGCACTGGGAAGGGCTTAACCTAGACTGTTGATTGTACTTCCAGACAAACTGCATCTTATGTTTGTCGCCTATGTGAAAAATGAAAGAGAACACCAATCTGAGTATAGCTAATTAATACAATGAACCATGTAACTCGAGTTCATTGTAGAGATCTAATTTTTTAACAGTTAGTTTTCAATGCTCATGATTTTTGTAGGAATTCTTTTATTCTTTTATTCTAAAATTATTTTGGGTAAAGGGCAGTAAATATTTTGCCTTAATGATACCAGGTTGGACATTGACCTGCCCTTATTCTATGTGGTAACATTAAGTCTGCATGCAAAATTAAAAAAATGCAAATTCTTTTCTAGTAATCAGCTAGTACTTCACTAGCTAATACTGTATCAGCTCATACTAAATGAGCTGGTACTGTGTAAACTACTTGTGCTGATCAGCTAGGATTGAATCAAACCAGAGATGTTTTTAGAACTACGTAATTGACAGTGACTGATTTCTCAGGTTTATGTGACAGTTGGCAATTTTATTTCTAGCAAGATATCTAAGATACTGGTAAACATTCCTTTGCTGAAGGAGTTAGGCAGCATTTTAAAAGGCTGCCCAGGGAACTGGTTAAGTCATCATCCTTGGGAATATTTTAAAGATATGTAGTTGTGGTGGAATATGTTATGTGATGGACTTGGCAGTATTTGATTAATTGTTGGTCTCACTGTCTTAAGTGTTTTTTCCAACTTAGATCATTCTATGATTCTATCCTGGAGTGCTATGTAAAGCACTTCCTTCTAAAATTATAAGAAGTGTTCCATTAATCTGTGTCTGATCATTCATAGAAATTTTTTTTTTTTGCATTTCCTCTGGAATTCACTTGTATATACTTGAGATTGACATTTGCACTTGGGTTCATTAGGAAAATAAAATGAAAATGCATTTGTTTCCCTATACAAGGTATTTTATCAAAGCTGTTCACAGGATACTGGTTCAAGGGACCTGGGCAGCATGGAGACAGGGGCTTACAGGAACCTCATGAAGCTGGAGAGAGGGAAGTGGCAAGGTATCCCTTTTATCTGGGACGGAACAATCCCTGGCACACTGGAGGCTGACCAGCTGAGAAAACAGCCTGACGGAAAGGTTCAGGGAGTTGTGGTTGACCAAAAGCTGACCATAAATCAGTGATGTGTCCTTGTGGTAAGGAAGACCAACATTTTTCAGGAGTGAGGTGATCCTTCTCTTTCACTCAGACCTGTTCAGGTGTGTCTGGACTGTTGTATTCAGTGTTAGGCTCCTCAGTAGAAGAGAAACAGGGCACGCTGGAGTGAGTCCATTGAAGGCCCAGAAAGGCAATTTTGGGATTATAATATTGTCATATAAAGAGAAATTGAGAGCTGAGACAGCTTGGCCCGATACAAGAAGGCCTAGTCAGATTTTACCTATGAATATATAAATATAGCTGATGGTAGAGAGTGAAGAGGGAAGCTGCACTCTTCTCAGAGAACCGTAGTTGACAGTCCAAAAGGCCCATGAAACTCAGTTAAAACATAAGACATTTTTATAATTGTTACTGGTTATGCTGTTGTTGTTGTTACTGCTGTTATTTCCAGACTGACTGAGCACTGTCAGTCGTAGGTCAGAAGTGTTTGTGGTCCCCATTTCTGGAGATACTTAAAATTGAAAAAGGCATGACTCTGGGAGAGCTTCTGTTACTGACACAGATCTCAGTCATGTTCTGGACGAGGCACTCTCAAGGTTTGACTGCCAGCTTCAGTGAAGCCATGGTTCTGTGAAAACTGATACGTAAATTTCAATGTGCCCTTAATAATTTTTATGTTGTATTTCAACTGTTGACTATGGAAGTAAAGTATTATTCAGTTTACTAATTTTATGAAAATAGGTATAAGAATGTGATACCTTATAATATAAAAAATACTGTATTTCTGTAATACAACAAAGAATGAGAGAAAAATTGGCAGTTTAATAATGGATTAGACTTCTTTTGCATAAAAAAGTGATCACAGATCACAATAGAAAGCAAACCCAAAACCTGAAGATGTTAACACAACTGTATGCAATCATGAAGGAAGAAAAAGAAAGCAAGTAGGAGAGATAGATAACGTACAGAGCTAGAGCCGGCCCTTTCAAATTTGCTTTGCTTCATACAGCAAAGAACTGTGTGATTGAGGTCTGAGAAACCTAGTATTTATTTTCACTGAAGATATAATCTCTCTTTTCATAAATACACCTTTAGTTATGTATATAATAAATGTTTTTAAGTATCTGAGTGAAATCCTGCACAAATGAAATCATTTGGAAAAGGCTGTTTAAATTACAGAGTCCAGTACTTGCATCTTCCTCTAAATTTACACTGTGTGAAACACTCCATCAGAGTTCCAGAAGCATTAAGTAAATAATTGGCAAATCAACTTTAAAATGAAATTTATAAAAGTTAAGTAGATATCATTTAAAAAATAAGACTATTGCACATACCAGTACTCAGTACATACCAATACTAAGTTTTTAACTAGGTTATTTGAAGTCCATTGAATCAAAACGCCTACCACGTGAACAGTGCCTTTACTGTTTTACTTTCTCAAATATCTGTGTTGAAAACCTACCAATTAAAAAATTGCTATTGTTTCACTACATAACTTCAGTAAATATACCATGAGTTCAGTTGGAGTTGTTCTGTTGAGGGGGGGGAGGGCTAAGATGAGTATATTTTCCTACTGAATATCAGGCAAAACAAATTTTCATTTCAAACCAGGTTTGTTTTCAGTCCTGGATTGATTTTCATTAGTATTTCTGCTTCTTCTTTTTT